>CM040763.1:8622140-9032140 GCA_022829145.1 Albula goreensis
TAGCATTCGCAATCATTTTCTCTGCTTAAAAACAAGCAGAACCCAGGCATGTGTGAAATACCCCGTGATAAAATGTCTGCATTCTCTAAACACAAGTCCCATCAGTGTGTGTCCTGATGCAGGATATAGATTCTAGATCATGTTCATGTCTCTTGCATTGTGTTAGCGCCCCGTGGAGCGGCAGACAGTGCATAGTGCTCATAGATGGATGTTTTTTTCCTTCTCGTGCTCTGTCACTCTGAAGACTTTATAACTGTAATTCAGTCAGCCCTGAGGCCCCTACCTCAAGAGCTCCACGATTTGTATTTGAACAGGTGCTTGCACCTTACAATCTTACGCTAATGTTTGTTATGGCTGCAAGTCCTCGCAGTGTAAGATGTCTAGTAACCAAATGGTACACAGTAAATGTTCAACTCTGATTGCATTTGGTTCCACGATTACAAAGAATGAGCTCATATACAATCTGCTGGAGTTAGATGAACGCTGAACATTTCACTTTGGATAATATCATTTCTTGTATTACAGAGTTTATTCAAGTGTTAAAGTGAGGATTGTGTAGGGGAATTCTCTGAAAATCCTTCAAACTCACCCGAATCCTTTGTTCGTAAAAACATAAATGGCACATACATCCACTGTCTCTTACGTCAGGTGTTTGCAGTATGCCCTCTCCATCAGAATGATCACCACTCCTACATTCTCTGCCTCATAAAGTCCCATTCTTTAGTCTCAAAGCCAAAGATAATTTAACCCTCATTACATGGAAAATCCATCTGCCTTGTATACACTTGTTATCAGTTAGATATACTGTAGAGTAACACTTATTAGTCTCTCCTGTACTGGTGGGAATGTGTGGACGAACATGTATAGTATTTTCCAATGGCTCCACCATGTGGAAGAACGCAGAACAATGTTTTAACCATGTCTGCATTCATTCACACATTAGCATCAATAAATAAATAAGTACAATTGTATGTACGTTTTTTTTTCCCACAACTCTGTCTTGCTATTGCACATAAACACTGCATGTACATGTACTGAAACAAAGTTTCAGGAGCTGTTTACATAGTCAAAGGCCGCTGTGTTTCAACTGCAAAGATAATGAAAAATGATTATCATTCTTTTATATGATACATACAGTATTGTGACTATGCTACTCGAAGAGCAACATATAAGAAAAGGGAAAAAACTATTTTCTTCCATTTTACAGCTGATTGAATCGTAAAAATGTTTTAGTTATAGCTGAAACGACTTGCTTAACCAACATTGATGTTGCTATTTGGTGTACCTATTGGAAATCCATTCTACCTCCCCTGCCCTACACCGCTTACACTCAGGGTTGTATGCATAAATGCAGGGGTCTGTTTCTGTCTGTGTGGGTTACTGTCCAATACACGTATCAACAATGCGTCAGTCTCGCCTTTAAGCATGTAATTGCAATTTAAACACATTTTCGTTGGAGAAAATGTTCGAAGATGCAGAGGTGACTTTGAAGGGCAAAAGACACCACTGAGACTGGTCTGTGAACTAACAAGTCAAATTACCTCATTAATAACAATCTCTGGCACAGTCTCTTCAAACGTAGCCTCCTCCATGTTCTTTTACCCACAATCCCATGCTTCTGTATTGTATGAGAGGGAGTCTTGTCCCTTCAACGTGAGGATATCCAGGGTATGGTGACCCAAGGAAATTGATGAAAGGGTTCTGGGTCTTCCAAGTGTGCATTTGGTTTAATAAATCAAGCCTTATATTCACAAGTAAACTGTCCTTGACACTTTACTCTACAGTGATGTGAAAAGGATAGGAGTTTTGACCATTCTGAGGTGAATATATATACCCCCAGTTTTGGTGGGAGCTAGCCAAGCATTGCTTAAATAGTCAAAATTGAAACACAGTGAAACAGCATTTCCAGTGTAATGGCTGTTCTGAAGGCATTGTTTTATTGATTTAAACAAATCATTCTAAAGCTATAAATCTGAAGGAGTATCAATGCTTTGATTGGCTACTTTGGGGGATACAATAATGTGTAAATTGCAAGTAGTTTTGGAAAAATTTTGATATTAAAAGCATTGGGATATTAAACAAGGTGAAATTCATTGATTTCATTTGGAGCATAAATGCTTGTCTTTTGTCTGGAAAATTCCTTCCACTGAAATTTGCTTATTACAGATTTAATTTCAACCTAATGAAGCATCATTTTAAGAGACAAGGAAGAAGAAAGCATTCCTCCACGTGATTGCATTTTAGGCTTGGATCATTACCCTGACAAAGCACAATTGTTATTCACTTCAAGAATGCATTCAAATACAGTATGCCTCCAAGATCAATGAATGTGTCTGACACACACACACACACACACACACACACACACACACACACACACACACACACACACACACACACACACACACACACACACACACACACACACACACACACTCACTCACTCATCATGGATAGACTCTGGAGTGAGTTTTGATAAGGAGCACTGAGGTCACTTATTGGGTTAAATCCCTGTAAGATTAACTAGATGCGCCCATTACCATATTGTGGGATGTTAGATCCAAACTACTGTGTGTGGAAGTCATATCCACACCACTATCGCAGCATTGAAAAGGCCTGGGATCACAGTACTGTATATTAGAAGTTATGCTTGACAGAGTGACTTTGTCATAAAGCATCATTATCCTTCAGAGGGATGGTGCCTTCTCTCTACTGAAGCAAACTATGTGCCGATAAAGCACCCACCTAAAATTACATCATTTTATCATAGACAAAAAAAGAGAAAAAAATCAAAGCCATCCATTTCTCTGCTCTTTGCTGCCATCTACTGATGTCAGTTTTGGAAAAAGGAAAAAAAAAAGAACCTTATGGAGATTTGACTACACCCAGCACTCTTCATATCTATCCAAAACTTTCATGTACAATATTATAACTTCCACATTAGTATGAAGCTTAATTTATGATAACCATTCCTTTTTGACAGTTGGTTGGTTCATTTTATCTTTATCAATGTGTAAAACACACATGACCTTTGTAACAGGTGTAATTAATCAGGCTTTTAATCTGAATAATTTGGAGACATGAATGCCTCGTAAGGATACTCATGTCTCCTGGGTTCCGTTGAGAAGTGCACCGCATCCTAACTGCAAGCACTCCAAGTACTTCATAATGAATAGCTGCAAGGTGAATTTGATCAGAGAGAAATCTGCTTTATTTTCACCAGAGTACTGACTTGGCCAGTACCTGTTTTTCCTCGCTCTTTTTCAAAAACATACTTATAATAACATGTCATTTTGGCATCTAGTCTTGCACATTACACGGTGCTTTCAAGCGATATTACAGCAGAAGTTTGAGCACCGATTGAAGTCGTAATTTGAATAAGGCGTCTCGGGTTCAAGTGGGAATAAGAGGGTTCTCTCTTTGACTGAGGCGCTGATGCTCACGCTGAAATAGGCACACAGCATCTGCGCTCTGTCAGAAGTGGTTGACTCCAATGGTGTGTGGACTCCGTGCTGCAGGTAAAAAAAAGAGAGAGAGAGACTCCGCTGACACGGAAGATAAATGTCTGACTCTTCGGCGTTCGTGATTCACTTGTAACTAATCTCTGTGCATTGTGGAGCTGCGGTACCGAAAAGTGTTGTCAAGTCTTAGCACTGGATTAAAATGGAAAAATAATTGAATGTTGCTAGAGCGAAAAGCTGCAGGCTACAGGGGCTTTGTGACTTTCACATGTGGCTAAATTCCACAAACAACTGGCAAAGCAACGTATGCTTCACTAGGACGGCCAACATAATGGGCATAGATACTGCCAGCGGTAATAATCCCGTTATAGCCAAAGCTGTTTTGTTCAGGTCATCGTCACATAAACTGTTTGAGTGTTTAATGTTGAAACATCAGTAGCTTCTGTTGTCCTTCTGAGAAGGTGACCAATAAAAGAACATTTTGCTATAATGGAATTGAATAATACTAGAATATTCATTACTGAGACTGCTATTTCACCTCTTATTTAACCTTTTCAGTGTCATTCTACAACATTTTCAGGGTTATTTTCTTAATTTTGGCTATACAGTAGTTGCTTTTCTTACCATTTGGCTGTTTCAGAACAGACCCAGGCATAATTAGTACTTGGCTGGGGGATTTCCCTGAAGAGCCAATGGAGATCCAGAATCCAGGATACCCAGGAAAGAGCGTGTGTAGGCCAGTCTTCCCTTGGCACACCAGATGACAGAAACAAATGCTGGTGACAGAGCTGGGGACATGAGACCGATGAAGGGGAAGCCTCAAGAACGAAGCACTGAAAGAAAGACCTCAGTTATGTCAGTCATGTCCCATTTTCCTTCGTGCAGAGAGAACGGGATGTGAACACTGATGTCCCTGTTAACTAACCGCTTTGTGCTAATTTCCATGAATAAATGTGTCAGTTATGCCTTTCCTTGTCTTTGTCTACTAATGTGTAAGAAAGGTGCTAGCTTGTTGCCAGCTATGGTCGGAGGTCCTCATTGGCAAGGTAAAAATTGGCCCAGCCTCACTGGGGATGATAGGGTGTAAACTGGCCAAGCTCGTTAGTCACATCACCATAGCACCCTCTCTGGCCATGCTGGGCGCCTGTGGCAGCACAAACTGACGGTACGCTGATTCAAGTTCAAGTATTTCTGGGGTTGGTAAGATACAAGGACAACTTTAGCAGATCCCTATATTACAACTCTGCATAACTCTAACTTATGTGGTCTGAATACTTTTTAACAACATCTATTGTTTCTTGGCTTTCTGTACTTGAAAAAGATATGGATACAATTATTTTTATAGCCTACAAATGTACATAGCGTGTGTTATTTTTGATTGATTTCCCAGTGCATCAACCATTGGTTTCAGTTTTAGAAAACCTGTTTGATTACTGTAGAATTGCAGTATACAGTTCCAAACAGTAGGAAGGAGAAAAAAGCTTGACTTCCTGTCGGCCTGAAATAAAGACATTAGGGCTTATTTGTCTTGTTCTTGTCATGGTGGCTTTAAAATTTCAGCACTCTCTTTTGTTTAATGGTATGCTACCTCGAACAAGTGTTAATCTCATTAGTTTTCTTATTTCTCATGGCTACAATCTTTTGCATAGCAGGTCTACCAGCACATTAAGTGTAATACTCTGCTATTTTGGGGAAACTGGAAAACCTCCTTAATTAAAACCTCTGTTACTCTCTTTCTTTCTCTCTTTCTCTCTCTCTCTCTGCAAGAGGCCTCTGTATTGATCCCTTTATCTCTCCCTCTAATGGGTTCTCCCATGCCGGGAAGATGCGGACAGAGAGAATTAGTGGATATTAATGTGTCCGTGCGGACATGTCCAGTTAGCCTACGTCAGATCTCCACAGGGTGTACTTGTCTATAGCTGTGCTTTGGATGAGGTGCAGAAATATTAATTCAAACACACTTGAAGAAGTCCAGTCTTCTTTTATGTCACCTTGGGCACTGGGCTCCAGATTTCTCATTGAATGTGTGAACCTCCATCTATACAGGTTTCCCGAACCAGTATTTTTAATTGACTAGGCAACTGCTGATATGAAAAAAAGAAACATTTTTGCTTTCTCTGAATTTGATTCATAATTTGAATGGCTCACTTTACACAGCTTGATGTTTTTAATACATTTTGTAGTTTAAAAATGATGTTGCATGATGATTTAAGTCCATAAATTGACATATCAGTGAAAGTATGAGAAGGCACACAATAATTTATTTCTTGCCAAAATGATTTCCAGGATGCAGCAGCATGTGTTTGTGCATATACTACAGATGTGACAAACGTATCATGCTTGTATAATTAGTGAGCAAATGAACTCTACCAGCTGCTTCAGTGAAGTCCTACGTCACCACTCTCTGCTTCCGTTTTATGAGTATTTCTGTGGGTAAAATCAGAAATTAGTTTGACCTTATCATCATGTAATGTTGCAGTGACTGTGCTGGGTATTCATGACTACTATGGACCACATTTTTGTTACTTGTAATATTGTTGCTTGGACAGAGAGCTACAGCATGAGCAGCAATCTTGAAATCTTGCTAATTAGTTTTGGTACATCCTGCCATAAACTGCTGGATCGATGTTTGTATTGGATGCTCTGCCGAGGTATTAGCATCCTGTGAGGTGATAATCCTCTCCCCTCCGTGTGCGGTGAGAGCTGTTCCCTCTGAACGGGGCAGCGGTCTGACCTAAGCAGAGGTCACTGAGTTAATGGGCTGAGGGGATCATGCTGGCGTCAGCAGCACTGTAATTAGAGCCCTGCTGCTGGTCCTAAAGTGCCTCATAGAGTTAAAGCACCTGCTGTGCTGTAGCAGTGGATCCTACAGCTGGATGCTGGAGTTTCATTAGCGCCATCACCAGCTACAGCCAGGGGTCTGCATCAATGAGACAAGAACTGATCCCGCCATGCCAGGAAAGACAGAGGTCCAGCCAGTTAAGGCCCTCTGCCTTACTGCTCTCTAGCGGCCTCTCCTGGCTGGCCTGGCATGTGCAGTTTTTCTGAATTGGTTATGTGATGACTTTGAGTTTCTCTTACATCACAGGCAAAATATGAGTGCTATCACACCTGCAGTATGCAATGAATGGTTAATTCAGGAAATGGTCCCACATGCAGTGAGATCACTCAAATTCTTGATGAGCATAAAGACGAATATTCATCTTTATCAAAAATTAAGAGCTTTCAGGCACCATGAATTTACTAATTTTCCATAATATTGTCTTCTAAGCCTTTAGAATTATGGATAACTTTTCCTTGCTCATTCTCAGCAATGAAAGTTTTGCAACAAATTAGCATCGTAGCAGTTATCGTTTCCTGCACCTAAACTGGAGATAAGTCAATGTGCATCCTATGGGATGAGAGATTCAGTAAACCTTATGGAGTCATTTACTGGAATACTACTCCTGGCTCTTTAGAATATATATCTAATATGTCGATTCAGACTGAGACATTTAACGCTGATAAAAAAATGATATGTAGCTGACAACTGTGTACAGTTATCCTTGGCCTACTGATTTGTAATGTATTTGTTAAAATATGTATTTAAGATATGAGGTTGGTAGTTCTTATAGCAATAATGTAAGTTAAGTTCCCCTGATGACAGAATCTGATGTAATTTGAAACATGGCTTTGCTACATAAAATGTGAGAGACTACATTTTCTACTTCTGGTTTTGTAATCCTCGAAGGGCTTCCCATTTGTCTTTATCTCTTCAAACAGGGACTGTCTTTCAGTTCCATACAGGGGCTCCAGCTGCCAAGTCTATCCCCGGGAACAAAAGAGTGTCTATGGGTACCTGTCACTGGAGTCGTCTTAACACTCCAAATGCATTCTGGGAAGTCGTTTTTTACTCCCATTCAGCGGAGACATAATTAATTGAGACTAACTCTCTGGAATCCTCTCAAAAAGTTTTTCTCAGGCTATGGGATCATTTTGATTTATTTTCATTTCTCATGCTTCACTCTACACCCCTGTAGTAGCTTGCTAAGCTTCTTGCACATACTTTACTGAAAAAGACATGAACTACGCCTCGGTGTAGGTGCAGATGATTGCAGCTGGCACAAATCTCTTTGTTCAAATCTGATAAACATCCAGAAGAAAGACTTAATTTCAAAGATTTGAATATCATTCAATATATATTTTTGGATATTTTTCACTTGTAGGAATCTGAGAAGGTTTTTGTTTTAATTAAGCTTAAGTTCTATCAGCTCTAGCAGTAATCTAATACTCTCAGTGAGCATACTGAAGCCTTCCTCCAAATTTTACTCCACACTGACATTCAAGCACATCTTCATCACAGTAGGGATTGCTCAGATTCATTTCCATTGGTGCTGTGCCTTGGATCTATCCAAAGGTCCTGATAGGGTGGCAATTCCCACAATTCCCTGAGTAAATTAAAGACATTGCCTAATAGCCACATTTTTAATAACTGCCAAGGCCATACAGATGATATCCAAAGATTCAGTTCCACTTAGCATTGCGTGCCACTGGGACAGCAGATGTCTGCAGTGTCGATCACCCCCATCACCTGAGATGATGTAGCACTTTGCATGAAATATAAACCGAGCATTTGAAACAGGAGAGGAAGTGGAGAGAGCTCGGAACTGTAATGAGAGTATACCGTATCTTTGGGTTGGTTGAGAGGATGCTTCTACACAGCAAAACAGTACAATTCACAGCTATGAAGCAGCTAAAGTCAAAGTGGTCTTATTGTCATGTTTCAAACCATTATGCAAGCCAACATTCTATGCAACAGTTTTCTATAACATTCTATTTAATGCTGAAAAGAACAGCCAGAAAGTAAAATGTTAAGAACAACAATGAAATGCTATCATATTTGAGGGCTGAATTACATACTTTGCAGGTAGCTGTGTTTTAAGTGGATTAAGGCACTCCTGAGTGTGTGTATGTACAGGCTTTGCCTAAGGACCAGATCACACCACTATGTTGTGGTTTGTTTTTGGCAACTGCACAGCCCATTGTGGTTTATTCCTTACCTTCACCATAAGAGGGAATCTTTGAATCCCTTCTTCCTTATTCTCTGAATTGCTTATTCTTTACCTGAATCCTAGACTCATCATTTTTAGGTTTTACTGAAAAAAAAAAAAAGAAAGAGCTGGAAATTTATAAGTTTTGGACTGTGAAAATAAAAATGCACATTTGTGAGATGTAATTGTGGTTCATCTGATTTTTAATGCAGTTGTTGTTAATGGAACACCGATACAGTGTACAGAGTTCACGCCATGTCACAAATTTCACCAGGAGAGGGCGCCATTTACCAAATTAAAGCAGCAATCTCATGCAAACCGTGAACATGTTTTGATGTATTACGATATAAAATACTGGTGAAAATAAAATTATTTAAAATACTTTTTATTATTCCTTTACCCGTACCATAAGAGGGATTGACTGAGGTACATCCTGTTGTGAGAAATTACATTTTCAGAATGTATGGTGCCTCACTGACCAAGTTAAAGCACCATCCTGCACACATGGCAGACAGGACTCTGCAGCTCCTTATGCACCATGGTTTTCCACGGGAGTGCTATCTAGTTTAAATCAATATTAGGGAATCACTCGCCTCTCTCTGCCTGTCCTGCCTCATTCTGTTGGAAGTGCTGAGCTGAACAGTACAGCCGTGTTCAGCTTTGGAAATGAATATAAATTGGTCACCCAAAGCGTATTGACCATTCTGATTGATCACCTGACTACATGACTGCGCACTGGAAAACCTCTCAGGAGCACAAAACAAGTCAGACTGGACTGCTGTTTAAACGCTCTGGGTAAAACATGTAGGGCTCTGTTTTGAACGTAAGCTCATAGCACAGCCCTCACAAAAGAGCACATTATGTTTAAGTGACTACTGTAATACTTATTTCAAAAGTATGTGGCATTAAGTAGTATGGATGCAAGATGTTAATTTCCATACTGCCCTGACACAGGTATCTCATTAGGTTTTGAAGTAAATGATGCAGCAAGTTTATGTGCCATATGTTATCATTGCAGTGTGAATTCAAATCTATGGTTTGTTTAATGCACTTAATGATGGAACGCATGCATTTGACAAGAACAGGGCTGGTTGTGATGTGTGTATCCTCAACAAGTGTGAAACACCCAGAAGAATATAGGACACATTAGTTTGATGCTCTCTTCCTCGTATGAAAATTCAGAATTCACAGGTTCATTATTTTAACGTGTCATCTCATCATTAGCAATTTTATCAAGAGAATTCAACTTTCTGTCCTGTCCTGTTTCAAACACCCTTGGGTGGCAATACATTTGTTTAACACTTCATGTCATTGTATACATTCAAAACAAGCATCTATTCATTCAAAAAGACTGAATTCTGGAATATGAGCATGCAAAGAGCAGTATACAAAGAGTTGAGTTTAGCACATGATAGAGCGCTCTGTGCAGTAGAAATGGAGCTGAGTTGATCAGACAATAGATTTCATTGTACAGTAGAAATGGAGCTTAGTTCATTACATGGTATAGCCCTTTGTACTGCAGAAGTGGAGATGAGTTGATTTCACTGTACAGTAGAACAAATTTGTGTTGATCAGATGATATGTTTCCCCGTATCTGTTTAGAGTTTATTTCCCAGTATCACACTGCCTACCTCAGGATATGGTGTGTCATCACATCTGATCCTTTTTTCATTTTGTTTCATTTACTGGTTTATCTACAGTTTATTCTTAACTCAATCAAAACAGGAGACTTTTGATATTGGCCAGATATAATTGTTTACAGTTGTTTTGAAAGCATATGCTTAAAAGAATATTTGACACAGACTGACACAAAAAACTTATTTCATATTGAATGCCATTTATATACCTCATCCCAAGGAATTTAAATATCTCAGCTAATGGATTTTGGACTTCAGTTGTCAACTGAAAAGTTGTGTTAGTAGTAGTGGTCAAAATGCCTACACTTGCTCACTCAGCATTCAGATTAGCTGCTGCTGTTCAATATTCCGGTCAGCAGAGGGCGACATCAGCTAAATTAAAGCACAGCAGACGCCGCTCTGCATTGCTGACCTTTAATCATCCTGAGTACAGAGTGGCACCATCAGCTAAAGAGACTACTGTATTGTTCCTGACAGTTCCATCGCCCTGCTGATAAGCTAAAGCAGTGTGACATGTCTTCGCTGCTGCAGCATTTGCTCTGTTTCTGCCCCAGATAAATATTCACCCCTGTCTTTATCTGCCCTCCAAATCTCTATTACAGGGTTAGAATATTTTCTGTGCAAGGCACTGTGGGATTTGGCTGGAGAAAACAGAATTTCTGACATGATAGAACATGTCTTTGGATAATGGTTATTTTTTTTTTTCTTCCCCTCCCTCGTCTTCACATTGTAGAGGCTTTCTCTGTACTAGTGCCATTACTTATGAGGTGGCCATTGTTCATTGTAGGAGAAGTAAAAAGGCACATCATTGGGAGTTTGAATTTCCACAGTGTCTTTCCACAGGTTTTGATCACTCCAAAGAGTTGTCTGAAAGGAGAGGGGCACAAATTAAAGAGGGCATTCTGTCCTCAGCATAGGAATGCCGTAACATGGCACGCAAATTAATACAAAAAGCGTTTGACAAAGCGAATCCTGCGACGGTCGAGAGGCATGGGGCATTTTCTCGGTGCGTGCTGACTGCAGTTGATCCTGTTAGCTGCTGTAACCATCGTTTTGTTGTTGCTGATCGCTCCCTCTGCATTCCTGATTTGTCCGAAACAGTCAGGGCGCAACTTAAGAAAACACCAAGGAAGATCCAACCCGGCGATGTCATGGTTTTGTCATGGTTTATTGAGAACAGAAGTAAACACGTTTGTGTTGGCACATTTCAAATCAAATTTGTCGAGGCAGAGCTGGTCTCGGATGCTTTCATCACATGCACACACTTGCACAAAAACAAATGCACACACACCCGCAATCACACACACACTCAGACACTCACATGCACACGCATACACACACACACATAAACACCCACGCACACTTAGACACACATGCACAAACACACACACACATACACACACACACACACTCAGACACTCACCTGCACACTCATACACACACACACACATACACCCACGCACACTTAGACACACATGCACAAACACAAACACACACACACTCAGACACTCACATGCACATGCATACAGACACACATACCCACGCACACACAGATGATAGATTCACATGCTTTGTGAGTGGCATGGCTGTGAGTGCATGTCGTGTCATTGGAGGTGGTTGAATGGAACCCACAGATGTGTATACCTCCCTGCCCTCCAACCAGATACAGACAGAATGATACATGGCTTGTTTAAACTAGGCCTATGTTTTTTTTACTCCCTTCAAATGAAAATGGCATTAAAATTACCTGGTATTTATTTTTATTGGGTGCCTTGCAATCTGATATTCAACACTGATAACATTTTAATAGATAGACTACCATTGTAGGCTTTTATTTTAACTTTTCATATGTTTTAATCTTGGCTTCATTACCAAAACTGACATTGGACCACACAAGGCCTTCAGGCCTGCTGTCACGGTAACTGTTTTACCAATGGATATGGGCCAGTCGCTCCTGTTTTTTTTTTTTTTTTTTTCAGCCCACAAATTTCCATTATGAAGGGTAACACTTTAACTGCAATTCCAGTCAAAAAGTGTAGCTTATGTAACTCATGTCTCGTTTTGCTGTCCGTGATTCAAGCGTTCTCATGGAGAAGATGCCAAGACTGGATTTAATTGAAGCAATGTTTCCCTTGATTTCCACATTCTGTGGTTACAAATTATTTTGTACTCAAGTGCAGCATCAGGGATTATTTGCCTGACAGAAACCCCAAGGTCTACTGCCAAAATGACAATCAAGAAATTGGATTGGCATAAACATCCACTAAAGCTGACACAGTAAAAAAAACACTAAAGAGCATTGAATGTTTCCTAGTTTTGGATGGCAGTGAGCAAGGTTAATGCTTAGACAGTAAGCACTAAATGAGATTGTTTTTGAAACTTTGTACTGACACTTCACGTTCACTGCTTTAGACTTTTAAGGTAAGTAACAGTATGAAAGTGAGAAAGCTGCCAAAATGGTGAATTGTGTTCTGATTGTTAAATTTCTTTTGTAAATACAACACTCAAATCAAATGTTCATTATCTGTGTATTGTAAAATGCTCCAACACCTGCCTTAAGTGGACTTTAGGAGTGCAGTGCTGTTTAATTCAACCCACTATCGTTCTAATTTACAGCATAGATGTTCTTAAGATAGAGCCATGCTCCCTTATTGCAGGGAGGAATACACCTCTCACAGAGTCTCTGTCAGTCTGTCCATCACTACCCAAAACTAAATACCATTTCTCCTTCCTTTCATTTCTCCTCTTTTTTTCCTATTGAGGGCTTTGAAGTGAACGCGGAAAGGAGTCCTGACTGTAGCAAATTACCTGCGGACTGAAGCATTTTTGACATAAGTCCCGAGAGCCAGGCGAGCCACTTTTCCTGGCGGCTTCTTCGGGCTCTTTTAATCTCGGGGCGCTGGAGACAGCGGCGCTGACAGAGTGACAGGACAGCTGGACACGGTTCCAGGCCGCAGTGACGGACACGTCAGACTCCAGAGCAGGGCCACTGGAGGAACGACGGAGACGGATCGTCAGGAACATCAGACAGGATTTCAGCTCAGCGCTGCATGTAGCAGGCCTTGCAACACTGGCGCAAAATGCCCATTTTTAAAGGAAATCTTGTCAGGGTGGAGGGAAAAATGTCTACAGCTGAGTATCTCTCTCTCTATTACATTTTATTAGCTTAAATGTCCCCATGAATGAAACTGCATAAACGTTGTTTATGTGTACAGTTTGAAAAGGGTCCGTAACTATTGTCCAGATCAATCTGTTAGGATGCAGAAGTACACATATTTTAGATCAATCACTGTGCTCTTATTTGGTGCAAAGGTTTATTCCAACATTCAGCTGCTGCCGCAGCACCCTTGCGAACATTGCCTTCCCACAGAATTCTTAAAACCTCTGCTCAATGGGAGTTTCTGAACTATGAAACATGATTACTTGAAGTATGTACAATAAAAACCCATTTCTAGATTGTTGTCTATTAGAAAATAATAGAAAGAATGATTTAATTCACCATGTTGAATGTAAATGAAAGATGTTTGAAGGCCAGCTGAAGTAATGTAACATAGAACAGGACATTCAGTACTAAAATCACTTAATACCGAGACCGGTTCAGACCTCCATGGAAGTTCATTGTCATGTCAACATCTCAAAAGCAGACAGGAAGTAATTACATCTGGACAGGAGGAAATCAAATCAGACTTCCCTCCCTTATTTTCTAAGGAAGGACAATTACATTTGACACAGGGATCTTTTTTTCCACCTGGCTATGAGAAGCCTATTCTTTCAGTCCCTGATATCAGTCAGGTGCAGTGCTTACCCCTTTCCTCCTCCCTGTGTTACTTAGCCATTTTGGGGAACGGTGTGGAACAATGGCAGTCTCTTGCCAGAGCTCCCTGAATAAGTATAATAGTTTCCTACAGTAGAATCCAGTTTTCCCTAAAACCCAATATGCAATCTGCAAATCAGGTTAGAAAACAAAAACATACATCTGTCATTTGCCACACCTCATTAAAAGCAGATAAATTAAAACAATGTTTATATACAGCAAATGGTGTACCTTTAGGTAATGTTCAACTGAAAGTCTTTCAAGACACACCTGTTAAACCACCAGAGAGAACACATTCTTCTCTCTTATAATTTTCCTGTAAAGTTTTGTGGCACAGAGTAGAAAGCAAGAAAAATAGTGTTTTCCTACCATATCAGTTTAACGATCTATTGACTTGTGGTACATATATAGTGCAGTTCCTTTGGGATCCCAGAAGGGCGAAGTTTAAATGAACATATCAGGATTCATTAACAATAAGAAGTAATTGTCGGAAATAATCTACCATTTAGGGTTTGTTTTTCAGGTTCTGTCTGCTCGGGGCTTGCACCAGATAAAGTATTGCTCACTTATTAACTCGTTGTTTTAAAGGCAATTTCTCTCGCCGGAGCCATAGACCTGTTTGCAGTAGCCACCCAGGGGGGTGCTGTGGACTAAGCTCAGTGAATCAGACAGCTGAGTGCACAGTGCATGGGCCTCTGTACAGCCACAAACCAAGAAGGTCCAGCAGACACATTTCATGGCCTTTATAATTCTGGATAGGGAATGTTTTAGGAGATATCTGGACATGCTCCATCAGTTATTAATTTAATATACAAACTCTATTAATTCTGCTATGGAAATATTTCTCCATGCTCCAAGTCTAACTGATATGTTATTTTATATGACATTTAGACTCAGGAAATAACCATGTACGATATCCAGAGGAATCCAAAGATAATACATCTGCCTGAATGATCAAATCTAATATAATATTTGTCCTGTTATAGCACATATTGACAAAACATATAAAATACTTTACAAATATACATCATAAATGATCTGCATGTCAGCATATCAAAATCCATGTCTCGTCAGGGTACCTCTGGATATTAGCCTCGCTGATGATAGCAGAAAAGAAGAAAACCATATCCTATGAGGGTATTAGTCAATTCATTGTTAAAATGTGCTAATGTGTACGGGACTGTTATGAAGGTAACCCTAGCCAACCCGTTGTGAACAGAAGCCTGACTTGGCCAATCAAACCCAGGTAACAGAGTCTCCAGCGCTGACGGTGAGCAGAGTGTTCAGGCTCCTTATTCTTCACCCGGTCTGACTCCTTTTATTTTCACCACTTGGCCTCACATACGGCCACTGCCTCTGTCAGGCCTGAATGAACAAACGGTTCGATCTTTGCTGTGTTTGCTCAGCTTCTGGACTTGATCCACCATGGTTTTTGCATTCCTTCTCCCCCACGCACGCGCACACACACACACACACACACACACACACCCTTCTCAATGTGGGGAATACCAGCTTCAGCAGATACTGGGGGTGCTTAACATGGAGGATGAATTCTTGTCCTTTAAACGTGTCCATTATGCTGAAAATGACCCACGCCTCACTCAGAACTCCCACTGCAGATTGGAGCTCTGATCGGCGGCAGCCTCATTGATGCAGATCACGATGGAACATCAATATAGCTGCAGCAGGCCTAAGAACAGTGCGCTGGGTCCCTATGGAGAGCTCAGCAGAAGGGCCAGGAAAACTGTGGAGGTGGATATATACGCCCTGTTCTCAGCCCAGAGCCCAGGATTGTGTTATCCCCCCACTGACTGCAACATAGGACTTATTTGCATAGATGTTCATTAAGAAAATGATATATATATTTAAATAAAATAAAAATTACAGTAGATGTCAACACTTCACAATTTATAGGTAAATATGCCAATGCAGTCTTTATATATTACAGACTTACAGTGCAGACCTTTTATATTAGAATTACATTTTCCAAAAACATGACCCATATATTTCAAATAAATTGCAGTACATCTCTTTAAGGGTTTGCTCTGATTCACAGAGAGTGAAATTTCTTCAATTCATGCATTTTTTTTTTAGACTGGATTTTCCTGGTGTAGGGTTTACCCACAATCCCACTCTGCTGCGCCTGCAAGCTGTGTTCCCCATGTTTCTGTGACTCACCTCTGGTTCCCTTGTGGGTGGGCTGTGACCCAGGTAGCCCACAGGGGTCTGTGGGTTATGACTCCTGCACCACAGCCGTTGTAATCCTAAGGATGTACTTCAGCTCACTCGAGGCGGTTGCACTCTTGTCCTTTCCAAAATCAGGAAGAACTTAATGGGTCAAAGGTCAGTATGACCTCTGTTAAAAATAGTGAGTCACTCACATTAAATCTAAAAATACTTGGTTGTGTCTATTTACTCATTCCTGCTTTTGTGACTGTATTCAATTACCCAGCAGTGTTATAAAAGAACATATAAAATGTGTAAACAATTTGTTATATATTTGTTATATATAATTTGTATTATATATATATAATGAAATCCATTAAATATACAAAAGCATTCATTGATAAAGGGGTATAGAGAAAGCATCGTGATGAGTGCATTGTGTCTTTCAGTTATTGTTTAGTTGGCTCTACACAGCGCTGAAACAGGGGGTCTTAGTATGTGAGTCTTTAGGAACTAATGGGGCCCCCTTCCTCCAGTATACAGAGAATATTCTATCCTTATCTCTGGAGTGTAGGAATTTGGCATATACTGTGTGCTTCAGTGTCTGCAGCCTAGATTTCAACTTGCGGTATCCTATGATGGGATGTCTGATACCAGAGTTTAACTAAACAGTGCTATTTTCCTAATACTTCACTCTGTGGTACACAGTGAAATTGAATCTGTAATGCTGACATTTTTATAATGAAGAAAAAGTGGAGGTATTCCCTCTAACTGAGGTCAGAAAAGAAAGTTACTTAGTGCCAGCTTTTTTTTTTACAATATAGCAGCAGCCCATATTTTACAGGGGGGAATCTGTAAGCATCAGTCATGAATGGAGGTCTCAGTAAGGAAAAAAAAAATCTTACGACTTGTTTTTCACGTTGCCTTCGAAACAGCATGTTGGTTTGGGCCCGGTGTGGAAAAGGTACCTCGTTTTATCGTTAAATTCCCATCTTCACAGATGTAGCCGGAGTGCTTGCTTTGACGAAACATGTAGCTGAGTGTTTGGCGCACAGTAGGGATTTCCCGGCGCAGTGAGGCCGAAGCCGTGCAGGGACAGGTAATAAAGCAGAGTTACTGTAAAAGAGGAAATTACAGCCTGGAGGACTGCCAGATTCCTGCTGCTTTCATCATATGTTTTAATCATCACAGATTATTATTTTTTTTACTATTTTAAGGAGCTTATAGGAGTTGATCTGCCAATGGCTGACCAAAGAGTATCAGCTGTCATTTTGTGAATGGGAGTATAGGTGGAAACTAATAAATTACCTGTACTGCTTGTAAATCTTGCACAATTTGTTAAATGTCCATACTACTTTGCCAAAATTCCGAAAAATAGGAAAACTACCGCTCTTTATCTTTTTAATGAAGTGTAATAAATTACCACAAAATTATGATGACCTCCCTTTAATACATGCTTACTCATCATTTATTAAGGTACTCATGTTTTATATGTCTCACATATGATATATATTAAATGCTCACATTTTTGACCAGCTGATGAACAGGTTGTCTGCAGTGTGACTGCAGCACATAACTGTCTTTGATTTTGGTCAATAAATATGTCATCTGATCACGGCTTCCCCTTGCCTGTGTTCATTTCTAAAATAACAAAACACTGGGTTTTACCCGTGACCCTTTCATGTGTCTCCGTCAGCCTCGCGGTCTTAAACTACACCAGTATAACAAGTTTATAACTGTATTTTTTCACATTGCTTTGTCTATGCCTCTTTCATTGTTTTGAGGATCAAGTTGAAAAGAGCCTTCATGTGAACTTGAAACAGCACCTGAAGGTAACAACACCCCATCAGGATAACACACTCTAAAGGTCTCAACCTCAAAAGGCACACGCATGACACCAAGAAGCACCCCCAACGGCCTTCATCCCACGCACGGTGTTTACGATACACATCTTTTAAATGTCTGGCAGGATCAATGGTGCATGCTGGGGGATTGTGTCGCTCAGAGGGAGTGCAGTGGGAATGGGAAACAGGGAAACCACAGAGTTCCAACATCAGCGTCTGAGTGAGGCCAATGCTCACATCTAGATCACATGAGGGAAAGTTCCTGTCTCTCTCTCTCCCGCTCCCTTTCTCTCTCTCTCTGTCTCTCTCGCTCTCTCTCCCTCCCTCTGCAGAAAGTTAAGATGCACACCCTCAGACACTTGAGATCCAGCATGACTGTTCTGTGTGACCGTGTGTCAGTACCTGCTGATGTATCGGGTCCTGGGTGCGGGGAAGAGCCATTTGGGTGGGCACATGGAGCTCTGAGCCGCCTTTGAAATCACACAAGCCAGCTGTTCATGTGATCCGCCCGCCTTTGATGTTGTGATGTTGCACTGAGAAAAACCTTCCAGAACTTTCAGAGTACCGGTATGTCAGGGAAATAATAGCTGTTTTGACGTGTTCAATCCATGTTTACATTATGATGTAAGCAACAATGGACTGATAATCACAACAACCAGGAAGACTTTAATCTGCCTATTATTCATGTGTACCTTTTATAAAAAAAAAAAAATGAAGCTGGACATGATGAAAGCTCTTTGTTGTTTTTTGCTCATTCTTTATAGTACATATTAATATAAAACAACTATGCTTTAAGTGCTTAGTTAAGAGTTGGCAAAAGCCACAAAAGACAGAAACTTCAAAGGATTGCATCAGCTCTTTCCTTGACCTGTACCAGCAATGCAGTCCAGCACACACTGATACACACCTGCTACAGCAGTGCAACCATGTTCAGCTGCTGTATTTCAGACAACATGAACTCATCATTACAGAGGTTACTGAGTATTTAAGCCATCTGTAACTCTTAAGGCTAACACACATTAGCATATGTTCAAATTATTGCCAAGTTGCAGGAAGAAGGGCTTTCTTCAGAGTTGTCTTTTATTGTCCTCCTCATCTATGTGTGTGTGTGTGTGTGTGAAGACTGATCAATAGGAGGATCATATCCCATAGCTTAAGGATGATGACTAAGGCCATGATATGAAATGCCATGTGATCAAAATGAAATGTTCTCCTTTTCATAATACCGTACCAGCTATCTTAAATCTCCATGTTTCGGTAGTTGTTGATACCCAGTTATGTAACTTTGCTAAGTTAAACTAAGAGCACATTTCAGTGTGGAGGTGGCTAAACTAGGATTCATAGGTAATGTTTAGGGCTGTATCTAGCTACCATGCTAGTTAGAAAGATAATCCTTTTTCCCTACGTTTACACTGAAATGTAGGTCTAATCACATTTTTCGTGTATTAGTAAATGGAAGGAAAATCATGGTTGCAAAATTTTGTTGAGTGATTCAGAAACAACTGAGGCAAACATTCCAAAACATTCACATTTACAATGGAGTTATTTACGACCTCTGATTAGTAAACCAACAAGCTTAATGTTTTATGCATTTGTGTTCTAGATATGAAGATTTTACTGCATATGGTACATAATGGAATACAATTTCAGTGAGTCTCTTTGTCATTAGAATTTGTACAAAGGACAATAATTACTGTATATTTTATTATGCAATACATTCAAACTGTGCTTTGTGTGAACATATAACTATCACACATAAACACACACACACAGTCTTATGTGTGGCATAGCGTGAGACAGCGCCTTTAGTCCTACGTTATCCTCACCCCTTTTCTTTTTCTTCTTCTCTCAATCTGTTTACCGTCGTTAAAACGTTCCGATTCCTTTTAGATTACTGCGGAGCGTCATCACGCTTCTTCAGTCTGCTTTCTGCGGCGAAGAGTGGACCACCAGCCTCAGATCTCCCCACAAGAATAAAGGAAGAGCGATACGGACCCATCTCTCCGCTTCTGAAGCAGATGAAAACCCTCGGAGAGGTGAGGGCCTGATGGTGCGTTGTCTGGGCCATGCAGATCTGTTTGATAGTGGGGATGATAAGTGACATGAAAGAGATCCTGTCATCAGCTTTTGTTTGCCATTTTGCAGTCCCACAACATTGCAGCAGGGGAAGGCTGGGAGAAGGCAGAGTGCTCCAGGTCTGAAAAAGGGAGAGCTGATGTCAAAATGTGATCCAGGCTTTGCTGAGACAAAAAAAGGTACCACATCAGTTTCAAGATCACAAGTTCACTTTAGGTGATAACACTAGATGCATGTATATATAAAAAAGAAAACCAGGTACACATATGTTACTAACTATATTTTTTTGTTTTTCCCTCTTGATTTTACATGTTCAAAATAACTACTTCTTAGCAATACCAAAAACAGTGCTAATATTATAACAGTAATCATATGCTTTTTCAATAATAAAATTATGGAAATCATCCTATTTAAACCACAAAGTGTAGACTCTCTTTGCAGCTGCTTTGAAGCAGACTCTTGCTGATTGCAATCAACACATTTTTGGGGACATATTCACGTCAAGACTTTGAGGAACAGATACCGATTCATGGCAAGGAAACACGTCTGCAGCATGACTGCCCAGTCACCAAGAGATCATTGCAACATGAATTTGAAGAAGCACTCAATTATGTAATAAATGCGTGAGAAAGATAACAGATGTTTATTTGCATGCTTTCTCAAGGCTTCATGCATTTGAATTGAAGCCCATTGTACATTACCACTTGTACGTATAAAATCTTCAAGTCTATGTCCCGCATCTCAGGCCTGTCTCTGAAGACAGCTCAACCTTGTCTCATAAGAAGCACTGTGGGCAGAGGCTGGACCACACTGGGTCTGACACTATGAGCAGGACAGCGCAGAAAGCATGCCACAGGGTCAGGAGTTTATAAAGAGGCAGCAGATAAAAGCACAAAAGCCAGCGCTGTAGTGCAGAAATCCCAGAGGTGAGAGGCACCAGTGCCAGTGCCATCTGGCAGGCAGTGTGCGAATCTCTGAGCGGTGCGTGGGTAAGATGAGACAGCACAAAGCAGGCATCAGGGAAAAGGTGGTGAAATGCCATCCACGACCCAACCTCTGCTTTCTCAACAACAATCTGACAAACGAGTATAGATTTACCGACTGTCCCACATGCCCCTGCATACTCTCCACAACGTGGGCACGTAGGGAAGAACTTACATAACCTGAGAATGATGTGTGTGAATAGTGGTGGTTTTGACCCAGGAACATTCTTGATATTTTAATGGCAGTGTAGCACAACCAATAGTTTTACCATTCTATTCAAATACTCAGACCTTGCTTTATAAACATTCATGGCCAGTATATAATCTTAAAAAGTAATAATGATGTAATAATCATACATAGCACTATGTTAAGTCATACAGCTGTGTATGCATTATATATCTGTGTGACCTTTATATTTTGAATTACAGAGAACATTTTTCAAAAGTTAGTCTGCAGGTATTTGAAGAAAGCAGAATGGCTACAGTTTGCAATGCACTGGCAAAAGAGTAGTCTTATTTTATATACTCTTCAGAAATATTCTAAAGATTTTATTCCAATTAATGGCTACATTGTTTTATTTTTGAGACACAGCATGTTAGTGAATCACAGAAGTGAACTCAAATGTAAAGTGACCTGGCAGGAGTGCATATGTTAGTCATACCTACCACGATTTACCCCTTTCTGCAAACTGCACCATGCAGTTCAGCATTAATACCTTCTAATGTTACCCTTTTTAGCTTTTCTAAAGTAGGCTAATCTTGCGTTATCAGGGCCAATGTAGCATTGGACATCAATGTCAGAGTGAAAAGGCTATTTCCTCTAACCTAGCATGTTACTTATCCTTATGGAGGCCAATACTGCAGCTGTCATGTCCCCCAGCAGTGCAGCAATGAAGGAATCTTTTGTTCTGCTGATAAGTCACACATTGTTCTGCTCTCAGGTGCACAGACCATGGGGGATAATGGAACACAATATGTTCTCTTTAACACGGTACGATTCACTTTCCCTTGGAGTGAGAGACAACAGTTTCCTGTCGGCTACACATTTTTCCTCACGTTCCGCTCAGCTTCCTCCATTTTTTAATTTTTTATTTATTTAATTGTGTTAACCTGTGAGAATATCAGAGTTAAGTTTTCTTAACTTGTTTTTTTTTTTGTCTTTGGAACTAGTCTGAGAACAGTGTGGTTGTTTAGACATTGCATTGATGCTGTAATTCACTCTCTCGGTGGTGGGTCTCTCAACGCGAGTTGAGCAGACACCTGTAAGGTTCCAGGTCAGCGGAGCCCTGCTGAAACAGGGTAGCCAGCACATCAAGAGCTGTTTGACTGCTATGTGCAATTCCCCTGTATTATGTTTCCATGGATACTTGTAAACATTGTGCAGCAGAGTTTTGTGCACATGTATTATTCAACAAGAAAAAAGAGGCTCCAAGACAGAAAGGCTTATATTGTGGTGTAAATCTGATACAGAGTTACTTTCACAAAATGTTTCTGAGGTTACTCCTGCCAGATTGTCAGTAATCATTGTCTTCTGAGTTGGTAGCAAAACATTAACCAATCTTGCTCCCAAGAAATATGTTACATCAATTTTCCATAAATGAAAGCTCCCTTGCAATTTTATGAGCTATTCATTCATTCATTCATTCATTCATTCATTCATTCATTCATTCATTCATTCATTCATTTGTCTGTGTGTGTGTGTGTGTGTGTTTGTGTGTGTGTTTGTGTGTGTGTGTGTATGTGTGTGTGTGTATGTCTGTGTGTGTATGTGTATGTGTATGTCTGTGTGTGTGTGTCTGTGTGTCTGTGTGTGTGTGTGTGTGTGTGTCTGTGTGTGTATGTGTGTGTGTGTGTGTGTGTGTGTACTGCAGGGCTTATGCAGTGATGAAAATGCTTATGCTTCAATAGGCAAGTAAGGATTCCTTGATGATCTCCATGATACTGAAATTATTGTAACATTATACACTGTTGCATTTATTAAGAAAAAATCTCATTCAAATAAAAATCATTTTCATGGCAGTTATTATAATTGGCATTTGATGTTATAAGTTTCATGGGTATGTGATGTAGTGTGTGTTTGGAGGTTGCTCCTACACTCCATTTATATAAAGAACATTTCAAAATTGCAAAAGTTTCCAGGCCCCAACCCCCCTTCTCCCAGTGCTGAAGTATTGGTGTGTGGTGCAGAAACAGAGGGAGTCAAAGACAGCACCGTTCTGTGATGTAATCTCTCTGTCACAGTGGACTTAGGTTTGACGCATCCAATGCGGTCCCGTTTTAAGTGCGCTTTGCATTTTAATGCATGTCCAGGGGGCAGACCTCACAGAATGCTGGCCTGTTGACACCAGAAAATCTCAGGGCAATTTCTCTACTACAAAGCAGATTGCAGTAATCCATTTCATTAGCAGTGCTGTTGGTACAGAGACACTCCATAAATACAGGCCTTGTGCTTGACTGCCAAGCTGAGCTTCACCTCAGTTGTTCCATGGCATGGCATTGTCCCATGTGACATTTCATGACAGAGCTCCACATAGTTGTAACTGCAGTTCTCTGTTCCAGCATTCTTGTACATTACGTTTTTCCTCACTGAGTGGCATGTACCATAGTAATTCCTGTAGGCCACAGAAGAGTGAAAGGGCCTCTATTGAGTAAACATTAACAATGAAGAGCATAATATGATATGCTTTAAACATGGAACAGTGACAACATAAAGCTCCTCTCTCTCACCCTCCAGGCCTGGGACTGTTTCTGTCATTGTACTCGGTCACCGCAGGTTAAACGTGTTACAGAAAACACACCCTTGTCTCTCCACAGAAATGTATCTTTGTCAGGCTCTTGACAGGCAGAGTTGAATGCAGTAGCATCACTATTGTGCTGTAAGAGCTCAGAATAGGCCTGCATATTTTTACAGTGTTCGCTGAGCGATGCTTTGATCTGTCTGTCTGTGTATAGCTGTAGCTTGAAGAGAAATGTTTGCTTCCTCATTTAAAGCTTATTTTGAGTTACGTTGAGCTACAGTGGTCTACAGACATTTCAGATTGTACTACAAATGCTACATAATTTAATTTAGCATTTTTGTATTGCTTTTCGTTCTCCTTAAAATGCAGTATTATACAATTCCAGCTATGAGTCGTTGGTTCCCTGGAATTAAAGAATAACTTTCCTCAGTACATGTGTTTCTTTTGTTATTGCAGTTGCAATTGGGAATCTGATCAGTTACTTTTCTGTGGATAGAATTCACATCAGAGATTCAGCCCCTGGTTCTGGAACATAAAATACACAATCTGGGCCGTATCATGTTCATGTGCTGTGGGCCTTATTTTACAGCTCCAGTCCCATTGGGTCCAAGCTCATACTTTGAAGGCTGAAGGCATCCAGGTCCTGAGGTCTTCAGTGTCAGTACAAATTTTCCTCCAACCACACACTACACCACCTGATTTCAACAATGAATTTACCTCCTTGGTCCATATATATATACATATATATATGTATTTGTGTATATAATGTTTGTTGGTTTTATGATGGTGTGCCTTTATGTTAAGGCAGAGAGAGTCAGAGCACTCATATTTCATTGTATTTTTAATACACATGACAGTAAAGTTGAACTGAATTGAACTGAGGACTGTAAGAAAAGCAGTGAAATCAGGTGGAGCAGTGCGTGGATGGAACTGGACATAGTATCCCTCATGGACTGGAGTTGAATAGCCCTACTTTACGCCCATTGTACAGGTTCAGCAACTGTACAGCCCAGTGTTTTTTGCTTGGTCATGAGGCATCAGACCAAGAATTCATTTATGATGCTGTATTATTCTTTTACCCTGAAACAATGTAATCTGGCAGAATTACACATTCTTAAAATGACAGAAAGGAATTTATTACAGTAAGTTTATTTAAGAACTATTTAAAGCTATCAAGTATAGTACAGATAAAGGAAATTTCCTGTCAGCAAATGCAGTCTCTGAGATTGTTGTAAATGTATCGATGTGTGTTGTCTGTGGTTTAGCCACGCCTGATTTGAAAATGCCATTTTAGTTTTTATTCATGAATCATTCATTTGTACATTTACCTAGATAGCCTTTTGTGTGTATGTGTGTCTGTGTGTGTGTAAGTGTGTGTGTGGATGGGTGGAGGGTGGTTAGGGGGAAACTCTGCTTTCGTCCGACAAACCAGTAATAAACATTCTAAAATTGTCAGCTTAATCAAATTTTGACAGCCCAAATGTCAGCTCCTTTGTCAGGAGCCAGAAAACCTTGGTGTGATATTTGATTTTAATCTGATGTTTGGAATATTAATAACTTTCATTCTTCCATTTCCAATGTGAGACCTTTTTGTCCGTCAACCATAAGAAAGGTTCTTTTATGTTTTTTATTCCGTCAAGAATTCTCGACTGAGAGAAGTCCTGTTGGCTGCAGTCTGTTGCAGATAAAAATGAACAGTCCAGGCCAGAGAGCAGGCTGGGCGGCGAATGCTAAAGGCTTCTCACAGTGTGGATGATGTAAGTCTTACACTGAGGCCCATCTCAAACCCACCCTGATCGCTAAAAATGCTTATTGTCCAAAACAGCAACACTTCTCATGCTCTCAGTTTACTAATTCACTGTCCATTGAAATGAGCCTGGTCACTCTGCTGGGGTATCGCCGAGACTCTTATTCACTGTATCATGGTCAGTGCTCCAGCCTCTACTGCTGTTCTTGTGTAAGTGACTCAGCCCATCTCTATGTGAAGATATGCCAGTGCTTTTAAATACCCTTTGAAATTTAACACGTAAGATCCATATTTTGTGATTTACTATAATTGTCATCAGGAAGTCAGTGTGGTCACGCCAGGATTCAGACATGATGGCCACCAGAGGCTAGCAGGAAACCCTAGTAAGCAAGAGATATTATCATCCTCACAATTCTCCCTGTGAGCTTTATTTTTTCAATCCACCTCAATTGAAAGAAAGGGGAATCTGTACGGTAGGAGCAGGGAGAGGCGTGCACCCTGCACATTACTTACAGATAGCTAATTAAGATACGTTCATTCTAAGGTTCTCCCCCACTCCGCCAGGAAACGCTGGCACAGGCATTCTTTACGTTCACTCTGCTTTTGATCAATCGCTTTATCTCTGCTGGATCTATATGGGAAGGGTATTAAAAGATTAAATGTAACTTAACCAACTTAATGGCCTTTGATTTGCAGTCCCTATTCAGAAAAAAGAGGATGTCATTATAATGGCTCTCTGGTACTGCTGAGTCCTATGGAACATGTCATTGGAAATAGCTTTAGTACCAGGACACTACCTACAGGAAAATTATTACTGTTGACTTGGAGGTGCAAGAAAAGTGTTCAATAACAAGGACTACATCAGGATGCTTTTTTCTGTTTTTGGAAAATGTTGGAAATAATTTAGAATTTGATCATGGGTCACATTTTATTAGAAAATATACAATCAAGGACAAGTATTTTTGAGCTTTGAAAATGTGATTATTTATTAGTTTTTTCTGTTTTTATTAGCCTTTAATTTCTGTGTTCTATTTCAGTATTTAATATTCATAAATCTCCAAGGCAGTTTTACCTACAACTCAGTGAAAATATTTGTCTGTCTTTTTAAACTATGTTTAAAATTGTAAACCTCCAGGGCAGCCGGAAATTCCCTTGTACATATCGCTCACGTCCTCTCTTTTTTATAGCCCCATATCGTGCCCGTTCGCTGCCAATTAGCTTCAGGTTTCAGTCAGAGAGGCTGTTTGTGTACATAACAACACAATAACACATCCACACATAATGAAAGAAATTCCAAAAATGACACTTGAGGACAGACAGCTCAATCCCTGTAAATATTGCACAATTAAATATTTTCCTTTAGTTAACAATGTCTGTCTTTGGTAACTGTGCCTGATTTCATCCAGGCATAAATGAGTGATGCTACTCTTTTATATGGTTATTTATTATATGGTGTGTGTGTGTGTGTGTGTGTGTGTGTGTGTGTCTGTCTGTCTGTCTGACTGTCTGTCTGTCTCTGTCTGTCTGTCTGTCTGTGTGTGTGTGTGTGTGTGTGTTACCCATCTAAAGAAAATTTGTTCACATTAAGCTACTTCAAAGTAATTCAATAATTAAGTAGTAATAAAATGCAATTCCTACTTCTCCCCATAGTACTTGCAATCTTAATATTTTTTGAAGCAAACATCACGGTGAAACTCTCAGAAATTCTTTATTTCAAAGCTCCATGTATATCAAAAGTCTAATTTAGCTCAGAATGTTAATTCAATATCATTTCTCTTTCTCTGTCTGTGATTTCTTTCAACTGTCAGCTGGCCCATATCTTATCACCTTCGGCTGCATCTTGTTGTGCTAGCTCGTATTGCCTTTGATATCGGAGAGCATGGAGGCTTCCTCAAAACAAAGAGGCCCTTTGTGTTCCCTTGATTAACTTCTCTACCTGCGGCGTTCGATAAGGTGAAGAAATCTCTCAGGACTCAACACACACTCACCTTTTGTCGAAAGGCCTGCTGCTTTCAATTTTCATTTGTTCAGGTTTGTTTTGGTTGGGATAGTTTTTAGTTTTTCCCCAGGAGTGGTAGTTTTTTGTCGTATTCCTTCTCTCTCCTACTCTCTCATATCGCTGTCTTCCTCCCAAATACAAAAAAACATGCACAGCCCTAAGGTAAAACCTAACCAAGCTCTACCGCACTTCATAACTATGCTATTTAGTCTGTATATTCCAATCATGTAACCCATTTGGACAATGCAGTAAAGGTGGCTTACAGTGGTACATCCAATAGAATAGAATAGAATAGATTGACTATAACTATAATAAAAACTGTAATGATAGAACTTATTTCTCAATAACGTGAATTTTAATATGTAACAATATCTTAAACCACAGTCACTTGTATATTCATTGATGTATTCTGAAGTTTGGCAATACATATTCTGTTATTAATGTCTTATTCCAATAAATCTAATTCCCATAAGGATGGCGCCTCTACAACGGACTTTGTGCAGCTAGCTTTGGAAACTGCAGGTGGCAGAATGGCATTAATGTTCATGGTTACAGCCACCCCACACATCAGCTGGTTATAAGGGGAAAAGCGTTCCTTTGATAAACCATTGGTCTGCATTTGATCTTTCCCATTTTAATTTGTCAACGTTCACCTTTCAAAGGAAATTAATTCAGCCCCAGGCTGTGTTCTTAACTGTGGATTTGTTAGAAGGGAGTTAAGTTAGATGACAAATATATTTAGATTTATGTTTTGAAAATCTATGGCAGGCTTTGATCTTGTTTTTTTCTCTGCATATGGCAGGAGATACAGGTGCCTGTCAACACAAACAGCACAAATCCACTTACATGACTGTTCATTTTTAATCTGTGATTTATATCGTTACAAACCCAGAGACTCATTCATCCAGAAGACTGTTGAATTAATTTTCTTTCCCTTTTGACAAGCAAACATTGTAACAAATTTGCAGTGGTACACTTCCAACTCGCAATTAAGAACAGAGTCTTTATGTATGACATCTGAACAACTACAAGCATAAAGTTCAGTTGTGTACATGAATTGACCAAATTAAATGGCATTTGATGAATTAATATTGAAATTAATATATATCTGTCAATTCAGCAATCTTGGCTTCACAACACTGTACCTACAGCTGGAAAGAACTCTCTTTATCTAAATGAATGTACCTGAAATGCAGTTATGAACTGTATTTACTGTATGAAGCATTGTTAAAGTTTCTGTTCTATTTCATTTTTGATGGTCATAAAATATTTTGGGTACATAAAGCAGAATGATGTTGCCTGCAGTGAGCAGTACCTTTACCGGAACAGGACTTTTAACCATAAGGTATCGGGTTTGAATCCCAGTCATGACCCCTCTGCTGTGTTCCTGGCAAAGGCAGAGGTGCTTAAAAAGAACTACTTCAGGGAATGTCAGTTCTTCATTGAACGTAAGCTGTGGTAGTCCCCCCTGAATAAGGGACTCTTTTAATCAAATAAACAATGGGTAAAGAAGTGTTCTGATGTGATGTGCTTTTCCCGGCGAGGGGATTTCCTCTCCCTCCAAAGTGCTTCATGTGTCTGAGGGGGTAGCATTGTGCTGTGCTGCAGCGACTGTTTGAAGTTCTCCACACAAGGTTCCACACTGTTTACTCTCCTGTAGGTAAAGAAGCCACAACCAAGAGTGTGCTGGCCGAGTCAGTCAAACATGACACGAGCTGATTTACTTCTGTATATGTACAGTTGGTGTGTGCATGCGTGTCTGTGTCGGTTTGTGTGTGTGTGTGTGTGTGTGTGTGTGTGTGTCCATGTGTGCATGCACATGATCATGGGGTGTGTGTGTTTGTTTATTTCTGTTCCTTTATTTCATTCACAGTGACTTTATACTTTCATATCAAATTAATCCATCAATCTACAGCTTCATAATATTGCTGATAGAGGATCCTCTTGCATGTGATTAATACTGTACCTCTCACACATATGTGATAGTGGAGATAATACTGATGGTGTTGCTGTACCTACACCTATGTAAAACGATACTGTTCATTCCAGGTCACTCCCTGCTGGCCTTTGCTCTCTGAGTGGTCAGCTCCTCGCCGTGACTTGCATGTTTAATTTAAGGTGTTTGAGTGTGAGTATTTCTCCTGTCCCTGTCCTGTCCCTCCCTGTCTGTAGTTGGCTGTTCACACACACACACACACACACACACACACACACACACACACACACACACACACACACACACACACACACACACACACACACACACACACACACACACACACAGGCCTGGCTCATTCGCCTCCTGCAGATCGTTTGCCTTTGTGCAGACTTGCTGGGGCTTGCCTCCATTCACTCTGTGATTTATTTGACATCTTGATGTGAGAGTTTTAATTGCTGATTTACACATTGACAGGTGGGTCCTTCTGTTTGATATCCACACTGTGATCTTGTAAAAGAGATAACTGCGGGCAATCACAGAGCAATAGATGCTCTGCACTTGGGATTTCACCTAATACAAAAAAATAAATAAAAAAATAAAAACTTGGATTATGGATTGTTTTGGAGCCATTGAAGTAGTGAGAGCAAGCCTATGTCACACACTCTTTCAACCACGTAATAACACAGTATGCTGTAGAATCTTATTGAATATGATCAATGGTTTAAACTGACAGTAGTTACAGTTCCAGCTTAATTAGCTTCATCTTCATGTACTGTATTCACACCTATCATATCTGGAAAGCTGAGGGAAAGTTATTCCAGTCTGATCTTATTATCACTGTACAAAGTCATTTCTGATATTATGTCTCAGGTTTGATATGATTAAACATGTTACTCACTTCTCAAGGTGCTGTCTGGAGCATGAGTCGAAACCTGGAATTCTGTGATGTTAAGCTTCATATAATGCAATGTTCTCTGCCCTGAAAACAAGAGAAACAGTGTGAGTGCGACATAGAGGGGATTGGAACCCATAAGCTTCTGGTGTTTGAATGTACTGCCTGAAGGACAGTGGAGAGATCTGGCACCATTTCCCTACACTACCAAGGTGTGTAGAATATGCAGCAACAGCAGTAAGGATAAAAAATTTTGCTACTCTTGGACTTTAACGGAAGAAAGTAACAGTTTTAACAATAAACTGTTACTCCATCACTTTGTCATGTGATGAAGGCTAGGATGCCAAAACGTGTGGGTTTATTAACAATAAGCTATTACTTTTTGCCATTAAACTCCAGGTATAGGTGGAATCTCTGTCCTTATTAGGATGTACAGTCTAGTCACAAACACACTTGGGTTTAGTATGTGTCAATGTGATAAATCTTATAAATTGCTGTAATTATTTGATCAATGCCATGGTTACTGGTGGCCCAGTATATAGTTTTGCATATTTGAAAAATGGATGCATGAGGGCTGGTTTGTATGCTGAGTCTTGTGGTGATTCAGGACTCAACTGTCAATTGAAAGCCTCAAAAAACTCCAGGTACAGCAGCATTTTCTCAGGCTACTGATTTATACAGAAATCAGTATGTTATATATTCATATGTATCTAGTTTGATCAAAGTAATGGAAAGCAAATTTGTGGGAGAATGGGTACTGCTTGGTGATGTAATATCCACATGTATATCAGAAAACCCATTGCCTTAATCTGTGGCATGCGATGCAAAGCCAGGGCTGCCGATAGAGAGGATTTCCAATAAACATGCAGTAATGACGGGTCAAAGTAGCTGTCTCCATTTCCAATGGCTAGACAACGCCCAGCAATGCCTGTTGTCTAGCTGTGTCCATTGTAATTACTCTTTGTTAAATTTGTATTGTTTTGAGTGTAAAAAATGGCCTGTTTTGGTCTGCAAATTTAAGACAATAGGACAGACATGCTGTGGATCCTGTCATCACCGAACAAACCTGGATCATAATTTTATGCTTTACATGGGAAGTTTGCATTCTCTGCTTTTTGTGTGGCTTAAGAGGTTTTTGATGTTGGCTGACAAATAAGTAACACTTTAGAAGGAAGAATGTTATGTTTCTGTTCTCTGGCCCATTAATTTCTTGGGATTGTAGAACAGATTTTTTAAAAATAAATATTTACCTTAAACCATCATTTTACACGTGAGAAGGAGCTCAACAAGGGGGGTCAGCATATAATTTTGAAGTTTAATTTGAGTGCCATTTTTGTTCCAATGCTTGCAGGGTGGCTGTGAAAGGTATTGTGGATAACCATGGGAGAGCATTGATCTGCATTACTTAGGAAAATGATATTTTGGTGCAGTCAACATCACTAGCCAGATACAAGATGTATTGGCTGTGGGACAATCCCTTTAAGTAAATTGAAATTATTTGCATATAGAGGACAAGCAATCGGTCATGACAGTTGCATCACTTATTGCTGCCCATCAACAGTCATTCCCAAGATTTCCATAGGGGGGAATATTCAATGTGGTCAATAATGCACAGCAAATAATTAAAGTGTTAGAGGAAAGTCCAATACATCTCAATTGCCACTGTCTTGTTGTAGATAGTTTGATAAGCTTGTAAGCGAAGTGAACCATTCTGCAATGGAAAAATATTTTCCTTTTTAAACCGGCTTATTTCTAATATGTTTTAGAGGAGTGCATGTCACATTACCTCCTAATTATTGATGCCCGTTTTATTGCACATCAACCATTCATAGGACTGCATATGTGGTCAAGAAATAAATGTGAGTCATTTTTAATGAACTTAAATTAGTTTCAGCTTTAAAGTTGATTATAAATTGCAGTATGTGAGGAGGGTGAAAGGATACCCAGCCTTTGTGAGGGACAGGGCTTGGTAGAGGCCATTGCACATTCATTACATTCAATATGAATCTGGTTTCACAATGATGGATGCTTCCAGGGTTATTAACTATTTAAAAGCAAATTCTGGGCTTTGACATGCTGTGTATACAATAAGCCATGCATATTAGTCCTGGAATGAGAAATCTGCCCTCTGGGAATATCAAGTCAATCACATCGTCACCACAAAGTGTGTAACCGTGGTATATATAACATTATAGAGGTCTAAAAGAATTACATCTGTTCTGTTTCTCTGTGGCCTCCAATGAAGTAATTACTGTTTCTAATCTTAAAAAATGACATATACCAAGTCCACTAAAAAGCTTATTTGAGCCTTTTGTGGTGACAGGCATAATTAGTGAACATTCTGTTAGGCTTGGATATGAGCCAAAACAGGGCATTTCATCTGTCACTGTGTGCAAAGTGTGAATTAAGTTCAATCAAACTGATATAGCCTATGAAAAGTGCAAGGTTACATGGCAAATTCTTCTCGCCTATCAATTTTCTCCCACTCTCCAACTCTCTTCCTCTAACACCTTCTTTTTTTCATCCATTCTTTGTTTTGTTATTTTACCTGGCAGTCCAGGTGTGAAGGGGTGAGGCGGTGGAAAAACATCCAATTCGGTAAGCTTGTCATGAAAGAATCCATTGACTGCCCTCCACATCACAGTGCACAATGACAAATAGGTGAGCCATTTTCCGCCTGACTTATGAGCAACAAAAGACATTTCCACTTTCACTCGCAGACAGCAGCCGCACCGCACACCTTCCATTGCCTCTGCAAACTCTGCCGCTCGTTATGGGAGCGCAACCTTATTTGCTTTGGGTTTTCCCCGAGACGTCTTGAGATGATGCATCTACGATTAAGAGAACAGTTTACATCTCCATCGAATCTGTCATTAATATGTGGAAATTAAGGGGTGTTTCTTCCTCCTCTCTAATGCGCTGGAAGCAAAACTTTCACTTCACATTGACGTAAGGGCCAAGTGATTGTTTTTCTTTGATGTTTTTTCCACAATTAATTTCAAATCTGGAAGGATTTTTGCTTCTCTCTTTTTAGCATGGGGCCTTATCATGACAGACGTTTATGCATATGCCCTCAAGCTTAATGTAGTCCACTCTTAAAACACTCACAGAAATACCAGTTCTGTGAAGAATGTTCAACATATCAGTTATTCAAAGTGGTGAATGTATGGATATATCATAGAATTTCTGATAGAGGACCTCTTCAAACAGCTTATTTGCATCATCACTATGTGAAAGAGAATCGTAAATGTGTCACCATTTAGATTGTGTACATTTGCGTAGTTGAAAATTTAGCTACTATTTAGTAGTCATTCTGAATAGAAACAGTGTATGATCATCTCACAGATGTTATGAGACGGGACTCCACTGTGTGTTTCAGTCCACCAGTACTGTACCAATGCAGGCCTACATGTTGCACTGGTAATGGTCATCTTTTTCATCCATGGCTGTTAGTCAGTGCTTTTTTTCTGCTGATTAAATTACTCCTGAGTGCTTGGAGAACGCTTTAGGTGGAAACAGTGCAAATTAACCAACTGACCTTTTTTCCCCCTTGCCCTGAGGACAGGGGAGCCTGGTGGGAAACAGCGCTGGCAGGTCCCCACTAATGCTGGAGAGTCAGAGAGATATATGAGGTCATTTCACACCACACAAAGACTCGCACACCTTCTCACATTAACCCCACTCTAAATGTATGTTCTCTCCCATTTACACATTCATTTTCATCCAAAATCACTGTGTGGTTTTGATGTACCATGATAGACATTATTTTTTTTTTGTGTAATTATGTATGTCCACACAAATACACACACACACACATATAGAAACACAAACAAACAAACAAACAAACACATATACACACACAGCAGCTTATATTGCATCCACCCAGTAACTTCTCATATATCCAATCCTGAATATGCATTGAAAAGTGTATTAGGTATCACAGACATTGTGCTAATTTCAGTGAACCAGTCTGCTTTGAAAAGCATAAAACCCTGTGGGCCTGCATAAACTCAATGTGAGTTTCAGGCGCTTGTGATCTAAGAAGATAGCCGAGGCTAACTGTCACTCTCTCCAAATAAAAAAAATATCTTGCCTGTTGGCTTTTTCAAACAGTCCTTTTGCATTTGCAGTGGGTTGAATGTGGTGGGGGAGAGAGGCGGCGGTGGGGGATCGGTATGCAGCTCCACCCAGACGGCCGCTCTGCGGCGCTGGATCCAGCAGGGTGACCATGTCCTTCAGGGCTAACCTGTCACAGCACTGAGAGGGTAATTGATGCCTCATGCTTTTCTGGGGCAATTATCGCACCCAAATGTCAGGACCTAATTTGTGGCTTTGTAATGTGGACACATGGGCCAGAGAGGAGGCCACTGGTGCGCTCCGCTGGGAAACACGCACAGGGTTTGTTAAACAGATGTGAAGTGGTGAACCTCCAAGAGCAGTGAGGGGTGGCAGGGGGGAGTGTGTGTGTATGTGTGTTTGTGTGTGTGTGTTTTATGTCAGTGCTGTGTGTGTGTGTTTGTGTGTCTGTATGTATGTGTATGTGTGTGTGTAAGTGATTTTGTGTATACTTGGGCGTGTTTGTGTGTGTGGTTGTCTCTGTGATTGGCCCTGTGTGTCTAAGTTGTATGTGTACATGTGTGTGTATAAATAATTACACAAAACTAAAGTAAAATCTCAGCATCAATTTCCGTATGTGCTTCCATAAGTTTAAAACACAGGCAAAAAAGAAATTAATCCAACCCTTTTCTTTATGTGTCATTTGTCTTGATTATATATCAACTTCTCCCAGATGGGGGTGCCATAATTGTGTGCTTGAAAAAGGCAGTGGCTTTTCAGCATTCAGAGTTCTGTGTTTTAATCTGATCAACAATCCGCATGTTAAATCCTGTGTCTCTTGCATGATGGAATTTTACATGTATTTTTAAGGGTTTAGGCAAAAACATATGTTTAGTTAACCCAGACGTATTGTGATTTCAGGTACAATAAGTATCAGGTACAATAAGGCATCTTTCAGTTACAGCTGAAACAAAACGTTATGTAAAACAGAGTACTCACTCCCCCCCCAACACACACACACACACACACACACACACATAAATACTGTTTTGATATCTTATAGAGCTTTTCTTTAGTAATGTCTCCATGGAGATGCAAATAGCGGAACAAATTTTCCATTGGAGCTGAAAGCTTTGAAAGTCAAGTGTCAGTAAAATAAGTATGTAGAGTGTAATTGGCATTTGAAAAGCAGACCACAAAAACCTGAAGGAACTTTAAAAAAGATTGAACTTGTAATGAAGTGTTTATAGTAAGGTATAGGTGTAGTAAATGTATAGTGCAGATCCAGGCTTGCTTTTGTGATTTTTAGGTAGGTATGCTTCATGCATTGTGTACCATATGTGTGTATGCAGTCTCTGGCAGTAGATGAGTACAGTAAGCAGAATCTGCTTGCTTCTATGAAAAAACATTTCAGCTTCTGTTATTCTTGGGATTGATCTGTGTTCCAGCTTCAATAACATTCATTGAATATTTTTTGGATGGCGAGTTATCTAAATGTAGTATCTTTTTTGGATATGAAGGGGAAAAACATAAATCATAACATCCAGCTGCAAAATAAACACTTCTGGTTAGTCATCATATTTCTATCTGACAATCTGTCATCCAATTAACTGTTGGTTAACTGAACGATCAGCGCTATTGTGTTTCAGTATACCTTCACTGTAATTATTTTGGCAGACCAGAGTCCACAACATTAATCCATGCAAACTCCTCCATAACACATAGTTTAGCGAACATTGTAATTTATTTTGAAATAATAGAACAACAAAGAGAGCTGAATCAATAGTTGCAGATCGCATCGGTAGACACCCTCCCTACGCAAACAAGAACCCCCACTTAGACTCAGCAGAGGTTTTTAAAACAACAGGTGAGTCTTCACCACTTCCCTCTGTGTTTATCAAGACCACTGACTAAAGATATAAATTATGCTTTTCCGTAATTGGGGCCGACAACAAAGCAGCGTTTCCCTGTGGGTTACTGCAGCGCCTCACCCCACGTCTATCCCAGCTGACAAACACAGGAGCTTGAAGATCAGAGGGGGACGAGACGCTGACAAGCGCTGGGAGAACACCTGTGCTGTCTGACTGGACCACAAAGACAGACCAGGGAGATCACTGACTTCCACACCTGCATGTGGACCCATGCGCTCATGCAAGCACAAACACACACACACTACATACACACACATGCACACACACACACACACACACACACACACACACACACACACACACACACACACACACACCTACATATACAGGAGCTAATGCAGACACTCTCCTCCAAGCACATACACAAACCACACTCTCTATATATCTCTCACTCACACTGTCACACAAATGTTCAGTCATGGAAGTTACACTTATAAAAGCAAAGAGACACTGATTCACACACATTCACACACAGAAGGGCTCATGCAGACTCTAACACACACACATACTCAGTTGTGAAACATACAGTCAAAAATACACTCACACCCAGAAACTCACAAAACCCACAAGTCACACATAGACACTGACCACACACACACACACACACACACACACACACACACACACACACACACACACACACACACACACACACACACACACACACACACACACTAAAAGCTCAGCCCTCTCTGATTGTAAGTGTGTGCAGAGACTTGGAGGCTGTGAGGGAGAAGGTGATGAAAATGAGAACGCCCCTGAAATGGGTATGGGTAAAGTTTGTAACTGTTTACTGTGCCACAGACCGCTGTTACAGGGCAGGGGGCAGGAGGTGCTGTATTTCAGGCTGGACCACCATACTCCAAAACATTACTTACACAAGCGCCAAAAAGTAGTTCATGGGAATCAGGTATCATGGTTCTGTTTGCACTGGGATTTCCAGCATGTTGAAGACGTGACCTTAAAAATGTCAAGGAGGCACTTATATCAACTCAAAGTCTTCTTTTTCTTTCATTAGAAAGGTAGTGACAGGCTGTTCCAGCATACTGTATACCTGTGCGGTTTGAATATTTAACTTTTTTCAGTTAGAACATGTTGGTACATAAGTTTAGCAGTGAGAATTGTGTTTGATGACTCACTCGACTCTTCACAACCAGAATAAAACACCAACAAACTGAACTAAGTGAATGGCTATTGCTGTTATACATGCATCAATCTTAATTAGGGCACTGAAGGTGAGAGGTGCAAGCTAAGTAAAAATCAATCCATTGAAATGAGTTTATTAGATTGTGTTGAAAGATTGTCCCTTTAAGAAATGTAAATGAAATTACTGAGGAACAAATTAGTGAAAATGTTGTAATGCATGCATGTTTTAAAGGACTTTTATGTGTCAGCTTCATATTCCCACCATTACTCCACAGAGCTCACTGATCTACCATAATTCAGCTAAAACATAACACCTCTGAAGTTTCCCCATCTTCCTGAAATGAATGCACCTACATGAGATTGTCATTTAAATTATGCAATACTACGATGTGTCATCTTTGATTGTTCAGGTTACTTTTGGGAAGTATTGCTCTCAATAGTCATACCATGGAGTGGATTAGATGCATGCACTGATCATTCATATATAAATACAACAAATTACCACAGATACCCATATCTATGACTTATTACTTATTGCATGCATAACCAGAGGGTTTGCCACAAAAGGGTTTTTTCTCACTGTGTGGCAGATGGAATAATTTCAGTGTTCAGCATTTCAGTGACAATTGAATTTCACCATTGAATGGTCAATCACATTGGATACACCATCAATAGCTTGCTGTTGGCTATGCCTTGTGCCCAGTCAAGATGCATAGTTAGGGCCTGAATATAAACTAGTTACAGTTTATGGTCCAGTTCTGATAGTAATAAAAAGCCTTAATAGACCCTGGGATCCCAGTTTGGGCCACATTATGGTACGGTGCCATACACCAGTGGAAGTGTGCTGTAATATGTGGGGAAGTCCCTGCTGACTGTGAGAGAGTCGCCTGCAGCAGCAGTTTGGAGATGAGTTTGGGATGGCAGGGCTCCTTGGTCTGTTTCCACTCGTGTCTGGCATGATCTGCAGATGAAGGCTGAGAGCTGGCAGTGGGTAAGGACTGGGAAAAGAGGGGAGCGGATGAGGAGTGCCATCAGTCAGCTGGTGTGAAGAGCCTTATTAGCGCAGTCATATCATGAAGTATGAGACTCATAGCTATAGGGAGAGTTTGTGTCACATGGCATATACCTGGCTTCCACAGGACACAGAGAGCTCCAGGACTATGTACACATAATATTATTCATTCAGACTGTGGCCTTCTTTACACAGGATGCCCCCTAATCCTTGCATTTTGATAACATACAAATTGTATGAACTCTTTACCCACTTAAACAGCTCAACGTAAATGTACTTTGATCAAGGGAACAAATGGCGTTGAGGCAGCAGAGAGTTCAACTCTAACTTTCTGCTCCACAGTCAAGTGCTTCAGCTCAGTGAACCCCTACCCCTGGTATGCAAGAGTACTGTATATAAATAATAATGATAATAATAATAATGTATATTATATGAAAAATTCAGTGGTTTTGATACTGGAGTTGGTGCTTTAGTGATATTGCATATGAAATTGCTGGTCTGTTGTTAATCATTTCTGGGACTATGGCTCATATTAATGAGTGAACTTATGTTCTGTCCCATAATATAATATAATATAATATAATATAATATAATATAATATAATATAATATAATATAATATAATATAATATAATATAATATGACCTATGCAATGTGACTTCAGTGATATATAGTGTGCATAAAATTTTAGGAATAACAATTCTATAACATTTCTCTGAGCTGATATGCAAATATGTTGGGTTATTTTCATTGAAAATTTGCCTTTTATGTAGGGATACACAAAATCCCTTGATGCTACTCAACTGGTACACACAGAGCAAAGGTTTGGGAACAACTGCTTTGACTGACACACTATACACTATGCAAAGCTTTCTACAATGTACTGTGAGAGGTTTATTTTATGTTTGTATGTTTCTAAAACATGAGGCAAGGTTTTAGCCTGTCGCCTATCAACATACACTGGACAGCTCCACCTGTCTCTTACTCCGCTATTAAGAGCCTTTAACCAAAGTCACCTGGCTACCACCTGCCCAACAATACATTAAAGTATTCTTAACTGACTGGAGACAAAATCCCCCATGCAGGTTGTCATTTAAAGTGGTTTATGAATGCCTCAAGTCAGTCTGCAAATACAACTGAACTTTCCAGCTATGTCTCTGTGTCTAATCCATAAATATCAATCAGTTACACTAGTGCCAATCAAAATGTTTCATCCAATTCAACAGTGAGGTGGGAAAGAGAGCCATTTACACTCTCAACGGTCTGATTACTTTACAGCACGTTACTTTAAGTCTTTACCTTTCTGCCCAGAGTAGAACAATATGTTTTTTTCTCCTAACTAAAACAGTAGTTTCTCTTTCGTGTTTATTGTGACCTGTTCCCCAGAAATATGCTGTTGTTCATGTCATGTTTATTGTCTCATGTCTCTGTTCACCTGAAACCTAATGCAAAAGGTGTACATTTTTTTTGCAACTCGCCAACTAACAAGATCAATGCATTTTCAGAATGTGCTTTCAGATGGCACAGCCTGGTGGTGATTCAGCAAGCCACAAACTAAAGATGGGAGGCTTGTCTGGACCTGACTGGTCAGTTTAATTGGGCAGCTGGAGGTCCATTTGAGATGATGAGACCTGTCTGCTGAGCCTCTAAAAGCAGAGATCTAAAGATTTACAGGTAATTCCAGAGCGTGACAGATGTGTTGGGCACCAGTGATGTATATTATCAGGTGTGTGTGTGGGCTTGTGTGTGTGTGTGAATGTGTGTGGGTATATGAATATACCTGTAACAAGTAATTGGATTAATTAAATATGCATGTGTGTGTGTGTGTGTCTGTGTGTGGGGGTATGGGACTATAGCTGTAAAACAGAACTGGCTTGCTCATTGAATGTGTTTGTGTGTGTGTGTGTGTGTGTGTGTGTGTGTGTGTGTGTGTGTGTGTGTGTGTGTGTGTGCGTGTAAATGTGGGACTACAGCGATACACCAGAATTGACATGCTCATCCAATGTCCGTGTGTGTGTGTGTTTGTGTGTGTGCTTGTGTGTGTGTGTGTGTGTATTTGTGAGTGGATATGGAAGTACAGCTGTATAACAGAAGTTTCCTGACAGGAGGGAAGGGAATATTGTTGATTCCAGTGAAGTTCCCTGGCAGCTCCTCTTCCTGACACACTCCCTTGTTGGTTTTGAAGGTGTGCATTTTCAGACGGGAAAGCCCCACAGTATCATAAACACGGTGGATGCAGGTAGGAGCTGGCAGCAGGCAGGTCTGCTGTGAAAGCAGCCCCTGGCTCACCATCACAGGGCAGTCGAGATCACAAGGTGAGTCTTTCATGCTTCAGCACAGAGATCCCTCCAGCCGCTGGGAGAAATGTATACACAGACATGAACAAGAGATTTATAAAATCACTCATTTCAGCCACTGTGTGATTTTGTCAACATAAAATGACCTGTCATGTTTAAACTGTGTTTCCCTTAAGTTCACATATTTCCCCCCACCGTTTTTCTAAACCGTATACGCGTATGCAGGTACTTAGAAACCACATCTCCTTCTTTGAAAGGCAAGCCCTGTTTGGACAAAGTTTGGAAATGGAAGACTACTGTAAACTAATCCCCCTGACAAACCAAATGTATCAATATTGTATGCTTTTACCTTCATGCCTTCCACAAGGCCAAAACTGTTCAAGTCTAAAATGTCATTAAGAAAGAATGGGCCATAAAGGTTAGCAGCCTATAAAAGAGCACTGGTCACCTTCCCAGTCGTCATTTAATCGTAGTATTTATCAAGACACACGACTCTGAAACTGTCAACAGAGATTACTTAATCCTTATCGCTTTGACCTCACTTTTTACAGGGGCTGCCAAGTCGCTACACCTAAACTAAAGGTCAGCTTTTTCTTCGGTCTGATCGCACCATTGTAAAGGCGTTACTTGAGAAGGTTGCCAGAGTGAGCTTGAAACGGGTGTTTGTAGGATGGCCCTTTCTCTTTCAGCAGAACTGTAAAGGTGGAAAAGACATATTTTGAAATGCGACAGAACGTTACCCAGCGCCCTTATCTACTTGGGTAAAATTCCCCTCTCACAGGGCTGAGAGTGGCCAGGCTTCCTCTGCAAAGTGGGTATGTGTTCTATTAAGGATTATATAGAGAAGAGTGATACCTATGATCAAGAATCCTTTATGGAAAGGTTGCCTGATGTACATTTCTTGTCCTTGACATGAACTTCATATTCAAGATGTTTATTTGGGTAACAAGGCTCAAAGCCCTATGTCTGGTCCCTGACACTGATAACTCTCACATGAAGTCTCTTCAGAACAGAATTGAGAGGCAGCGGTGAACTTAAATGCCATCTTTATGATGTGTGCACCAGATATTGAATTCCAGCCCTTACACAAACAGTCTGGCTTGTTGATCAATAGAGTATGTTCAAATTTGCAGGTCAATGCCGTGTTTTAGACTTTCACAGGCAGTGTGGGGAATTAAGTTTCGTATGAGAGAGGCTCGGGAAACATTTAGCATAAAAGAGAGACTCACACGTTTCAGTGCATTTAAATAGTTTAATTCCCCTTGGAATGTGTACTCAACTGCATACCTCTTTGGGAGGACTCAGGAAAATTAAACATAAAAACATAGAGGCCCAAGGTTTTCTTCACAATTGTTAACAAAACAACACAACATGGCTTTGCCTAAATAATGTTCTAAAAATAATATAAGAAAATACTATCTTCAGTCTGGTTAAAAGAAATATTCCGAGCTCTATTTAGATACACCTTCTATGTAAATATTGGCACGAAACAATGTCTCTGGTGGATTTATTAATCTATACTGTATATTTAACTGTACAAATATATTCTCAAATAAATAAATATATAAAATAAATATATGTATCCAGAAATGCATAAATAAAACACTTGAAATGATAAATGCATGAAAACCGATTGCTGTTTGTTTAACCCCTCATCTCCTGTCTGACATAAAGTCACAGCAGTGTAATTCCTTCACAGTTTCTCTTGAAAGATCGATGAAATTGTCCGTCACGTCATGGTGCCAGAGAAAGAAAGAGAGGAAAGGAAGACAGTCTGGCAGAATCTCCCATCTGTTTTCCGATTCCTCTGAAGGAGCAGATGAATCTGAGCCGGCTCTGGGCCAGGCGCTCGGTAAAGTACCAATCCGTGAGGCAGAATCAGCAGCTCTTTAGCTTATCCGTTTTCCCCTTCCTCCTCTCCTCTCCCCTCCCCTTCCCCACTGCTCTGCGTGGGGACACAGTCAGCCTCACATGAGGAAAGGGCCTCCTGGCTCTTGGCTTGAAGCGCGACATTCTAGACTGTCCTCCTCCCTGCTTCAGAGAGCTGGGCTTTATGTTCCAGGGAGAGGACCCGCACGCTCCGCGGCCGCCAGGACCTCCACTGTTCTACATGAGCCTCTCCAGCTTACATCCCTGTTTCCACCGGAAGCCTGGATTTCAGCGTGTATTCTTCATTGGAAATAAAAAGGCCCCCCCGCCCCCGCCGTCTCTCAGCTGTGTCCCAGCACCTCCTTATACAACTCAGGAACCCGATCCGGGTCCACGGGCCTGGGAAGGAAGTGCGTGAACTTTTGGTGCCGTCTGGACTTTGTCCCATCTCTAGGAGTGCCATCTTTGTTCAGGGCCACAAAATAACGAGCGCCCTTGTCTCCATGTTTGTAAAGGTTGGAGGAATATGTGTTGTACCAGTTCTCTTCAAACTGCTCCCTGAATACACATTCTGCGGTTAATTTCTCCTGAAAAGAAAATTAAATGTGTTTACTAGCCAAGAATAATACATCAAACCAGCATAACTTAAGAGCAATATCAAATACATTATTTGAAATACATTTATAAAAGACCAGTTGTCATGAAGCCCATTTGGTATAGTAGCTGTAAAAAAAATGGATATTTTTAAAGCCCAAATATCTTTGATTGTTACACTCATTGTATTGCTGAAGTACAAGAAAGAGAAAACATTTGCACCACCTGCTGGTAAAAGTAGGTATGAAATGCTTGATCAAGAATCTAGCAGCCATGAAAAAACTATTTCCTTCATTCAAGGTGAACGAATGGAAGCTTTTAGTACTTATTCAACACTTATTCACTCATGACTAATGTAATTACACGCAATGTAATAGATACCTAAATAAAACAACAGTACACGGAAATAGGTACAAGAAATGCAGATACTTACAGAGCCATAGAGTTCCCCTTTGTCATTCATTCCCAGGTACAATCCACTGTCAACCCCTCTTATGCTTATCATTCCTACAGCAAGGCTGATGAATTCCAAAATACCTGTAATGGAATAATATGAGTTAGAGTCTTGTTATTTTGCCAATCCCTGGTGATTCCAATAGCTATAACCAATAATTTTCTTCAGTACTTTGTCTCAGCGACATGAGTACTTTGACTTCACTAAAATGCAAGCTTTTTGCGTGACAGTTGCCTTCGTTAAATGAACACATAACTGGAAACATACTTAGATAAACGTAGAGGTTTATACATTTGCTGTTGCGTAGAGCAATGCCGCAACATCTTGTCCCCACAGTCAATAACCTAAAAATGTGAATTAACCTTCCCCATTTGAGGTTGACTGTTCAACCGATTTTGTCATTTCATTAAAACTAGAGTGATTTATGTGGCAAGTTTCGCTTGAAAGATGATGAAATCCACACGATTTTATACAATCTGTGGTTCACCCAGCAAAGCCACAATTAACCCATATAGAACACTTCGAATGACCGGGCTAGCGTGGAGATGGAAATTGAGATAAAGTGGCCAGCCTACGTTACATTGTCTCTCTTAAATAATAGACGATATTATATATTAGTAAATGGTAACAGTGCTGCGGTAACCTAAACATACTGGAACTCAAAGAGTTGTTGGATTCACATTATATTGCTATATATCATACATGCATAATGCGACTCATAACGACGATTACAATGTTTGGTATAATAATAGTAATAATAATAATAATAATAATAATAATAATAATAATAATAATAATAATAATAAAGACCTTACCAAATCGACTATGATCTTTTCTCGTCCCCTGTACTGTTCCATCTGGGTGTATTTCTAGGTGAAATCCTGTTCTACAGTACAGCTGCCTTCTCCGCAGAATCCCCTTTAAATGCGTTAAATCCGCGGAGGTACTCCGGGAAAGTCTCTCCGCTGGGACCAGGTGTTCGCCCAACAGAGCTGTACTCTCCCCAGCGGGCGTCAGAACAAAATGGGATCCGACGTGTCCGAAACCATCCATACCGTGTAAGAAGCTTCCCACTTCCCCAACAGGAGCCATCACTAAATGCGCCGACGTTGCTGTTTCAGATCTGTAAAGTTCAGCCGAGAGGTCTAGAGAAAACACCTTTGCGCAGTAGCTTGCAAGGTTGCCGCTTACTGCGTGTTTACATCCGCGTCCGTTACTTAACACATGCTCCGTCTTTCTGACTGTTCCTTTGGACTACTGTGTGCAGGATCCCTTCAGTGAACAATTCCGTTCCACGGAATGCTCTGATTTTGCTGTTGTACTGAGATAAACTGGTCAGATTAGGCGTCCGTTTAAATACATACCATATGTAAATGCTCTCTTGACATATGCTAATTTAGCTCTTCTGAGATTTCTTTTTGAAATATTCCTCCTTGATCCTTGATGTCTTCACGCCTTTGATGTTAAAATTCAGGTTGTTCGCGGGGTCATTGCATTGGCGGATTACGAAAAGTGCGCAGAAAAGTGCAGAAGAGTTTTCCTTTATAAACCATAATATTAATGTTATATATCTCCCTAACCCTCGTCCTTGCGGATGAGCGACACAAGACGTGATTCCCCAGGTATGAGACAACTCACTATAGGAGGATGTGTTTTGAGAGTGCCTGGAAGACGCGTGACAGGTGCAAAATGCGAGCAAAGATTATGGGCGGTGCTCTGAGTTTAGACCTGCCTCGGTAGACAGATTTTTTTTTCCAAAGGTACAGAGAGAGAGAGAGAGAGAGAGAGAGAGAGAGAGAGAGAGAGAGAGAGAGAGAGAGAGAGAGAGAGAGAGAGACACTATTATAATCGTGTCAGTTACTCATCTAAGTTAAAAAAATCTTATTTTTCTGATGACATGACGATGAATCATTTTATTTCAAATAATGAATAATTCAATTTGAATATTTAAGCAAGACAGTGGAATCTAATGTGCAATATGTAAACGTTATACTTATAGTTGCATAATAATACACTAATGCCAATAACCAGATTATATATATTTTTATATAACACACGAGTTATACCCATATTACACACAAAAGCGATAGCTTCTTCAACCATACCTTGCTAATATATAGTTTTTATGTGTTGGAATGAAAAGCTACCAAAATAAAGTTTTAATTCATCTCTGAAACTATCACATGAATCAAAAACCAACTGATCATTTTCTTTGTTTGAATGGAATAAAAACTTATTAGTGTTTTTAAATAATATCAAAGGTGATAGGATCAAAGATGGGCCAGTAGCCCTTCAACATAAGAGAACGTGAACACAAAAGGAAGAAACCTATTTGAACTCCGTATGTTATTGATAGTTCAAACTGCCAGCTCTAAGCATCTAACTAAATGATAGGCGACTAACATTGCGAAGTGAAAGTAGTTGGTGGCTTTGTAATAGGCTAACATATACATACATCTAACAAATGCAACATTAACAGATGAATGTGCACGCTATTACTTATAATTGATTTGTATAACAAGCGGTTGCATTGACCAGAATAGCCTGATTGCAAGTAACCTCCCATGCTACCTCGGTGATTAATCAATTGAAAATCTCTATTGACGTCTTCTCCCTTTTCATATCCCCAAGCTCATTAGTATGTATGATTGCCAAAATACTTTAAAACTAAATCAATGTTGCGAAAGCAGGATACAACAATTCACGTCAAAATCAATATTGTACAGTACATTTTCAAATGCTCTGCCCTAATATACCTATATCTTGTATGTGTCTGTACACAATGTGATTAAAGTAGGGCTACAGTGTGGAACCGAAACATTGTCCCACGTACATTATTGACATATCTTTAGTCTTGTTTATCCAGTTCGTAAGTTATGCTGAATTGTGTGATATTGTAAGTACATGATGTCACCTGTTTTCATTATAAAATAATGCTGCATACATATGCAAGCCTATTCAAACATTTATGTGATAATAAAGAATAAGATTGTGTTCAAGTGAGAAAGAAATTACCACTTTGTATTTGCACTTTAAACATAGGCTACTACTACTGCTAGCATACGGTTTTCATAAAAACACCAAGAGAAGTGAATGGGTTTAAAGTTTGGAATTGCAGGCCCTGACACATCGCTAATATATTAGGATTTTGCTTCGTCTTAGCGTTCAGGTGAAACGGGGTGAAATCCACATCTCGCGATGCGTGAGGAGAACACGATCCCCATACGATATCAAAGCAACAGTAATGGCCGCTGTACGCAAACTCGTGTTATTGGTAAATAAGTCTGCAAAGGTTAATTTCTCATCGCTACCACCCAGTTTCAAGTTTGGGGTTCAGACAAGTAAGAAACCGAGCACACTCAAGGTTGCTGCTGCTGGAATATGTGTCGCTACCGGAGGTGCATTGGCATATTACTGTTTCAATGCAATGAGTGACCACAGACGCAGGAGGGGACTCGGGTACATCCGTAGCGGTCGAGGCTTGCTTTCATCATTACCCTCGGTATCTGCGAAAGAAAAGGTATTTTGTTGGTAATAGTGTGAAGGTCATGTGTCGGAATGCATGAGTTAAATTACATCCTTTGATACTACTACTACTACTACTAATACTAATAATAATAATAAAAGATTTTGAGGGACGTTAATAGTCATTTTTGTATTTGAATTAAACCACCATCATTATTTAAACAGAGAAAGGTTATCTCAGACGCATCACTTATTTTTGCAGGCTATAACGATGTCTACGATTTGACTTGTAAATAAAGAGGGTTTCTTCAGTAAACTGCGTAGGTCCGAGTGCTCATCAGCGTACAGCATTTTAATTGCCGGTTGGGATAATTCCTGTTGACAGCCATCATTTTTCGGTCTTAATTAGTTCTGTGTGTAATCAGAAAAACAGAGAGAGGGTTGAGCGCACCGTGAGTATTGTCTTGTTATAATCCATTGTCTCCTGCCTTTGTAATGTCATCGCAGAAAAGCGCTATCCGCTATGAAGAGGTGCTGAAATGCGATGACTTTAAATCTACATTTCAGTTTGCAAAGAATGCCCACGAAATATATAAACTGTACATTTATATTAAAAACCTCTCTTATACTACATTTAGTAGTATTTCGAAACATTCACATTATTTAAGTTTATCAGTCTGTCAACCACAAACAATATCAGTGAAAAACGATGTTTACTAAAGTGCATCTAAAGCAACATAAATGATATTGAATTTGCAATGAGTCTATACTATTTTCAATAATCAGTAGAAGAACGTGCTTAGACGTGTTATACCCAGGAATATTGAAATGTACCTAAACACAAGCACACACACACACACACACACACACACACACACACACACACACACACACACACACACACACACACACACACACACACACACACACACACACACACACACACACACACACATTTCCACGACCCACTTAAGGCAGACAATGCGCAAGGTTGTGTGCATAATTGTTTTCACATTGAGTAAATGTTTCAGTTAAATTAAAATGTGGCAGTTAAGCCTAATCATTTTTTCAGTACAGCATTGTGTCTGCATCCTCAGATTACTGTTGTGCGTGCATGTTTAAGCACACATTTTAACATTAGGATGGCAAGATGGAGTTCTCTAAATTCATAATGTTTGTTTCAAAATTTCACATAAAAAGTGAGCATGCTTGACTTTATTAAGTAACATTTCTAATTCCTTGCTTACAGAGCCGTGGGCCGTTTGCATTGTTTAAATCGTTTAGCTGTCTGCATGTCTTGTTCTATGTGCAGGAGGTGTAGTTATTTTTAGAAAGCTGAAAATAGAGCTGCAACTAAGAAAATGTATTGAAGTGTTAAACTGACAAATAAGTATCTCTGCTTTAAGTAACAGACTTAGCAGCACAGGGAGAGGCATTGACTTTATTTTGTACATGTTGGTAACACTACTGCACATGATACAACAACACAAACTGTAAGCTTATTATCTTTCAAGTATGCTGCCCTGTAGCTATCACTGTTACTATCTTCTGTAGTAATGAGAAACATACTGTATACCAAGGTGGAGGTGTAATACTTGAAGCTCTTGATCAGGAGAATTGCAAAGTTGGAAATGGATGACAGTTTGAAGAAAGAATAATGATTTAATATCATGTAAGTACAGGGAATTGGTGCATAGCACCGTTAGCCAGGAATGTTCTAGCAGCCCCAGAAACAGGAGTTCACACTGTTGACCATTGTAGGAATCTCAGGACCAGGTCCCAGTGTGTTTTTTTTTCCTTTTTGGAGCACATTCTCTAGTTTGATCAGTGAAAGAAAAAAACAGAAGGCAGTCACTAACGCTGGCAAAAGCCCTGTCCGGCGAGTGTGCTGAATCTGAAGTTCTGTGGGATCCTTGGAGAAATGCCTTCATCAGATTAATGGATCAGCAAACCGCGTGGAATTGACCTCCTCTCGCTAGCAAACCTCCCTTACACTGTGTTCCCTTTTGTTCCGGGGGCGGCTCTTATCTGCTTGGGAAAACGTAACCTTGACTTGTGGATTGAGACGAAGGAATCTGGGGCCGAGGTAACTGGACGCGGCGCACTGGCAGCGGGGGTGACATTTGATCGGGGTAATAAGTAGCGAAGGGGCACACATTCCAGGGTGTTTGCTCTGTGCCCAGTGGGCCTGGCATTCTGCCATCTGCCCAAGAGAGATGGTTTCTGTCCTCACGGGGTCAGCTCCTTCATATCACTGGTTTTGAACATTTGTAGGGACACTATCTCCCCTTGCTGGAATTAAATATCCGGGGTGACAAAACGCTCAGAGCAGTCTTTTGAAGTGAAGCTCAGTTCCCTTGCATTGTGAAATGACTACCTCTCTGAGGTAGAGGGAGAGGTTTCCCTGTCATTGATGTGGCACACATACAAACAAGCCCCTGTTGTTGGATTTAACCAAAACAGTAGAATGTTATTTAAAAAATGCAGCAGATCAGCTGTGTTTAAAGGAACCCCATTTTGATGTGTGGATTTTGACTTGTGTTTTATTTGATGTTGTCAGATAAAAGTATCTCACTCTGCCTTTAAAACACATTGATTGAAATTAGATCTTGCACTGTGTGTTGTCTCTTGGCTGTGGCTGATTTTTTTTTTTTGTCTAAGGTGAAATTACACAGGTGTAGCTGTTGTCTGTAATGCATTGGATCTGAAGCAGATTCATCGTTTTGTGTATATTTAATGCTTCTCTCGTTCTGTTGTAGGCCAGAGCGTTTGACTTTGAGGATGGAGAAGTGGGCATGTCGTCCCAGGAGCACAGGTTCCGTCTGTTCAGCTCTCTGGAGTACGAAGGGCAGCTGTACATGACGCCGCAAAATTTCATAGAATCCGTCACCATGAACGAGCCTAAAAGTAAGTACAACACATTACCTCACATTACAGCGTTTAGCCGATGCTCTCGCCCACAGTGATGCACGATGCAAAGACGAGCGGAGGACGCAATAAGGCAGTGAAATGTAATGTGTAACATAGCATGACTGCATGATAATCATCTTGGAATCTGATTATTAATCTGTCAGGGAAAAGAAATAATTAGTAATAAAACGGAGTGAAGTTAAGCGTGCTCAAACTCAACATCACAGATTTGCTGGCGCTTTGCATGGATGGGTGTGCACCCTCCACCTGCCTCACTGTGCAAATACATACTGACAGGAGCAATTTTACAGAAAAGAAAGACAAATGAGATTGTAAAATTTGTAATGCGCAATAAGAATTTCAACTCCCCCACTGCACTGAAATGAAATCCCTCACAACATTCCATGCTTGAAAGTGTCCCGCCCAAAATACAATGGAGCTATTTTTTTCATCTAGGCTGTCAGTATTCATTTTTATTTCAGTATGCACATGATGAGTTAACGCTGCTTTATGCAAAATGATATTAAATGTGAATAGTTTTCCTTAGCTTGTCATCATTGCTCAGTGTACGATGTAGCTGATTTTGCTGGCAGGGCACCCGTATCAGTGCCATGCTCTGCATGTAAGGGTGAGTTTTGCGATGCTCACTGGTGGCTTTTATGGAGCATAACGGTGCTCTTTTTCACATGACTGAGGGCCTCCTGAGTGTTATAAAAATAGCTGTGATTGGCCAGAACTCAAGTAGTCATAACACCTGCATGGAGATAGCCATCTACACCAGCATCACATTTACAACACATTTATGTTGCAAAAAAACAGACATGCAGACAGACAGACAGATGGACACATGGAGAACAAAAGATATGTGTTATGTTTCAGGGCTGTGTGTCATATTTTAATGAAGCAAAATCAGGAAGGGGAACATGACTCCATTATGTCACATATATTTTTTGAAGGTATAGTATTTGGTATCAAACTGAAACAAAGCTCATACTTTCCTGTAAGTGTTGAAAAATGGGATATAGAAATTTATGGTTTTATGCTGAGGCTATAAAGCATGTTTTGTGTGTGTGTGTGTGAGAGAGAGAGAGAGAGAGAGAGAGAGAGAGAGAGAGAGAGAGACAGAGTGTGTGTATATACACTCACAAATGTGCTTGGAAATATCTATAAAAAGACAAGTATTTCAAATAATACAATAGCATGTACTACGTCAAGAGTAAACCATATTTGAGGTATAAATATTATCAGTTTTGCCTCAGCCCTGTAGGCCTCTGTTGAAGACATTACATAGACACATGCACCATGCAAATAGAGGTTATATTTAATGAAGTGCATTTATAAGAGTTCAGGTTAGTTTATATTCTCCGTTTCAATTACGGGTTCTTATTTTTAAGTCCCGTTGTAAGACGAGCCTGGGAGTCCCTCTGAAGTCCTTTCAAGGCGGTTGCTGTGGGGAACAGAGAACATTTCAAGGACTTTCAGGAGAATTATCTGTTTGCTTGGAATAGTATTGGTTTGAAATTTTTGCCAGTGTAAATGGTGCTGCTTTTCTGGTTTCTATATGGCTTGCTCACAGCCAAAAACCAGCCACTACAAATAAGGTGTAACACTGGAGCTTTTAGACTGAGGGTAAATGATCCTCTGTTTGGGTAGAGGCACCACAATACTTTTCCTCCATTGTTAGAAGCAGACAGATTGCTTATAAAAGAGATTTTCTTCAGTTCATTCTTTTGTTTAAGCACTGTTTGTTATGCCATCATGAATTCAGTAGGTTTATATATCAGTCTGTTTTTTTCTGGTTTACACAGACTTTTTGGGGTTGGAGCTGTCCTGGTATTGCTCTGTTCAAGCAGTATTTTTCATCTTTGTCAATTGTCTGATAATGATATTCCATATGGAAACATTATTTCAGATACATATGGAATAATACTCCACAATAAATGTCATGGAAATATGGTAAACTTACCAGTAGAAGTTGACTCTGGCTCAGATTTTAGTTGAGCTGTAGTGATATGGCTGTAATATCTTGCTATCAGATAGGCCTTTATGAAATGGATGGTTTCTGCAGTCCATTGGAGTCTGCAGTAGCTGGTAACCAACTGCAGCTGTGTTCACAATGCATATCAGCCCACATTTAGCGTATTCAGAGCTGGGATGATGGGTTTTTTATAGTATGAGGTGTTTCTGGAGGTCAGCTGAGATGTGTATGGCCCTGGTCTTTACCCTTCGTCCAGACACCTGGATGTTGCTGGTGGCTGGTTTGATGTGTGTCACTATCAGCAGGACAGTATAAATCAGGATTTGTCTCCCAGTGTGTGGAGTGAAGGGTCATTGTCACTGTTATCGTCAGACTGCCGCAATAGCGGAGGTCTGAAGTACCCAGCAAGTGTTTTACAATGCTTAACATCTTATCTTGTGGGCTGGGGCTTTTATTGAATACTGGAATGCACCGTGGGGATGTACCGGCTTGGGTTTCACTCAGTTCCTGGGTGAGAAGCCCTCACATACCAGCTAGTTTTTTTCCTCTCCTTTGTACATGCACTGCAGCTTTTAATAATGTAAAGCCACCACATAGTCATATGTCACAAAGGATAGAGTGTGAATTAAGCATAATAATGATGAAACAGCTAGGTGTGACACAGGTGGTAATATTAATGTCATATTTCAAATAAAATATTTGAATGAATTCTTTCTTTTTTTTTCTAGACAAGAGGCTTTGGAAGACTATTACAAAACAGGTATGATCAAAGCGTATGTTTGTCACGATGCTTACATAAAAATGTGAATAGTTCACACATTCTTTTCATGTATCCCCTCTGGCAGTGCAATTTACTCCTTTTCCTGTTTATGATTGTAGAAATGATGTACAGATTTTCAAAATCATGGACACACAGTGATATTTTCTGTGCTGTGTTGTTCTGTAATGAAAAGTTTTTTTTTGAAAATGTTTTGGAGTCCTTTTTATTTGTGATAAAATAAATGTGTAAGCATGATCAGGTGAAAGTTATAGGCAAAATAGCTGAAAATCACAGTAAAACAATGCCAGTGTCACCGAGGTTACTTTTCATTGCAGACTTTCTTAATGCTCATACAGAAAATTTCAGGTGAAAAGCAGTGAAAATGGAAAATGATATGCCTTAATCATAATTTATATTCTGTTTTGGAGGAACTGGAGAAAATCCTATCAGAGACTCCTCCAGTTTGGAAGGGTTCATCCAAACTCTTCAGAAATCTTCATAACCAAGGTGAGAAATGACCTTTGCCTGCATTTAGGGTTGGCTTAGAGGGAATGGATGAAATAAGAAGATCAACTCAACAATATTACCAGTAAGCAATGCAGAGTGAATGTGGATTAATATTTATTATGGATATTTTAGAATGTATGTTTTATAAGTGAAGTGTATACATGTGTAGGCATTACAAATATTGTTTTTGTCTTTGGTAAATACTGTTCATTCAAGAATCTGTACAACCAAACTGGCTTACTGAAAATACAGCTCACTGAAACAGAGAAGACAGAAAGCACAGTTCATTGAGAATACCTGTAGGGAATGTCATACAAGATAACTTAATCAACTAACTTCATGGTTTCAGATTTTCTCTCTTGTACTTCAGAAGGTAAATATGAAATTAGTCTCTGCACTCCATGAATAAATAGAGAACATTGCACAGAATGTGTGCTATCACATTTCCTCAGTCTAGCAATAATGTCACTGTGTTCTAGCATAATCTCTGGGACATCAGCAACAAAATGTCTTAGCTAAATCCTTTACGGGTGGTAATTGACGCAGTAATAAAATGCATCCTTCGGTATGCCTTTGGAAAGGGGCATTTAGCTCACACACACCGTCCCAAAGTAATCCAAAAATAACTTCACTCTTCAGTGCGTCTTGTTCTTCTGTTTGTGTATTTCTGGAAACGTGCTGTTCTCAGAGCAAACTCATGCCTGACATCAGAAAGGCCCGGCAATAAGACCTACAATTAAAGCCCATGCTGTCGGCACAGCAGCGGCAGAAGCAAGATCTTTGTTTCCCGCTGGTGATATTTCGACCCACATCGTTTATTTTAATGCACGTTTCGGGAATGAGCTTTTTAAATAACTGCATAAACCAGCCGCAACTTTGCTTAATATAAGTAGTTCATAGGGTGAAAGCAGACAATCTAACAAAGGATACGAGTTTGTGAATAGTTTGGTGTAAAGAGATTGGATTTTTTTTTTTGATTGCTTTGAGTTGATGTTACTGGCTGTTGTATTTGCGGTTCTGGATTGAAGGTGTTATTTTGGGACTGGCTGCTTGCGCTTAAAGCTGATCGGTGTCACCGGCGCTGCCTTCCCCAAGCAGTCCATTCCTGCATCTGAGCCACTCCAGCGTAGATGTTTTCTTTCTTTTTTCCTGTTGCTTTAACTAAGTGCCAATGCTGGGATTTAGGCTTTTAATCCTGGCGTTAAATGTCGAGGCCCCACCAAAAAAAGGGGGTGGGGTGGGGGGGTGGTTTGGATTGATCTTCCAACAAAGCTGTGCTTTAGAAAATGCACCGGGCTGTTTGAACTCTGCGATGTCGAGACACGTCCCCATTGCCGCTCCTGATCGCTGCGGACAGTATGAATTCTAAGAATGGCATTGGATTACGTCTCCACGACTGACACTCTGTATGAAGTGTTTCTGTGGAATTCTTTGTATTGTCTGACAACATTTATTTGAGCTTCGGGGTTGGGGCATGTGAAGTTTTTGTTTCTTCAACAGAGAAGGTGTGTGGCATTAATGAAATGTTGCCTGGAATTTTAAAGATTTTTTTTTTCTATCGTTGCTTAGTGTGAGGTTTTTGGAGATTATAAAGCATTGAGCCACATTCGTATCAGTAGTTCAGTGGAGTCTCTGATAATGGAGGATGAAAAAGTTCAAGTGTTTTCCTTTTGTTACTCATGGGAACGAGATTTACATACAGCAAAATAACATGAAAAAACCTGCCATGGGCTTCTTACATTTCAAGCTTGTCCACCAACACTTGTAAAGTTAAGTCAGCAAACAGCAGCAATTCAAACTTCAAGATGCAATTATGTCTTTGAGGAGACCAAGCACTCCTCTGCATTTCTCCCCGTTTGGCTGCAGATATCTGTGTAACACCCCTTCGCCATGAGTGGCTTCTTCTTTTTCTTCCTTCCCTGGCGCGAGCGCCATTCCAGGATCCGTCTCCCATAACACTCAGAGCAGTCACCCAGAACTATCTGCGCTGAGGTCGCTATCTTTCCACCCACAAACAAAAGCCAGGGAATGCTTTCAGTGGCTGCAAGACAGCTCTTCCTAAGTCTATCCGAATGCTCCCTGACAGTTGCTCTTCCTCCCAAACCCCCCCAACCCACCTACCGCTTCCATATAACAAAGAGAGTTGCGGACAACAAAGAGGACCACAAACCCAAATCAGGGATCTCCAATCAGTGACAGATCACTGGAGAATGTTTTACACCTCGGTATCCAAACAGTGGAGAGAGTCCCAGGAGCCGGCGGCCCGGGTTTAATTTTGTTTGGGTTTGTTGGCCAGATAGGTCACTCACGTTGTAAAGTTTCTGTTTGTGTGAAGAGAACACCAAGCGTGAATTAAGAGGCACCTTTTTAGATTTTTATCAATCCCAAAGAAAGAAAGGATCACCAGTTTTCTGTGTGTGTGCGGTATGCCCAGGAAAAAGCTGGGTCATTTGATTTATCTTCCCAAGCCAAGCTTTGAAATTCAGTAAAGATTTTAAGCTGGGCCTCTTCTTGCTGTCTTCAGTACTTAAGTAAAATCCTGCTTTGACACTAGGATTTCTGCATTTAACTAAATTAACAATGATACAAATAATACACTCTAGATATAAACCTTTAGGTTCTCTCTTTCAGGAATCATCGCCTACACAGAATACCTTTTCCTGCTTTGCATTTTGACAAGTGAGTATGTTCAAACTTTATTTAGTCACAACATATTCACAGACAGCTGTGAGTAATATGTCTCTAGTCTGGTTGCAAAAGTTTACCGTGATGACGGAGCGTATAATGAAACAGATGACTCACTACTCAAATGTCTTGGTGTTCTCTGTTTTGTCAGGCTAACCCGAAAGTTGATTTGAACATACACTTTGTAACGATGGGTGGCATCACCTTTTGCATAAATCTTAGTATTAGGTTTTTGTCTCAGCAGCATAGGTGCTTTTTCAGTGTATCTGTGTGTCATTTTAGATCTTTGTAAAATGTGCTGCATACTCATCTTGTTGACTAAACATAGATGATTCACTTTTTGATGCATATTTTACATATCTGCTGGTTATATACACACATCACCTCTCCTTTTCCAGAACCTCATGCTGGCTTTAAAATAGCCTTCAACATGTTTGATACAGACGGAAATCAGGTTGTGGACAAGAGGGAGTTCTTGGTGGTATGAGATGTCCTTACTGCACTTTTTGAATACAAACTTAAGGAAGGCACAGTTAGAGATTGCCTTAAATTTGGGTCATATCTCTGCTCCTTTCAGCTGCAGGAAATCTTTCGCAAGAAAAACGAGAAGAAAGAGCGAAAGGGAGATGCAGAGAAATCCGCGCAGCTGGTAAGATGAGCCCCAATTGAAGTCATGTTCATCGCCGAACGTAATTTCGCATCCCAGCGGGAGAAACAATTCCGGGCCTTCTTCTGCACTGGTGGCAGAAATGCGTGCTTCTTTTTTTTTTTTTTTTTTAAAAGTATCTACGCCCTCAAATAAATGTCAGCACTTCTGATGCTGGCAACGCATTCAAAAAAAAAAAAAAAATCCTGATGGGGAAAAGCTACCAAACAATACATATGTCAGGATGTGCAGATGATCTTTAATTAAACGCTTGGCAGTGACATTCGCATGTGGTAGGTATTTTTTTTTTTTCATTCAAACACAAATCATGCAGAAGATGCGGGCACTGGTGGAATGGCTTTCATCTGTGCATGGCGCATGCAGGCGTATATAAACAAACGGGTTTGATGGAGAAGATAGGGAGGACCCTCAAAGCCTGTTTATCACTCTAACTGTACAGGATAAAGCACTCGTAATGGACTCTCTTTGTGAATGTGTACTGACCTTGGAATGTTGTTTAAACTAAACTTGTATCAAGTGGTTGTTTGGTGATTCTTAAGTAACAGGAAATGCACTGTGCATGTATTAGGGTAAAATAAATGTTATAGAACTATTATACTCCACCAATTTTCCTGGTTGTGATACTGAGATAAAACTGCGATTCTAAGATAAAATTGTGTGCCAGAAAATGTGAAGACATGCTATTTGTGTCGAACAAAAGCTGTGTTAGACAAACAAAAGTTTGTCTAACACAATGCATTTCTACAATGTATGAGGAAACAAGTTTCACCCCATGTACTTCACAGTGAATGTCAGACACCACAAAAACTGTGTTCCTTACACTTTTCATGTTTCAGAAATGGTGTTATTATTGGAATACATGTACTTACTGTGAAATATAAACTGGAATTCCTTTGGATTGTAACGTTTGCCTGTGTTATAGTGAGGCCACAGGTATCATGCACCAAATGCTGTGAGTGTCTCAGTAATGTTTATCGCAGACATCCACTGTATCTTTATGTCAGAAAGCCTTTAATGTTAGCAGTGGAGAAAAAACCACTGAAACCACGTGGAAACCGAAACTCAACCAATTAATCCCCAGACCTTTAGGCCAAGAATCTGTGTTAACATTGTACCTGCTGTGAAGTGATAAGAGTTCAACAACCGCTCTGCATGTCCTAACATGGTTTCTTCTTCTTCTTCTTCCTCTTCTTCCCTTTTCGCACGCATGCGGTTTTCTGATCTCTGAATCTTCCTCTCGCTCTGTGTGTAAGAATGTGCAGCTTTATGGATATCAGTCTGCTCCCATGAACAGCGTACCTGTATGTATCCCATTCACTATTATACATGTGTATTCCTGTGTGTAAGTCCATGTATATTTTCTTTTGTACAGTGAGGGATTATGTTACTATACTGTCAGTGTATAACTGAATTAATAGTCAGTGATAAAGGACTTAGTGCAGTGGGGTAGAGAAGGATATTTTCAGGCATAGATTTTACCTTATCACAATGCTTTTTGTACCATTAGGAGGATATGAACTAGATTGGCATTAATAGATATTTAAGACTAATATGTAATTACTGCTACTCAGTCTGTTTGTCTGGGGACTGCCAAATCCGTGTTTAATGTCATTGTTTGTTTCCTAGATCTGGTAGATTCATGTGCGGACTGTCAGTGTAATCCAAAAACATTAATAAATGAAAATCCCTATGAAAGACTAAAAGGACAGAGAAGGATTTAGTTTATGCATGTTAGTAAATAGCTATAAGCCACAAAACAGTTACTTTATCAGAGCAGTTACTTTAAAAGTCCAGTATCATTCCAGATAAATTAGATCTATGTAATATTTTTCATGACTTGCTGTTTCATGAATGTTTGCATTTATAGTGAAAGTTAGGGATGAACCCACACTCTTTGTAAGCATCATTTGTCAGTTATTGGACCTGGTGTTATACTCACATTTCTCCCCACATCATTTTTGACAAGCAGCAGGGAAGGGTCTTTTTGCAGTGTGATGCCTGATGTTTGGATAGAGCCAAACTCCCGAACCCTCATTCAGGCCTCGGTTCCAGAGAGGGCAGGACAATACGGTCTTAATGGGATTCAGTCAGACTCTGTGTAAAACATTGCCATTGTCTGAAAGGGAGCAGGATTGTCCTAACAGTACAACAGATGATTTATGTTGCCTGTCTTCTGTCAGGTGGGAGTCCCTTTGAGGCACGATCCCCCAAATTCAACTTAAAAGGCCCTGAGCCAATGACTGACAGAGCTCTGGCCGGACCCCCATGTTTTATTTTTACAGTTACTTGAAAAGTGGTATTCGCGCTCGGGTTACCTTTTGTGACGGGCTGTATCCTGAGCGGCACCGCCAGTGAGCCAGGCTAACCTCTCAGGAATGAGTCGGTTTCAGCGGGAACAAGAGCGCCGTGTAAAGCATGGCAGGACGTCAACCTCATTTTTTTTCCACTGTTAAGATAGTGGAGCACCAATGCGTGAAGAGTTCTGCGTTTCTGTCTTATTATTGTAGGTACTCTCTCAGCCCTGCCTCCCATGGCGTAAGAACCAGAGGGGTAAAGGCAGAGCTTTTCATGCTGGCATGATCATAGTGCCTCTTCAGAACTGCAGTCGGGCTTTCCCCTCTGTGTTATATCTCCAAACGCACAGAGTTTTTATGGGCCTAGATAGGAATATCAGAGCGCATTAAAGACTGTTTTCTTAATTAGCTGTAAGATCACATCGTAAATCTGTCCCTGGCAAGGGTTTTGAAGGGAGGAGGAAGAGCCCCTGTTTTATCAGGTGTCTCAGTTTTCGGATTCTCCTCCGAGGCACGAAAGATGAAAAAAGGAGGTGCGGGGTTAGAAGATAAATAAATATTATCAAATGAAGCAAGACACGTGCGCTAAAAACACGCCAGCGGACCTGCCCCTCGATGCCCGGCCGCTGTTGACGTTCCGTCTGCATGAGAGACAGTGTTGAGACATGAGGAGGCTGCCTCCGTGTGAAGGCCTCACCTGCGCTGGGCCAAAAAAAATAACGTAACGAAGGAGCTATCAACAGATGAACGCGACCTACTTTCTGGGTGTGGATAAGAGTTGTTTCCATTCAGCCTGTAGTGAAAGTGTAAATGCATTTGGTTTGCCTGTGCTTTATAAGTGGTGATGATAGGGGAAAGGAAGCCTGCCACAACAGTCGAAGAGTTTTGTTCTTTATCCGTTCATTCCTTTATTTAATGAAGCAACATGAGCAGAAGCAGTTAGACTAGCAGTAATAGTACTGTAGTAGTAGCAGGCTTATTGTTAGTGGTGGTTAATATGCTGTTATGTATTTTTGCCTATTAGGCTCCCTTTTAGGTTAAAATGTCATAGAAAACTCTTATTTTTGCCATCTTTGAATCATGAATAGAGCATCAGCTTCAACTGTATGCCATCAATGTTTTAACTAATAAAGCAAATTCCAAACTCCATGTGATAAAAACTTGTCCACTTGTCCCGCCCCTTGCTTGGCAGAGTGATCACTCAGCCACGCCCCCTGCCTGGCAGAGACACAGCCCCGCCCCCTGCCTGGCAGAGACACAGCCCCGCCCCCTGCCTGGCAGAGACACAGCTGCCTTAAAGCTGTGTCTGACTGAATTCCTAGCTGAAGGCTGCATGCTCAGTTGCAGAGATTCCTTATCCCCTTGACATAACCTTCCATACAGCTGTGTTTCACAAATGTGCGGTTATCACCTCACACATAAGAGGGGGCTGGGAGTATGGGGGGCTTTGCTTTTTGTTAGTTTGACGGACTGGTAGCATTTGCTACTGTTTTTTTTTTTTGCCCACTCTTGTCATTGAGAGTGAGTTCAGCTGTTCAGCCCATTCTGCTCTGCCCCACACTGCACACTGTTTGGTTAGTGCTGATGCTAATTTTGCTGGCTGTACTCCAACTAGTTGTGCATCTGCCATGGCGTTTTTATACCTTTTGTATAAAGAATCTAGCTCTGTTTCTGTCTGTGTATATGTGTATTTTTTTCATCTTGCCTGGATTCAGTCTAAATGTGTACTTAATTTTATCTTACACATAAATGCAAGTGTATTGATATGATAAACATCCACATTTAATCAAGACAAAGGTTAGTGCAAATGTTGATTAGTTGTAGGCATCGTTTTGTAATTGCTGTAAAATGACGCATCAATGTGTTTTTATGTGGAAGGCTTCCCCATTACCCTTTTCCTCTAATAGATGTGCCTCTCAAACATTTTTACAGATTCTAAAAAAAGAGCCTCAGGACTTTGTGCCCAGAAGCTACTGGGATGTTGTGAGGCGCAGCACCAGTCAAGTTCTCTTTTCAGATCTCTCAGAGGTAGCTGTGCTGTCTCCATGGTCTCTATGGTCCACCCCCAGTACATGGAGATCCATGTTATTGTAGTCCTCCCACCTATATCTCTATCCCCTGTTTACGTTCACCCCTGCCATACCCGTTACATTAGAACGTCTTTGTTGATTTTACAGGGCCATATCTGTGTTTATGTGTAGAGTTATAATACGATTAACATGGTAATCAGTGTCCACATGTTTGCGTTAAGTAGAGTCATCCTCTTTGTATGTATCATTGTTGTTATTTTATTGCTGTTCTCTATGCGTGGATAAAATTGAAAACTGTTCAAATTGTGTTTTAGACTCCCCATATGGACAGAGACCTCAGATCTCAGCCAAAACACTCAACTTAGAGATCAAAAATAATAATAAAAATAGATAAAACATCCATACATGTACACATACATACAGAATATACTGTACATGCAAACATACACAAGATTGTTTTCATGCTTCTTTTAGTTGAAAAATAATATTTCTAATACTTTATACATTAAATGGAATGTTTTAATTGAAACTGGGTCTAAGCTTTGTGTATGGTCCCCCCTTCATGCACAGCCAAAGAGCTCTCATTAAGGGAATGGTGTTTTCACAGTAGTGGTCTGATAGTGGAGATTATACACACAGTAAGACAGAGACAAAGATGTCAGAGGTTTTCTCATGCATGTATGGGGATTGATGATTATGTTATATGGTAATGCTGTAATCTCTGAAACTTCCAGGAATCTTTTAATGAAATTTGCAATACAACTGTTTAGGGACTCAAGGAAGTATTACTGATTAACTGAATCTCAGAGTCCAATATGTATTTTTCATCATGTGCTTCAGTTGGAGGTAAATTTAACAATTTGTGGAATGTTAATGCTGTGTTTTAACAAGGCGTTCAGTGATATATATATATAATATGTATTATGCACACAATACAAAACACATACATATTCGAGTATTACTGCATTGAGGGAAACATTTATTTGCTTGCTGTTGTGTATTTCCTCACTGTTCCCATCTAGATGAACTAGATGAACAGCCAATCAAGGATCAATGTCTTCCCTTTTTTGTTTTAACCGTTCTGCACCAGCGGGGACTTTAGACTAGAGGTACATGGTGCCCTGGCAGCTTGAGTGGATTGAGCCAATAAGATAAAGGTTCTTATTCCACAGTGCAAACCAGCATGACTTCTCTGCAGCCCAAAGTGACTGGTCTTCAGTTTCCAAACACTGCAGATTAACACCATTAACTCATTAAAGCGGTAAAAACACCTTTTTCTGAGCTGTCTGATATCTGTCTGAAGGATTAAGGCCGCGTTCAGACCCAGATTACAAACTAATTGTAAATAAACAATTTAATCCCTTAAATTCTAGACTGTTCCGGATCACTTGGGAACACTGTTGCTTTCTTTTTCTCCCTACTTGCTGTTGAAATTTAAGCAGTATTTTGAGCCAGTTGACATATTGAATGGTCATGGAAAGTGACTCTATTGGTGGAAGTATTTTTGAACCTCCTAAAAGCACCTCTTCATGTATATGGAGGTTGCATATTGTGATTGACAGGCCAGTCAAAGTCTTGATTGAACCTGATAGTGCTTTGCATTTGGTATTCAGTCTCCATATTCAGACCAGACCCTCTGTTCTTATTTATCCTGCCATGCTTTGTCCACTGTCAGACAAGTGTATTAAAATGAGGCCAACAAAAATCCAGATACCGTAATGTCTAGAAAAAGGTGGAACTACTCTTTTTTGCACTGTATGTCTTATGTGCCACGCAAGTGTCTCAGCATGGAGCATAAATGTGTCAGCCTCACATTTGCTTCTCTTTGTCTGCACGGTTGTGTTTGTGTGTGTGTGTGTGCGTGTGTGCGTGCGTGCGTCCGTGTGTGTGTGTGTGTGTGTGTGTGTCTACAGACAGCAGTAACCTTGCTTAAGTACATGTCATGAATGAATGATCTTAACTCACATTCATTTGCTTGTGGTGCACCTTTTGTTTCCTCCACTCATAAAGAGCAGAAGCACAGAGCTGAAATCATGGGGGGGTGTGTGTTTTCTTCACAGCATGGCGATGAGAACATGACCACAGACACAACACTCCTGGTGCACTTCTTTGGAAAGAAAGGAAAAGCTGAGCTGACCTTTGATGACTTTTACAAGTAAGCTGTCACAATTCTGACAAACAAGACTTTTTTTAATTTTCATATTAATCCTTTGACTTACAGGTGCAGACCTCTATAATATTGTTATCATAATGGAGAGTAATTTTGTTTTACAAGGAAGGTTCTGTCAATTGAGACTTCCCACAAAGAGTTCAAATATGTGTCTTGCTGGTGTGCTAAATCTACTTCTGGCTTATTAATTGTCCAATAAACCTTGGTTACACAATCCCTTGCCATCTCCACCCATATGCATACACACAGCCCTGACCATCACCCCGTCTCCTCTCCCCCTGCCTGACAGATTCATGGATAACCTGCAGACCGAGATGCTGGAGATCGAGTTCCTCAACTACTCTAAGGGTATGAGTACAATCAGCGAGGAGGACTTCGGCCGCATCCTGCTGCGCTTCACCGACGTGGAGAACATCGGCAGCTACCTAGAGAACGTCCGCCAGAGCATTCCCGATGAGAAGGTCAAATTTAAGACCCGATTAAATATTATGATCTCCACAGAAAAAAAAAAAACAGTTGGTTCAAATGAGTCAGCCACTCATAGCTTATTGTAGCACTGCTCACTTCTGGTTTCATTCTACTTTCAAACATAGTAAATGTTTTCATGCATTCATGGATAGAAGCGTTGCACATGATTAATGTATGTTAGAGTAAGGGTTATGAATAAAAGTCTTAGTCTTAAGACTGTGTTCAGTTAAGTCTTTTTTACGAGTGTTATGCACAATAAAATGTTTAGTTTATGTAATTCAACTGTTCCACTCACAGTAAAGTGCTCTCTGCTGAAGTTGATATGGCACTGATCATTTTGCCGTGCTACGGCATGTTTTATTTGAATTTGCTCATTCATCCCTGAGAGCAGGATGTTGTAACATTACCACAGATCATTTTAAAATGAGATCTGTGACTGTAGTTGAGGTTTATCTCATGTGTGGAGATAATAAAACGTGGCGCATCATTACCCGCTTCTTACTCGAGCGCCTTCACCTCGCTCGAAGGGCCCATGCCTTCAATACCTTCCTCTCGTTTAAGCTCAGCAGGGGAAAGCCGGAGGTTTACCCATAATGAAGCAGCCGTGTTTTCTTTCCTCCTTTTACCGCTGACCTTCAAAAGAAAGAGGCTACCAGCTTTTCATCTGCTCGAGGAGGCTGTTGGTTGATCGGCATTGATAATTAAGTGGGCCTCATCGCTGGGTTAAGAGATATTTTTATAGAGTTCACCTAGCAAAAACAGCAAAGCATTACATATAACTCATTAGTTCATTTGTAGAGCGCTGGCTGGAGGCTGTCGAAAGGGCCCCTCGGAGCAGAAGGAGGATCCTGGTGAGGGAGAAACGCATGAATGGAAATCAATAGGGCCGGTGGGAGAGGGATCCTCTACCCAGGAGATGTTTTGGGTACATCCCCCCTTTTGTTTGTGTTTATGCTAGTATCAGGTTAATCTGCTTTAGAGAAGACTGCAAACAGTTTGACCCTTTTCCAAATGGCTACAATTCCGCGGTGTTGACAGCTCAACTTGTACATAGCAGAAAAACGCTCTGTGTGTGCTCTGATTGTTTGGTTAAGGTCTTTTTTCCCTCTGTCTTTGGAGTTGTTATCTTCAAGGTCCCGCAGACACTATAGGTTTCCTCTGAAGTGTTGAGCTAGGTGTCTAACAGATTATGTGGTGTATACAGGGCTAGATTAACTGGTTTATTTGTTCCATTATTTAGGCATTGTTTGAAAAGTCACAGCTCTTGTGAGCTCTTTTTACAATCTATCAGTTTTAAAAGAACATTCTTTCTGTAATTCATAAAACCTGGATTCAATTAAGCTATTATTTGAATAAAACCTACAAACAAGCATAAACATCTAATACAGAAAGGAGATGTTTGTATAAAACTATAGATACAGAAGTTTGAGTCTCAGTCTAAGTGATTGGCAGCTGTGCGGATATGTGGACATGGTTGGCTCGGTCTCTGGCCATTCATTTGTGATGTGGCTTAGGTTCTCTCACTGTCCCCTGCAGCAGATGCAGCGGCACAGCAAATGTCACTGACGGTTTGGTTGTGCTGTTCCTTTATGGTGGGAAAGCTGAGTCATCAACCTGCTCCAGTTTCTGTATTTTTATCTGATATTTAACTGTCAGAATTGAAGGTTTAATTACCCTCTCTGGTCCAGCTCCAGAAGTGTCCTAATAAATGATATGAGGCAGTCACATCTCTGGACTTTCATCAGTAAATCTTTAATAAGCTGTCAGAGGCCCTACCCAATGATCCTGCTGTGTGACCAGGACGCTAATCTGGTGCTGTGACTGAACAGGGGTTGTACCATTTGCACAATGCATTGACGATTCAGTTTCAATTTTGTTGTTTTTTTCCCCCTGCGTGAAAAGGGTATCAGGGTCTGTATTGAGCAAAGAGGAGAATGCACAGTCCTCTGTAATTTAACAAAAAAATCCAGGTTTATTGTGAATTAACCTCTGCTCTTAATTAGTAATCTGGCCATTGGCAACTAATCAGAGAGCTGCTTTGGAGACGTTTGAGACGGGGAGCTGTGCAGGATGTACTTCATGGCTCATGGTTCTGAATGTGCGTGTGTTTCTGTGCAGGGGATCACTTTCGATGAGTTCAGATCGTTCTTCCAGTTCCTGAACAACCTGGAGGATTTTGCCATTGCCATGCAGATGTACAACTTTGCCAACCGTTCCATCGGGCAAGGTTTGTTTAAACCACCTGTGCTTTTATATCTGTGTTATTAGATCTGAGTAATTTCAGCATACTGCACTGAATCATTAAATAATGAAGTATTAGTATCAAAAACAGGGAATGTACAATTTAAAAAATTCAATATACTGAAATTTTGTTAACAACAGTGTCAGCCTTCAACGTACTCCCTGAGTGTCTGTGTAGCTTTGTTAATTTTTCTGGCCTAGCTTTCTACAATCTGATTGGTGCCTGCAGATACATGATGGTGGATTTAGCTGACTTGGGCAGTGTAACATTTCAGACACCCACCCCCAGGTTGTTGTAGTTGTTTATCATTTGTTCATAAGCAAGCTACCACATCAGAGTGAGAAATTATCAAGTGCTGATAGGCTGAATGCACCACCAGGCCCTGTGTTACAGCCACTCCCCCTTTGGTCTCTCACGCAGATGAGTTTGCACGAGCAGCTTACGTGGCGACAGGCCTGAAGTTCACCCAACACCTGGTGAACACAGTCTTCAAGATCTTCGATGTGGACCACGATGACCAGCTGAGCTACCGCGAGTTCATCGGCATCATGCAGGACCGTCTGCACCGCGGCTCGAGAGTAAGAGCGGGGCCTGCACCAGACTGCGCCGGGCCCGGTTTCGTATACGCCTTTTATCTGCCCCCTTACAGCGCGGAGAGGTGATGGATATTAACCTGTAATCAGCCTGAGAAAGAGGCGCAGCGGTGGTTTGTGTGAACAGTAGCTCTTCCCCCGCCCTGTCAGAGCTGCACAGTTTTATCTCCAGCTCGCTTTTTAATGGCTAACCTCTCAAGGAAACTCAAGCTCTCAGAGCTGCATTGCATTGTGGGGGAATTTCATAGTAAACCGTTAACTGCTGGCCAAGGAGTAATAATGGCAACATTATAGTCAAGCACTTAAAATATATACTTTTTTTATTGCTCGTAACGTATTCTAAGGCCAACATGCTATAAACGCAGCATTGGATGGTTGTTTCTGCTATCTCTCCTGAAGGGTATTACTTTAACAATGTAGATGTTCTGTAATGGCCTAGTTTCAACAAAACGTGTGAGAAGCAATACTTGGGGAGGTGCAGACACATAGAAAATATTCCCGTTTAGAATCACATGGGTCAAAATAAAATTTTATAATCTAGTTATTGCTATGTGATTCTTTGGAGTATCACTGAGAGAGGCTTTGCATCTTGGTAGATGCAGAATTGTTTGGATAACTCAGTCTAAAGTGTAATACTGCCACCTAGTGGCACATTAGACTTTCATGTAAAATAGTTTCTTGTTTCATGCTTATTTCTGTTTTCGGTTCCATACATCTGGACTATCCAAGTTAATGATTTTTCCTTTTCATCTCAGGGGAAAAAGACCAGGTGTTCCATACTCAGCATTCATAGAAATACTTTTTGTGCTTTGGGTTTGAAGAAGGGGCATCTTAACTCCTGTTTACACACATTGCAAGATTTTAACGTCATCTGTGTTAGTGAAACATCCTCTACTTTTTTTTTCCTCTCTTTGGTAATATGACCTCTCTGTATCCTTTGCTCTCTGTCTCTGTCTCCCTCCTTCCCTCCCTCTCTCTCAGGGGTACAGGACTGAGGAGAAGTTCATTTCCTTTAAAGCCTGCCTGAAAAAGGAGCTCTTGAGCAGATAGGTACGTCCTCCGCACCAACACCTCGATCTGAGCAAGTGTGAAGCACACAACCAGAAACCACTGTCTGAATAGCCTTATGCCCAGTCAAATGCAGATTTCCAGTCTAACATAGAATGCCGTGTGATCATTGGTCTTAATGTTATGCTGTACACAGCAAAGAAAATTAGTTGTGATTGATCTCAACAATTAATATGAAAGTGTGAAATGCCTTGAAATCCCACGAGGCTGAGTAAAAACGTCTTATTTCTTGGTGTCTGCTCTACAGCACAAAGGTATTTCAGCTGAAGAACTGGGACCGAGGCCTTTGCTCTTTTCCCTCAGTGTTGAGTTACACTGCAATATTAACACGCGATCAGCTGATACCAGATACCAGCTTAGCTCTGCTTCCATGGCAGTGACCACCGCTTGTTGAAAGCGGTATGCGTGTTTACCAAGATCCCCACACGGTCGCGACAAGGCCTCACCAGCACATTACCATCAGAGACAACATTGGGCCCACTCATCGGAGCACGCCAGCCTTCGCCGCTGCCATCTTGGCTCTGTATGGCGTAGAAATGTGACAGGAGTGCGTCTGGTATCTTGTATCAGACTATTCCCTTAATGGCCCCTGAGTCTAGCTGAGTACATGTGTACATAATGTCCTCTCTATGAGGGCTAGCAGTGCAGCAGCCACATAATTTCCAGCATCCGTGGTATCTAATATATGTATATATATATGAAAATGTATATATGAAAGACAGCTTTATGCAGGCCCCCTGTTTCTGTCATCAGCTGTGGAGTTGGAGCCTCTCCAAAATAAGACCCAAGGTCACATGGTTCAGAATTTCTGCAGCAGAGAGCACCTGATTTCAAAGATTGAAGATTTAATCATTATTATGTAGTATGTATTATGTATGCACATAAATGCTTTAATTTTCCGTGATAATTCATCAGCGTTGTGCATATCTGAGCTCTTTGTCTCTCTCTCTGTCTCCATTTTTGCCATAATCAGGGTTTTTTCTCCCCTGTGTCTGACTTTGTTAGGTGAATGTTCTAGTCAGCATATCCTTATGGGAGCCGAATGTGGGGAACACCTGCAGACTCGGTGGAGGAGACTGAAGGGAAGGTGTAGTGGATTGTGCTGCAGTAGTGAGGGGCAGGGAGAGCAGCAGCGCGGGCAGCTGAGTGAACATGGTGCAGTGTCTCCTCTCTGGATCTACAGCTCAGCACTGCCTCTCAACCTAACCCTGTCTGACATGCAGAGGTTCAGTACATAGAGCATCTCAGAGATCACACACATTTATACACACAAGTATCAACATATACATGGGCACACACACCCACATGCACACATACACGCACATGCACACATAAACATCTGTGCAAACATTCAAGCATGCATTTTCACACATTGATACACACAGAAACAAGCAAACACATACAGTATACACTATACATACTGTATGTGTGAAACACAAAACAACTTGTGCTTAATGTACTTAAACATGCACATGAGCATATGAACACATGCATTATTAGTCTAAACACATACATACATACATACATACAGTACTCTTATAAAGTTAATAATCTCACCAACACAGATATGTTGAGTCTTTGCTTCTAACTACAAGGTGCAATAGTCTTAATACCAAATATGAAAAGTATTTCTCTCTTCAGGCACCTGTGCAAACATGTAAGCATATGATGTACTGAAGGCAAAACAGTTAAACAGTACATAGCTGTCTGATAGCTCTATTTATTTTCTAATGAATATGGTAGTGAATACAATCCAAAAGAAAAAAAAATAATGTTAAATGTATGTTAACTTAAATGTAGCTTACAAAACCTCTGAACTTGCACTGAAGGTATTTTTAAGATTTGTTTTAGCTGTAGACAAGGTAATATTTACTGGAGTTCATTTTAATACTGAATACTGTCAGATGTAACTGGGTAACTGATTGTATGGAACGAGTCAATTCCCACAAAAGTTTATGTGATCATGTATTTGCATGAGCTTCCTGTAGGCTGCAACTTTACAGAAGTGACATGCATGGCCAATGTTGTTTTTCTGTTCTTAAGTTTTCGTGGCTGTATCTTGATATATTTATTACTTCAGTCTGTCCGCACATTTCATTGTGTCTTAATTATGGCTTGAAAAGAGGCCGAACCTGTTTTTGTATATATCTTGTTCTTGTTCCTGTTGGGTTTCCGCCCCACAATGGCGCTGTATTGTTGGCATTGATGGACTGGAGTAAGCCAGATAATCTGCCTATAGAGGAACACATTGCTAACATAGTTTCCCCACACCGATCCACTGCAAAGCGCACAGATCAGCTTACCCACAAACAAAAACCCAGTGACCCAGCGAACACTCAGGAGTCATATTTATGTCCCTAGATAAATCTTAAATATTTCTACATTTTAAAAATATATAGCCATATGACTCTTGAAGAGCAGCTCAACAGCCAGAATATATTATTATATTAATTTATTTTAACATCTTTTTGTGATTGTGTTTGTGGTAATATTCTTCCCATTGCGGTCTGTGTTACAGTGTTTTAAGAGACAATCACACTGGAGATCAAAGATGAGGCATTAAAGATGATCAGGGAAGAGAATGACAGTTACATTGTATACACCTTGTACATTCTTTAGCTGAAGACCTGTAGCATAGACCATTGTGTGCTGTATTCTATCTGAGCAGGCAAAGTCAAGTCAGCCAGTACCCTGCCAGTAGCTGTGCCTTCAGGATACACAAACAACACAGAAATCAGATTAATCTGAGTGTGCCAATGCCAGCCAGTGAACATCAAATATGAGCAGCTGAGAGAGCTTCCCTTTAATTACTTAACCTTGTGCCTGCTTTTCATTTCCCCCCATAATTAGCAAGCATTCAAATTAAATTAGTATTTGCCCGCTAGCAGCTGAATTATTTGTATTAGTTTTTTAAACATGATATAAAGATAGTTATCATTGGAATATAAATTAACATAACTATAAATTGATCTCTGATCCTATTTGTTGCTCACTGGGCACCACCAGATTATGAATATAGTTCCATTTTAACAGCAATACTATTTTTTATTAACCCTCTTGGGAAGTTAGTAATCGTTTTATTTATTTTTGCTGTTACCTTTTATGGAATCCAAGTGATAATATAATATTAGTTTTAGAGAACATTTACATGAATAATTTATTGGTATGACTTCGAAAATCGATTGTTTTGTTGAGTGTGACATTAAAGAGATATGAGTGGCGTGAAATGTTACTCTAAATGTCTACTGAACGCATGAATAAAAAATTTACTCTACTGCTGCTGTCTCTGTTGTCTTAAGTACACGGTGCAAGTAAACCCCATACGATTTTAAGGACGGAGAATAAAGGTTAGCCCCCACTGCGCGAGCACGCCACACGCAAACGTGGGCATGTTGGCAGAAAACACATCTGATACGACTCATGCTTAATTCATTCAATAGCACGCGGGACAGGTATGGCAATTGATTTACAGTGAAATGCCTCTTCTGCTCCAGTTTAAGTTGCCTAACATTAAGTTTCAGTTTAACTCATTATCTCGCGAAATGTAAGTATCCAGTTCACGAATTTGTTTCTATCATTGTGTGGTCAATGAAAAGTTCTCTTGCTCTTGCTATAAATAACCGTAGTGATCTCGCTTTTTAGGTTTTTCCCCCAGTTTCACTCTACCCCAGGTTAAAACCGATGAGTACATACAACCGATATGAAACGCACGATGGCATTACTGTCGTTTCTTACGCATTCTTAAGTACTACAACAAGCGCACATGCCTCTAAATTATAATTCGACACAGCATGGTTTTGGTCTGAAAGGGGCAGCATCTCACAGACGTCATGGCAACCTGGTGCGAAGGGGTGGTGCTGTTGCTGTTTGGTCGGACAGACACGGTATAGCCGGGCGCGCTGTAGTCGGAGGCTGCGGACGGAGGTGGGGAAGCTCACCAGCTAATGCACTACGCGCCGTCACTCCCTGGACGCGGTTTTGCCAGCACCCATGCACTGAGAAAAGGGGGAAAACTTCTGATTGAGATCAATTTTATGGTGTCTACATAGAAGATGGCGCCGTCGGGCTCAGGCAGTATCAAAAGGAGCTGTCAGAGAGTTTTATATTGGATCCCGGTCCTTTTTATTACCATCATAGTGGCTTGGTCCTACTACGCCTATGTTGTTCAGCTCTGCATAGGTAAGGGCTAATACTACATAGTAGTCACATTGCTGAATCCGTACATGATGGAATATAGTGGAACTGCGCGATCAGTCTACAATCTTCCTGCTATGCAACCAGCACTGTATAGTCAAAATTTGCTGTGCAAATTGTTGGTCACCTTACGCGAGTATTAATTTGAAGAAACTAGTATGGCTTGTTTCATTAGGTTGTTTACGGTGTGCGTTTGTTCTAACGTGCTAATGGTACTGAATCTTTTTGCGTTCTGGATTCGTTTTTTTCCCTTAATCTTTAAATTAACTGACGTTATGCGATATTTATTAATGGTACAAGAAAGACGAGAGGCATAAATGTTGAGTCATGGCAGTGATACTTGTGTAAACAAGTTTTGAAGCGTTTAAGCTGATGTTTCGAAGAATAATGTGGCGTTTAGCGACAATCCAGGTAAACCTAGAAAAATAACACTCTTTGCAGGTATAGATGCCTTGATATTTGTCTCTGTTCTATCTGTCTGGTAGCAGATTTTCCGTTGTGTATTCAGGTCAAGTTGTTTTTTTTTACCTGCTCGGTAAAAATCATAGTTGTGAACCAAATAAGTGCTCATATTAAATATTCATGCAGACATAATGTGACTATCTACTGATTTTAATTATGCAAAAATGTGGTCATTTCCTTCTCGTGCACAATAAGAAAACAGTGATCAGTTCCTGTTGATATTCTGTGCTGAACTGCCAAACGATTTAGATTTATCTATTATCAATTTGCTTTAAGTTGTATTTCTTTGACTGGTATTTTCCTCATTTTGATGGTTTTGCTTTCAGTCTAACAGGTGTTTGTGGATGTTATATGGAGACGTTTTATAGTGTCATGGGGTTTTTCTTGGGGTGGGGGGTGGCTGGGGTTGGATTCTGTACTTTTGTGCTATGATGCACAATATAATCTATGTGCATATTTGCGTAGCTATTTTTCACCAAATCACAGAATACTGATGGATATAGCCGGCCCTAAGCAGCCAGCCTGACAGCTGTGCACTGCCCCCTGTCTCAGGTACCCAGTGTGATGATGGACTGTATTGTTTCTCAGTGTGTGTGGGTTCTGTAGGGAAGTTCTGTGCGATTCATCCCATGTTCAGTTCATGGTTTATTTACTCTGGTTGTGGATCCCTAAGACACTGATTGAAGAGAGTATATGCAATGTTCCACTTTTCATTTGGGAAGCCATAGACACAATCAGGGTAGACGTGTCAGATGGAATCTGTCTTGTGCTGCCTGGTAGCTCATCTCATTCAGCATCACTGTGTTTGTGGTGCAAAGAGAGATGCATCTTGTCAGCATCCGCTGCAAACTAAAGTCTACTGTTCCCCATTTTATTCTCAGTATGGATAATTAGTGCCATTGCTGAATATCAAGGGCTGATATTGACTGATATATTCTGCACCAAGTACAGAGTAAATGCCTGTCTGCCTGACCACAGATGTTTGTTTTTGTATTGTCTGCTGCAGTAGTAGTAGATATTTTTGAAATGTGTCATGCTTCTATGGACTGGGGGCCTACACAGCACAGAATAGCTGTCCTTGACAGTGAACTGCTGTAACCCAATTATTTCCTCCTTCTCCAATTTTATGGATCAGTTCTTCTACAGATATGTGCACATAGGGTGCAGCTGACCCCCTCAGCTACTGCAGCTGTAGGTCTGAATTGCATTGGTCTTGCAGATGTGTTGCAGAAGACTGAGGGCCAGATTTATCTAAACTTTTAGCAAATTCTAAATTTTTTGATAATGCAATTTCAGTGACATGATTCATTGTGACTGGAGTGATTGAACTAGCTCTACCAGTCATGCTCTCTTAGTCTCCTTGCTACAGCAAAACAGTTTTGCATATATTAAATCAGGCCCAAGTGAGTTTTAATTTTTATCATTTAGGTTTAGTGTATAGTGTAACATTTAAAATCTCTATGTGCGCAGTGATGCTAAAAACTACATCATTCCAAAATATTTGGGTAGAATGAATGAATTTTCTGCGTGTCTCTTATTACTCTTTGAGACAGTTTAATATGTATTAAGCCCAGAGGCTTGCTAGCTGCAGTGAAGTATGATTCAAATGTGCAATAATAAGGAGCTCTTCTCAATATTTTAGTGGGAGAGAATGTTGGAGTTTAAGAGAAGCTGTGATCATGCTCATCTGGAGAGGGCATCAGTGTTGAGTAAAACACTTTTTGAGAGTTTGGGATCCGTCCTTTCAGTTCTGACCAATAAAAGCAGCAGAGACCTCGTGAGAGTACCTTGACAGGCTTTAAAGGTTTTAAAAAAATCTGAATATGGCTAAAATGTGTGAAATATGATGAGTTTCTCATTGTAACATTAGGGAGTAATATTGGATAATAAAAGAGTATTCTCCATTTCCTCTATTGATGGGTCTAGTTCCAGCTCTATAGCATAGGCTGACCGTACATATTTACATTTGCCATTAGCAATTTGCATATTAATGTATGTTTCTGCACATCCTACAGTTGAACACTGCATTTGTTGACAACAATTGTTTTGTGCAGCCAGATATTTATCAAGTTAATTCATTTGAAAATTCTGACAGACAGTACTAACCTGAGTACATTTTCTGGGATTGAATCCAGCAGTAATGACACATTTCCGTTTAATAAAATTTAATGAACTTAGTTGGATTGTCCTTATTAAATTCTGTATTAATTGTCAGGTAGCACAGCTGTCGTAGTGGATTTTGTGACATGCTTTTACAGTTTTTCTTAGCTGTCCCTTACAAGAATATTACAAGATAGAGTTATAAAACTTGTAGGGTCCATTTTTTTCATAGCAAGGCATAATTTAATCTTTTACACATATCATCTCCATTGATTGGCATCAATTTAGAAAAGGAACACATGTTTCTTAGGGCTCACTGGACGTTTTTAAAGAAGTAAAATGATACTTATGTAACAATCCACATTGTATAATTGGCTATTGTTCTCTGTGCCCTCAGTTTGCCCGGAGAAAATCCTGAATTGACAAATATCAGAAGTGAAATGTGTAAGCTCTTCAGGGTATGAATCTGTGAAGCAGATCGATTCCACAATCTCATCCAGTTAAATTTTAACTTGGACATAATTGCACACATCTATTCTTATTAGGTACACAAATTACACTAATAACTATGTGCACATTTCTCTCTTGGCATGAGAGAAGAGAGAAGCAGAAAGTGTGTATGAGGAGTAAACCAGTCAGATTATAATCTTTATTTAGTCTCTGCTCCATCAGCTTTAATTAACTTCACCACATGACAAATATGGCTGTCGCCATGTAAGTTTTGTTATTGTTGTTGCTATTGTTGTTTCACTTCTATAACATATACTATATTTGTATAACCAATGACTCTGGCACTTATCAATCGACAATGTCTCTACAAACTGGACTGCCGCCATGAGTGCAGTGTTTTTTTTTCAGTTCTTTCTCCAAAATATAGTTTTTAACATGAGGAAGAAAGACAATGTTTTATTGTACATACAGAGTGACAGTCGTTCTGTTCTGCAGTGAGAGCAGCCTGATAAAATGAACTTGCATGTGATCAGCAGCAGCAGCTCCAGTCTCAGTTAACCTAAATGTGGCTCTTTCTATCTCCCGTTTGGTGCAATGATCTGTGCTAAAGGTTGACATTAAGACATAAAACTGAGATCTTGCCCATAGATTTTGAACATGGGAGTGGCTTTGTTGAGAGCTGACTGCTCTAATTTTTTGGTATTTGTCTTGAGTATGATGCTGGGCATATAAGTGATAATGGAGGATGTTCCTGGAGGGATCGTCTCCAGCGCTCTGTGTCAGAAGTGTCAGAGGCTATAAGAATCACACCCCTGACTGCATATCTCTCAGAGTATCTCTCAGCGTATCCCTCTTTACCCTGCAGTCTCTGCCAGGCCACAGTCCGTCTGATTCATTTTCAGTACACATTCTTTATTTTTATGTACATTCTTTGAAACTGACAGGCTAGACTTCAAATAGTGACCATGGTTTCCAAAGGTTAAGAATCTGAACCATCTCTGCTTTTGTTGTCCCAGGGCCTGCATGGTGCCCACACATCGTCGGCCAAGAGCCTGCCATGAATTCCTTCCCACAATCCTACTTCTGTAACGGAGGCCTTTGGAGTAAAAAGAGACACTTGTATCACTGTATACAGTAGACGAGGTGGTTGCCTCGGGTGCCTTTGTGACTCTGGGAATTCTTAATGTACATTTGAGAATGGTTTCCTTGAGAATCCCCCCTTATCAGAAAGAGTCTCCGACACTCAAGGTTTTATTTTCAGCGTACCGCTGGTGCTGAGAGGGCATTTTGATTACAATCTTGGGATGAAATTAAACCAAGCATTACACTGAACGACTTAATTTAGCTAAGTGATCAGGCACTAAATTAACAAGTGTATATTTGAGTTGGTAAGTCAGTAGTGAAGTTGCTGTAATGCTTTTCCCTTTGCATGTAGCCTTAGTTCAGTTTTCATTTTTTTCATTTGATTCATTATAGTTTGTAGTTCTTCAATCTGCTATGATTTAACCAACATTCAGTTCCTGCCAGGAGCACTGCTTTCTATAGTAACCCAGTCATACTGAGGCAGCTTTACCTTCCCTGCGGCAGAAAAAAAGGTTTAGTCTTGGCTTTGCAGTCTTTCATTGAAATTGTCTTTGTTATCAATTCATGCTATATTGTAACGAGCTCTTATTGTGAGTCTATCAAGGGTGTAATGAGCTGTAGAGCCTGTCTGTGCTAGCTAGATAAGACAGAATACAGGTGGGAATACCTAAGGTGGGATCTTACAGCTAAACGTGGCTAATGATTTCTGTGTATTTGACTCTGATGCCCTCCTCCCTCAAAGACATGTCTCTAGCTCATTGCTGGCATCCATAATTTAGCAGGGATTCATGACTTCCGCTGTGCACGCCCAAGTATCTGAGCATCAGAAGCTGTGGCAGTAGTTTGAAATGTCTAACATAAGCTTCCGGCTGGACTGTGTTTCTGTTGCCAGAACCGATCTTGTTTAATTTTAAGTGAAGACATACAAGTTAAATTAATATCATTTTAAATTCAGAATTATTTGATGTCAGCAACTGCCTTCATTAGACAGAAAAAAAACAAGATACAAATTGTTATATGATGTGAATTCTGTCAGATCGAGCTTTCCAATACGGGTGCACATTGCTGTTAGAAAAGAAGAGAAGCTGCTTTGGTTGTTTGAAAGCGTGCCCCTCTCATAGAGGTAAACATATGAGGACAGTGCAGTAATTGTGGAATTGGACCGAAGAGGACCCAGTCAGATGTATCTGTGCTGGCCTTGGCAGAGCATGTGCCTCAAAGAAATACAGAGATAATTGTGGGAGGACAGTCAGATGATCCCTCCACTTCAGTGGCAGAGTTAATCTTATTGTCTGCTTGGCCAACTGCATAACCTCAAGCAATCTGTGCTTGCCCCACTGTGATTTTTTTGTTGTATTTATTTTTTTTTCTTTTCTGGTACAAAATATTTAACATGGTTCTAAACCAGCATCTCAAGTGGCCTTCATTATTCATTAATAAAACAACAGTTCAAGAATGAAAACAAATTCTGTAGCCTCTATGGTGCATGTGCATTAATTGTTAGAAATGAAAGAGCACAGTGATGAATTTGTTAAAGATACCCATAAGCGTATTAATGATAATTGATGCCCTACATGCAGCATTAGTCATTTACAGTTGTCTTGTGCTGATATCAAACAGAGCACTAAGCTTGTATTTATCCATGCTGATGTGGTTCTTGGTTATATCATCTGTGTGAACTGTGGGTAGGTTTCTAAAGATGTGCCCCTGTTTTGACTGTGGGATGACATGGCGGGGATGCTGTGCTATTCGGTGCCAGTCGGGTGCCCACACATTCCTGTTGGCACCCAAACTGGCACTCGATTGATAGCCATTTCTCAAGCAAATCCCTCCACCACCATCCCACACACACACTCATATACAAAACACACACACACACACACACACACACACACACACTTCAGTTCAAACTGCTGTTTTCATCAAGCTCAATTTGCAACACAGTCAGTTCAGCACACAGCGGCCATAAGCTAGTTACGAGGCGCATCCCAAACACAGATGTGAGTGATGAACTTCCCGTTCTGCATGCAGTATAATTCTTTGATTGAGTCTTGAGAGGAAGGCTGCAATGAGTTTTCAGGTGCTGAGAAGGCAGAGCCTCCCTGCAAATTACAAACGACATCCCGTCCGTCTGCATACCGTCTCTCCTCTGTTTGTGTGAGTGATGGAAACCAGCAGCGAAAATCCGTTTTCATTAAAGCTGACCTCCACTCAGTCCTTGTAGGAATTTTAAGTCGGAGCCTCTTTGCGCTGGAGATAAAGATTGCTTTTAGAAAAGCTTGCAGCAGATATATTTCTCTACTTCCATCTCAAAGGAGAGATTTTTTGCCTTTTTCCATAAGGAAATGTTTGTTGCTGTCCCTTCAGCCAGTTACATGTCTGCTCCACTGAGGGCATTTTGAAGTTAGGCTTGCTGTCACAGGATATCACTATACATAATTGATGCTATCACTGAATGACAGCACATCCCATGGCTAGTGTCTAACACACACGGGTGTGCAATGGCATCCATGCCCCAGTTTGGGTCTAATATTAAGGTGGAAATCAGGGATTGAAGAGATACATTCTTCTGTGGGAAATTGTCGGACTGAAGATCAATTACAGATAGTCCACTTTTAGTGTGGCCATCAATGACACTGTAAAAGCATCCTACATTTTAGTTCTGTTTAGAACTCAAGATGTGGGGCTTTTAATCTGTTTTTCATGCTTTTGCACAGTGTTTGTCTGCAGACATGTTCCTGCGTGTAAAATACTGAAGAGGGATGACTGGTCAGTCTGGCCTCAAAGCAAAAGAAAGACGTGGTGAATGTTAAAAAGCCTTGCAGAGAAACCCTCCAGCATTCAGTAAAAGTGAAGTGAGTGAAAACGTAAATGTGAGAAATACTTCAGCAATGCAGATTACTCAAATATCTATTATTTACGCTCATTGTCATTGTTTGAATAATGATGACATCTTGGGAAAAAGAGAATTTGAACTCAGTAAGTATCTGCAGTTGGAAATGGCCTAGATTATAAGCATGTATTGAGAACATTATGTTCATGTTGTGCTACTGTTACATTGCAGTAGTTGTTTCTGCAGTTTTCCTATTTCAGATTTGTGTTGATGTAAAATGTTGTCTTTTAATGGCATATTGAATATATTATGAGATTTTCAGTACCCCTCTTTACATTTGTGTTTTTTTGGGTTATTCTCAGTGTGTCTCCTTTAGTTTGTGTCCATTAGCTGGGTTGCCCATGCTTGCACATGTTAAGGCTTTTGCACATTTGCTGTTTTCTCTGAATGCCCAAGTCAGCATACTGTTTGAAATGGGACAGCAGCCATTAATACGTGCCAATATCACGACTGAATGATGTTAAGGAGGATGACTTAAGAGGCCATTTAGTCTTACATCTGAATGCATTTGTATGGCTTTTCCTCATTGTAATGTGAACCATTAAGGCAGTGCATGATGGGATGTAGTTTCAGCTTTTCATGAAGCAACATTAAATCTGTCAACTGAGGTACCCATATTTTCTGAAATATTTAATACACTACTAATATGATGACATAAAATATCCTGAAACAAGTTGAGACTGCATCTGAGCATTTACAAATTTATTATAACCATTTACTTTTGGTGAAAAAAACTATAGTTAGCTCACACCATTGCTGCCTGATACCCTGATGAATCCAGCAAAGACAATATGCTTCCTGCACCTTATGTTTGAGGCTAAATTCCCAGATGGTATAACCACATTCGGCCCAGTTATGCTATTTCCTGTGTGTAACTTTGATCGTACAGTGTTTTAATTGCTGTGAAAGCGGTTTCCTTTCTCTTAATGTTCCCATTAGGGGAGAGGTAAGAAAAAGAGAAGGCCCTGGTCGTCAGCTGTGCTTTTGCTTCGTGCAACCCGGAGTCTGGGGCCGGGTCCCGGTTTCACCGTTAGTGTGCTGACACAGTGAGAGTCTCCTCCCAGCTCACCTTTCCAGAGTTCTGGCAAGCGTTTCTCCATACGGCGTGAGGGGCTGACTGGAGCCTGGGTCTGGCTCACGGATCCAAGGCCCGGACAGTGGCCCCCCCCCTGTGGAGCTGCTGCCAGACGCTCTCTACAGCACAACAGCTGCTACTCAACGACCCTGGCTTTTTAAAGAAACAGGGCCCCAGTTTCCCAAACCCTCTAGCACAGGGTTAGTCAACCCCCATTCCTGGGGGAGCAGAAGTGCTCTCTGGTTTTCCTTGTAACTCAGCATTTACATTGCACATCGATCAATTAGTGTTGATTAATTAAATGTTAACTCACCTAGTCTGGTTTTTTGATATGTCCCAACGCATACACTAAGGCCCTGCAAGTTTATGGCTGAGTGTCCATATTCTTGAACTGTGGAAATGCAGTGGTCTTAAGATGATGTCACCTCTGCAGGTTTGTGAAGAGTGGACCCTGATCTTGAGAATAATCTGGTGTGTTTTCTTTGACTTTTGGTGTAATTCATCTGCTGGTTATGAACATCTGTTTGGTATTTTACATTGTGTTCAGCTTTCCTCTCAGAATGCTCTGCAATAAACATGACCAAGAATCCATGAATTTTACAGAGTCAATCAAAGTGTTTAATGTTTGCAGCATACAATAAAGAATTTGTGATCATAAAAGGGATTTGTTCAGTATTCAAAAGTGCCACCAGGACATATGTCGTATAAACAAAAACTGGGGACTTAAAAACATTGTCATTTACACCATGATGTGATACATCTTCTATTCTGTGGCTTCTCCAGGATTTCAGACGATATTTTAAGTAAACAGTGCTGTATGTCATTGGAACGTGTTTTGTGTACTAAACGTATACACATGCACTGCATATAGAAGCTCAGCTCAAAACCATATTGAGACATTGGCAGGACTCAAGAGGGATTAAACAGACTCAAGTCAAATCTGTGTATAGATAAGGCACTGAAAAATATTCTGCAGACTGAGAGAATGCATCAACAAAGGATCATGAGGAGGATCTGAGTGGGCTGCATATTAAGAACCACAGTCACTTCAGGGACATGCCCTTTTTTCAGTAAGCGTCTGTTTTGTTTGTAATTTCAGAACAATGTGGCAGAATATGACAGAAATGCAGTTTGATATGCAGACAAAAGGAGCCAGCCTTCCTCTCATTGATGCTGATGCTCGCTGCACATGGAATACAATTATGCAGTCAAAGAGATTTAATTGTATCATTTCATTCTTTTTCAGAGTCTGTCCAAAACATTGGGGAAAAAAGTAAGTACCTTGGCTTAGTCTTGTACTAATTACATGTTATTTTGCTGCCTAATCCAAAACAGTTTGTTTAATTTCAAGTTTATGTAAATGGTCTTATTCAGCAAAGGATGTTCTAGTACCAGAGTGGATGGAGTTGTGAGGGTTGGTTTTTTTTTTAGATCATCACTCTTGTGGAGGGGAGAGCCCATTTTTCAGGCCTTCCATTAAGGTTGCTGTCCTCTGTCTGAATTGAGGAAGTCAGCCACACTGAACCCATCTGCGCATAGATAAATCATTCTGTCCTTATCGCCACACACCCTACATCTGAGCTGTCACAGCGTCCGGGAAAAACCCTGGGTAAATTGATGAGCGGAGATCATAAACCCTCAGATATAATATGTATGTAAATATGATGGACAGGCCTCTGATATGAAGCCGCTGGAGCAAGATGAGAGTCTTTATTTAATTGTCGAGTGGCCATCTTGTAATTGCATTCATGCAACTTTGCTGTAGACAGATGCACTTTCGTCAGTGTAATTGAGCAGAGCAGCGTGGGCAAATGACTGGCCGTGTGTTATGAGACCAGTTTTAATGCCAGTTTGATCCTTGGCATTAATTCACATCCTATGTGTGCCATCCACCTGGTAGGAATTGTTTCAAGAATTTACTGTAGACTTAAATATCACAAGTTCACGTCTTGTGCCCTTGAGTCGATTGTACAACAAACAAAATTGTGGTATCCTGCTGACTGGTCTGGTCCTGGCCTCTCCTCCACTGGCCTCTCCTCCACTCGGGTGCTCTAATTATCCTCCTGCAGCTTTGGCTGTCTTTCTTCAGATGGTGGAAAACACAAATCAGCTTTTTTTGTTTTTGTTTTTTTTTTTTTCTCTGAATGTCAGCATGCAGCTAGCCACACAGTCTTGAGCACCTCCCTTCACCAAGCTCTTAACAATAGGTTTCCTGTTTCCACTACTTCTGAAAAGCTGTTATGGTGTTTATATCAGAGGGTCATGGTGCAGCAGGCTGGTCTGAAGCAGGCTGCGCCTCCACTGGCCTTCTTTCTTACTGTTATTTCCAGTTTTCCGTATCTTACAAGTAATTTAATTGTGCGCTGAAAACAAAGGAGGGATGGAGGGATGCTAAATGAATGAATAATATATTTACTGGTGCTCAGTGACATGGCATTTCACCGTGGAATGGTGCCTCCCTTGTGTACATCCTGCCAGTTGAGGGCTGTCAGTTGGCATTGGGTGTTACTAATGACAGATTTTAGGCTTAAGGCCTACTCCCCCAGTTTTATTTTTGGTATTCTTGGGGAAAAATACTCCAGAAAATGAAAACAGTAGGTGACACAGTAGTTCACGGGAGTAGTTGGAAAAGTAAGGCCTCTCATTTGCTCAGTAACTTTATGAATAGGGCAGCCACATCACAGCCATGATATTTGCAATAGCATATGACACAGCATGTGAGAAATCGTTTCAGTCAGAAAATTAGTTTTGCTAGCCAGAATGCTCATACTTTCACCATTGACTTAGATTAGTGTTCAATAACATGGTCACACATCAGAGTGTGATGTATCAGCTGATACATGTGAAAATGAGTCTGGCGGGCCTTCAGATGAGACAAAATCTAGCACAAGCATACTTGGAAGACACCACTGCAATTCCTCGAGAGTTATATTGATGTTTTACACAGTGCTGCAGTAACTGACAGACCTCCTAATCTTTTGGGAGGATGCCAATGGATTTTGTTTACAGGTATGATTAAATCTTAAGTGTCACAGTCAGTCTATTAATCTAAAGGAGCCTGGCCATAGTCCTCCAACGAGACTGTAGGGGAAAAGTGGTCAGTTTCATATTTCAGTCTGTGGGAAATAGTATCGGTGTAAATGATGTTTCCCACAAAACAAGTTATTTATTTTCTTTGTCTAAGTAGTTGGAGTAGTCAATAATATAGGAAGACAATACAAATACAGTTAAAACCAAGATGATGAAATAAATCTCCAAAAGGAAAAAAAAACATTGGCTGTGCATCATAGAAAATAATCAAATTCAGATTATAGCCTTACATGTACATGCTTTATAATGGAAAGGAAAATATTGCAGAGGTAATGTGAGTGACAGTGTGCTTAAGGGAAACAGCTGGATGTATGATTAGCGTTGGTAATGTTAGCAGGCAGTTCATTCCTCCACTGCAGAGCTAGTGAAAATAGAATCAGCTTGAACAAGTGAAGGACAAAATATGAAGGTATTCTTCCAAAAGATAATGAATGCGTTTATTGGTGAGGGGGAGTATTATTTTAAATATATTAGAGCAGATCTTTCAATCAAGTAAACTTAAGTAATCTAATCGAGGCAGTAGTGTGTGAGATGTGAAAAATGTATATTTTTTGTTATATTTAATGACACTCTTTATTAGCATGTTATTTCTGTTTTGGTCTAAAAACTTCCATTACAATGTAAGGCCTGTGATTGTAGTAAATCCCAAATATGTTTCTTGTGACTTTTGTGCATCTGTTTTTATTGCAGTTGTTTGTCTCCTGGCGTATCATGTCTTTTTCTGCATGTTTGCGTGGGCCTACTGGCAAACAATCTTCACTAAGCCAATGAACCCACTGAAGGAGGTGAGTATCTGACACCGCTCCACTTGAGGACTACATTTTCAGTCAAATGATTCAGGAAACCATCATTTCAATGGAAATTGCATTACCTTTTACTTAGAACTGACTGAGAAAGCATTGTGCCTGACAATAGTATCTCTGTGCCTGTATTTCATGTCAGCAGTTAACAATTGAACTAGCTTGCATATTTCTCTTGACATCATATAATTTCTTACTTTATTTTTTTATCTTCCTCCATTTTTCAAGAATATATACAGTGTACTTGCATGTGAAATTTATTTTTTGTCATGGAGGTATAAATTTAGACTGTAATACCATGGGGAAAATACACAGGAAGGTTATATTAAAGTATAAGTAATATCCGTGCTGTTGCACTTGTTATTCAGTTTTGTGGCCTGTCAGTGTTATTGGGCTTCAGTTTTCAATCTTGAAAAAGCCTAAGTGCTTCAGTATAATAATGTACCCCTGCCATTGCTGTCCACATGATTTGTCTACTTGGAAGTGAGTATATGAAAAAATGAATGGCAGTGCTGACATGAAACACAGGGCCAATTTATTACTTCAACTGGGTTAACACAGTGCCCCATTTCCTCAGTGCTCATAGCACAGCAATGGGAAGACCATAATCTTGAAAATGCTTCAAAATGTCAAGACAATGCAACTTTTGAATCATCTTTGGAAAAATTCAAGTGCTGAGTTGTAACTGTTTTTAGTGTTAATAAGTTGTACTGGAAGTGGTCATGTGAGAATGAGGTTTCATGATACCAAACATGGTCAGTGCTAATGTAAGCTATCAGTGACATACTGATTTCAACCAATTATGCTGCTCTGCACAGAGTATAAGCTTTGAAATCAGTTCAGCGAGTCAGTGATTGGCTGCTTGTTGTAGCTCCACCCATTGTGGGGTTTGTGAAACCTCATTCTCTCCTTGCTGGCTGGAATTGTTCTTTTGCCTCTTCTTTGTTCTCTGCAGTTCCACCTGTCATATGCTGACAAAGAGCTGCTGGAGCGAGAGGATCGGGGGGAGTCGCAGCAGGAGATCTTAAGAAGGATAGCCAAGGATTTACCTATCTACACCCGTACCATGTCTGGAGGTGTGTAAGAGCGGAGCTCTTTTTACTGTCAGTCGCCAACTGCAGTGGGGCCCCTCTGCTACAAAGAGACATTCATTTCCTTGGGAATATTATGAAATTGATTTAGGTACTTTGCATAATTTCCATGCCCTGTGATTCAGTCATACAAATTTACTGTGTCTAATGGCATATGCAGTTTGATCAAACCTGACTTCAGCACACTGACTCTTTTCTGACATTGGAGTGAGAAGAATACATTCTAAAGCAAATAGCCAATATTTGCTTATCTACAATAACATAGAAAGTACTCGTAGAATTGTATGTGGTGAAGTAAAGTCCATTTTGATTGAATTACATATGCCCTTCATATATGTTTGATTGAGTCCTGGCCCATTTGTTTTTGGTAAATCCTAAGGAAACAGTGAAATGGAACAAAAGAAATTAATGTACAAATAAAGAACACCCATGAGGTATGATCAGACCATTGATTGATTTGTGCTACAAAAAAAATCTAGAGAACCATCCAAGTAATGCTTAATCTCTCATCCCACAAGACAGGCAGGCCGATATAAATGGTTTCATTGCAATTTCTGTGATATACACAGGCTTTTAGAATCCATCAGGACTATATGAATTTATTGATGTATTTTTTATTGGCAGACTGCTTTTTGTGTTCTGCTTGTAGTGAGTGCTCTAACCCACTGCCTCTCCTCAGCTATTCGTTTTTGTGATCGCTGTCAGCTGGTGAAGCCAGATCGATGTCATCACTGTTCAGTCTGTGATAAGTATGACTCTGCTCGCTCTCCATTCCTTTAGACTTTCTCATTAACCTTAAGATGGACAGGAGCCAGTGTGGAGTGATTAAACGCCATGATTGTTTTCACAGGTGCATCTTAAAAATGGATCACCACTGTCCCTGGTATGTAGCCTTCTAATTAGTTACTACGCCGTACGTAATTAGGTTTGACCCTCTGCTGAAGAAGCTTAGCATTGTCTGTAGATATATTTCAACTACAGAGCAACAAATCCACCCATTTAATATACAGGGCAGGTATAAATGGCCTTTGTTGGCATTAATTGAAGCAAATGAGGCACTCAAGCAAAGTATTATTGTTCCTTTATAATGACTGTTTTTCTGTACATTTCTCCTGACCTGGTGACTGGCATTTCAAATGCAGACCCCTTTGAAAAATGATATCCATTTTGAAAAAATAACTGTGGTTCTGAAAATGTAATCTACACTTCTATGTACACTAAATTTAATACTCTGATCCAACTCATGCATTCACTTCATTGTATGTTGCTTGTTCGATTTGTTTTGTGAAAATCCACAATCAAATTCATTTGCCTTTTGATCCGCATATCAGTGCAAGCTTAAAACACATGTAGCGTACCTGACTTCCTGAATGAAAACTCAGTTACTGCATCCTACTGAAAACAATGGCTGCCAGAACACTAAACAAAATCTGGCATCTATTGTAGCATTAGTAGTAAGTAAATGTGGGACTCACATAGAAGAGTGGAGGGCAGTGTAATGAGATGTGTGCAATAAGCCGGATGGCCTCTGATAAGGAAAGATAAGTTTCAGCTCAAACGGTCCCAGTAGACATAATTTTAATGATACAGGCTATGCCAACAGAGAAGCTTATTAACAGGTCTCATAATAGAGTGTAATTCCATTGAATGAGGGATCTATCTCTGTGTACCTGCGAGGCAGGATTCCCTATCATAATTTTATACTCACTAAAGCAATTATTCTGTCTTTTTCTTTGTTTTCTCAGGGTAAACAACTGTGTGGGTTTCTCCAACTACAAATTTTTCATGCTTTTTCTGTTGTATTCTCTACTGTACTGCCTCTTCATCGCTGCCACAGACTTGCAGTACTTCATCAAATTCTGGACTGTAAGTTTGCATTGTAGCTGTTACTGCAACTTGTCTTTCACCCCTAACGCAGAGTGAGGCAGACAGACAGGAACTGCTGGCCTTTCAGTATGTTTCAAATAGACTTGATCTAAATGAATCTGAATTACAGTATATCGATCATTCTGTCTGGATGTAGTGTACACACATCTCAAGGGACCATGGGAATGACCCCCGGCCAATCAATAGAGCTGCATCATGTGAATTCTCACTGTCAACATTGTAGACTTTAAAAGAAGTTTACCTGAGGAGTTGTAGTGCATATGATTAGGATGTTTCGGGCAATGTTCGTTTAGAATGATCTGGATAAACTTTACAAACTCAACAGGGATTCATATCAGCTGATTTTACTAAGAAATCTCTTCAGAATAATAATCATCATAAATGAGTATGATTACCATATTTTCTTTAATATCGTATGAGGAAAATCATCGCCCACTGATTTTTCAATTTTTAATTACTCTCCCATCATATTATAATTAATAAGTTATGGAGACAGATCATGAACGAAATGTATTCATTTCCTTCTCCGGTCCTTTGGTGTGCATATTTTTTATTCTATTTTTGAAGAATGTTAGCACATTTTCACTGTGACCTTAATTTGCTGTTTACATAGCAGCAACAAATGTGTCAAATTAAAATCTCAGCTAATACTTTGAAGTCACTATTTATAGCAGCCATTTTGCATGAGAAGAGTTGTCATTCCCTATAGTTTGATAAAAAGAAAGAAGCTGCATTGCAATTTTATATTCATATTATTGTTCAGGCCTATCTTTGTGTGTTATGTTTTCCATTATGTAGGACTGTCTTCCAATTTCATTTTTCATGTGACCATTCCCCTTGTGTGAAGATAGCTTTGTATGTGATTGTATCCTTAATGTGTAAGACTGCTCCCAGTATGTAAAAGATGTTTCTATTTTTGAAAGTCTGTATATAGAAGTGTGAGAATGCCCTATTTGTGTTGCCTGTGTGTTTCTGCAATGTGTGAGACTGATTGTAGTCTGTCAAAGAACTCTCTGTGTCTGTTAGAATATACTTTGCCTGTTTGTCTTTACCTGTACATAAGGTAAGTCCCCTCTGTCAGTAACTGTCTGTCTTCTCTGTGTGACAGTGTATCCGTGTGTCACAGTCCGTGACCCTGTCCCCTATGTGTGACTCACTTCTCCCTGTCTTCTCTGTCTCTTTAGAACGGGCTGCCTGACACACAGGCTAAATTCCACATAATGTTCCTGTTCTTCGCGGCCTCCATGTTCTCCGTCAGCCTGTCCTCTCTGTTTGGGTACCACTGCTGGCTGGTCAGCAGGAACAGGTCCACTCTGGGTGAGGTCTCTCTAACATCCAGCACCGACATTAGCCGTGTGTCATTTCTGTCTCTCACATGGCCCGGAATCGTCTCTCCCCCATTACTATGGTGTCATGTTTCAGGGCTTATCCTGATGTCTGCTCATACATCCCAAACCAAAGCTTCTTTAATATTGGCCAAGAGACATTTGTGGATTGAACGGCACTGTTTGAACTAAGCTCATTCTTGTATGATGGCGCCAGGATGAAATGTCAGTGAGCCTGCTGCCTACTGAATGGCCGGCTGTCTCCCCGGACGTGCATTCACAAGACCCGGGCAGGGCTCTGCGCATGACTGCACTCACTCAAGAACGCCTTTCTCCGCGGAAGAATTCCTTTGACATTTCGCCTCGCCCGTGTTCTTAGTTTTCCTCACATCGCTCAGAAATGCCTTGTTAGTGAAAGCAGGAAACAGACAGTAGCTGTCTATGAAAGTGTTTACGTAGGCAGTCTTAGCACCTCAGATCACGAGCTATGCATTGAATAATAATGTTCTTTTGAAATGATTACAAAGGTTGGGAATAATATCTGTCATAACCTGGGTAGGAACTAATAAACAGAGTGTACATCTCAAAATAGTGGTGAGAAATGGAGCCAACTCTTTGTATGAGATATTATTTTCGTTTATGAAGATAAAGAGTTTTCATTTACATCTCTTCTGTCACTGGTACTCAGTGTGCTCTGCTCGCAGAGTTCGCAGTGATTTATGTTGTTTCAGCTAATGGCTGAAATGAGATGTGAATTACCGGAGCACTGTATAAATGGAGGAACATCAAAAGTAATCAAGTGTATATTACCTTTAAATATATAACGGCGTACCACATGGCTCCAGCCCATTTCCCTTCTCACGTTTTACCGTCACTCATTTACATAACAGCTCAAATTTAGTTTTTTTTTTATTGCCTTCTCAATTAATGAGTGAAACTATAGGGGATTTATTATGAACCTCCCTGAGTTAGTACCTATATAACATGTTAATGGCATCACTAAGGAAGCCGCTGTTGAAGTGGCCTCTCATTGTGCATGCAAAGAGCTGATCCTTCTCTCATTTCGGACTGGATTATCCTGGTACAGGGTTACAATGTCATGAAGGGGGCACAAAGCAATAAGAGGCTTAGAAATTGGATGATAAATGGAGGCCCACTGTGAAAGCTGATGTGAGAGAGAAGGGATACCTGAATGCACAATTAGCAGGCTGTGGAATGCGGTCCACAGGAAGAACAGGCTGGGAAAACACAGTCATTATGGGTGATAGTGTCAGTTATGCTATCAGCTGCTGACTTTTTCCCTGTTTTCCTCAGACACCCCACACATCTGAGTAATTGTTTATGAACTTTTAATCAGATATTCTTCTTCTTCCAAGCAAAAATGGGGAGTTTTGGAATTGTTCAGAATGCAGTTTATGGCCTGTGTGACTGAGTGCTGATTAAACAAAGACAAATACATCTGGAGAAATATTTGTCCCTGCAGCACGGGTTTTCTCACTCAACAGAAAAATGAAAACTACTAAACATGCAAATAAACCTGTCTGATTTCCAGTTGCCAACTGAAAAATTTCCTTTTCCTCATGAAATAGTGAAAATCCTTGTTTTTTATGCAGTCATAAATCAAGGGATATACTGTAATGCAAGATTGTTTGTCATGCTGAGGTATTTTTCAAGGATAGCAAAAATAAGATAATAACCAATTCTGAATGCAAAACACACAGCTCTGTCCTCTGCTGCATTTGCTTTCCTTTGGTGCGCTTACAAAGGTGGCATATTGTATTTGTGCTCCATCTCCATCTTCAAGCCTTTGAAAAACATGAAGTGTAAATAACCAGAGATTGTTGTCGGACTCATTGTCAGAATGTAGATCTCACACAATTGAGGTACGCTGGCAGGAACAGGATATAAACCCTGTTCACATGATTTTCTTGTACTGGAGCTCAAGACTATATTCAGAATGAGTTTTTTCATTAAAGGCTCCATCCAATCAAAATAGTGAGTGTGTAGCTGCCCCGTTCTAGTGACGTCCCCCTCTTGAGCTCCATTTTAAAATTAAGCTCCTTTTCCTTCCACCCCATCATATAGCTGGTAACCTCCTTGCTGATTTGTGTAACTAAAAACATCAACCTTCACCAAATTCAAATGGGCCAGCTGCACTAGTAGTTCATACCTTTGTTGAAGGTGTCAGTTCAGAAGGATGATTGGTCCAACTGAAAAGGTGTCAGAGCTGTTGATATTGTGATGCTGATCTCTGATTGGTCCAGTTGAAAAGGTGTCAGAGCTGTTGATATTGGGATGCTGATCTCTGATTGGTCCAGCTGAAAAGGTCTCAGAGCTGTTGATATTGTGATGCTGATCTCTGCTTGGTCCAGCTGAAAAGGTCTCAGAGCTGTTGATATTGTGATGCTGATCTCTGATTGTAGAGGCCTTCCGTGCCCCAGCCTTCCGCCACGGAGCTGATAAGAACGGCTTCAGTCTGGGTTTCAACAAAAACTTCAGACAAGTCTTCGGCGATGAGAAGAAGTACTGGCCCCTTCCCATTTTCTCCAGGTAAAATGCCAATAGATGCATCACAGTGTGTACAGAACACAACTATTGGCCCACCATATTGTCTAATGGGAAGCAAAGCCTGTCATTTTGTCAGTCATTCCTATGTGACCTTGGAAACGTACTGTATTTTTCATGGCTTTTTTCTACTCAAAGATGCCCTCTGACTCAGTTGCATGTCTAAACTAACACTTCTAAAATGTGGACAGCCTTCGGCTGCATGAAATCAGCGGAGGAGCTGCTCTCGGGCAGTATGATTTTTTTTTTTTTAAATTCCTTTGATCACATATTTCGTAGATGAACCAAAACATCAACTGACAATTGTGATGACTCATCAGGAACCCTTTTCATTCCCTGAAGTCAGAAAATTCCACAGATGAATCTTCACAGCCTTTTTTCATAACATGACAGAGAACGGGCCCAGAGCTGAATCTCCTCTCTTTGTTTTGTGCTGGGAAACGCAGTCAGGGAGATGGCTGCTCCTTCCCGACCTGCCTTGTGAACCAGGACCCTGAGCAGCCGTCGAGCCCTGCGGGATACAACCCGTCAAATAAGAAGTGAGTCACCTCTCACTTACAGGCAGTCTACGGCTGCCTCATTCCCGCACAGCGCTTGCTGATTCATCAATGGTGATGGTCCATCATGGCCTAATAGAATCATAAGTTGGCAAGGTTTCAGATAGCATTTTAGTTCACACGACGAGAATACATAAATTAAGTCGATTCAATACGTCTTGCCTAATAGATTTGATCTGTTTTATTTTCTGGAAATGATCTGTTCAATTTCCAGACATCTTAAGAAGAAAATTAGTTCAATTTTTCTGGCCATAATTTTGAATGAACATTATTTATAGTGTTTTAGATGGAGTCATTTATATAATTGTATACATGAAGCTGACCGTCATCATGTATTTTTGTCTGATGTTTTAAGATTCAGCATAAAACTCTTTTATTGCTGCTTGTAGAGAAATGGTTATTCACTCAGAAGGTAATTTAATAGAGTTACATTACTGTCCCGTGTAGTCATATCTGCTCAACACAGTGTAATATGTCCTGCAGTATGTTCCCATCTCACTCAAAGTGTTACTTGAACATTGAGAAAGATTTCAGTCAGATTTTCATTATGAAAACCTTATGATGACAATATTGCCAAAGAGTATTAGGACTGTATTATTTTATTGCTACATTATTTTTTTTTTCTAAGTACTGACAAAGTCACAGACAACTTTTCAGGCAAAAAACATTTGCAGATAACATCCAGAGGTCGGATGTTTGACGTGCAGGAAACTTGAAAGATTATCATTCAGGAATGTTTACCATGACATTCCGGGAATGTTCTGTGAACCGTACAGTTAGCTGGGTCCTTGTGTGCTTGGCAGTGCTGGAGAAACAAACACGTTCCCCGCCAAGCCTCTTAGGGAGTCCCAGAGCCGGCTGCTCAACAGCGGACAGTCCTGGACTGAGGGAGAGAGGCCGGATGACAAGGACAAGAGAGGTCAGAGGCTACGGGACGCTCAGTCGCTCACCCAACTCTCCATGACTCCAGCAGATGGCCAGAGCATGCTGGGCCTGGCACAAACCTCTGGCTACCAATGGATAGTTAATGCAGCGCAGGTCCTCCAGAGCCGAGACAGATGCTGTAGAAACTCTGAGAGACGAACACATCAGGAATAGATCTCATTCTGAACTGTGAAATCTCTAAGTGACAACTACCTCCTAGTGCTTGATTGTAACAGACTTCAACATTGTTCGCACATACAACTACTTATATGTTTTTACAGACAACTGTTTTGCATTGCAAATTAAATAATATATCCCTCAGGCATACAGTACAATAATAGATTCCTCTCAAATGCAAAACATGTCGCCTTGAGCCAAATTGAATATTCTGCAGGGTATAAGTATTTAAAACCTTAGCTGCAAATATAGTGCAGCAAATTATTCACATTGGAAACCAGGTTATTCAAAAAACCAATTAAAATTCTGTTGCATTATTGTACTGTAAAAAATTGTTGTTTTGTTTTTTAGGTACAAGCAACCCAGCAATGACCATAGAAAATGAAACATAGGTTAATGAAGTTTTCATACCCGGCATTAAAGGTTGGTAACTAACCAGACATGTCAACTAACCAGGATGATTTGTGGTGTTGTCATGTGTCATTTAACTCAGGATGTTTATGAGAAAGTGTGTCCATGTTGCAGAGAAAAGAGAAGAGAGCTTTGTCTCCAGCAGGGCTGCCACCTGCTGGCTGACTACTAGTAATACAGCCTAATAACATTTTAAAAATTGGGGAATGGATTACAAAACAGTAAATATAAAATTTTAATAATGGTTAGAGTGCAAAATGTAAAAAATTGTAGTCAATACAAGAACATTTTTAATGTCTTCATTGATTTATATTTAAATATTAACAAATTAAATCAATCCCTTTATTGCCATGAATAAACTGAGTTCAACATCAAACATTTTTAAATAAAGAATCCTTAAACAAAATGTAATTTACATCATATTCTTCATATATTCTAATCGTATTATCATTAGTAATGTATAAACAATGTAGCAGACAGTACATGTGACCTTTTGGAGACTTCAGCACATTGTGTTATAAGCTTTTTAAGCAAATTGTTTAAAATAATTTCATGGTTTATAAAAGAGAAAATATGTTGAAAACATGATAATGCAATGCTTTGTAAGAATTTTTAAATACTGTGCATTTTTTAATGCACAGTATCATTTTTAATGATACAGTGACTCATGTTTTATAACTTTCCGTTTCAGGGTTTGATGGTCCCTCTGTCCGTTTTTACAGATGTGGCCTATGCAGTGTGATTCTGCCTTGAGGGTCCTTGCTTGCCCACAGTCCTTGGTGTGCCTGTGTGGGTGTGCTGTCGTGGCAACATCCCATCACTTGATTAGCGCTTTTCATCTCATGGCTAAACGCCAAATCAGTGCAGTAGAATGCTCCATAAAAAGAGCTGTTTTTTGTATGTACTGTAAAATGTTTATTTATTTAAAAAAAAGACATCTTCAGGGTGGATATCTGAGAAACGTAGAATCCCAAATGCCTGAGTTGGAAAGATCGAGCTGTTTTATGGACCAGAAAAGTGAAGCAAAGTTACAAGGACAATGTAGCATTCCAAGTATTCATACTGTTTTTAAAATTTATATCTGAAAAAAGCACAGCAAAAATAAAAATGATTTGAGCTTCTGCTGCACTCTGGATATAAGGTGATAGCTTTGAGAATGTATTTAACTTTATTTAACTTCTCCTCACCAAAGGAGCTCTGTCGTTCACCGTGTGACCTTTGGGACATTCAGTAACTCTCATATTTTAAATAATGCGCTTTTTTAAAAAAAAGTTTCAAGTTTTATTTATTTTTGTGCCTTTGTCTATAATTTGCCTTTGAATAGAATAATGCATACAAGTGTTGCAGGCAGAAATTTTCAAAATGAAAGTATCGTTACATGTCTTATCTGGACCAAGAATTTAAACACACACATGTCAGAAAAAAATAATATTTAAAATATTTGTACAGTTGAAAATACACTTGGCATTGTGTGATTTCTGAGATGTCCATGATGCATTTGGATGCTTTTAAATGGCATGCCAAAAAAAAAACTATTTTAAAAAATAAACGTTTTTATGTATATGTGACTTGAATGAAAGGTAAACCTGTAGCGAAAATAGCACTTTTTTATGGCACTTTGACTATACTGTATATACCGATATGTACTGTACCGTATGATTTACATGCTTTATATCTTGTCAGTGAGTATTTAACATGCTGAAAGCTTTGAAGGGTTAATCATAAGCATATAATGCTGAGAAGTATAAGGGCTTCATTATTATTTATAGATTTGAATGAAGTAACGTGACAGTATGAAATTGGATGTCAGTATCTTTGAGGTGGGCACAGTAATTCTGTAGGTAGTGTAAGTCTCTGAACCTTTTCTGGTCATTTATAAGTGTCATGGAATGAAATGAAATGTAAAAAAACACCACAGTGTGAAAGACCACAGTGTGAAAATGATAGATTAGCTGTCAAATATGACAGGCCAAGAAAAGAAAGAGCAAGAAAAAGGACATCAGAAACATTTGCAAGAAGGAAAAATGTTTTTTTTTAAAATAATTTGACAGAGATCACGCCCCGCACTTGTGGGAAAACTATTCTGAAGTTAACCTGATGGGGAGTCATTTTGGTGTTTCTTGTTAGTGGTATTTGTTAATATGGCTTTTAAAGTGAACACAGGCCAAAGAGACCATATTATTGTATGGTGTGAAGCTGCCTGTACAGTAGTCATGGCTGTGCTTCAACTGGCTTTCTTTGCACTGTTTCAATGTCCCATCTTATCAATGAAATGGCTGTAGGTAGGAGATTGTGCTCATGGGTTGTCCTTCCATGGCTGTGTTTCAGAGCGGTTTGCAGTCTTTAGCAGGGTCCATAATGTAAGGAAATCAATGAAATGTGACACAAAACTTGCCCTCACTGATCTTCAAAATCCTATCAATTTTCAGGTCACAGGGTCACAGAGGCACCTGCCTGGTTTTCCAATATACAGTCTGTAACTCAAGCCAATTTCGTATTGGATTTTGATTCAACCCTTGTTCCTTTTGACCCTATTGATTCTTAGACTTCAAGGTCAAAAGTCAACGGTCAAATGGATTTTTCTTTTCGTCACTTGTTTGTACCTAAATTGGTCAATTATCCTTTTTCCTCCCGATTCCATTTTTTATCTTCAATTTGTAATTGCCAATTGTGCCTGTCTAGTTATTGCTTGGAGCACTGCAGCTGAAGCTGAGTTTTTAACCTTGGCAGTGCGTTCACCGGCAAGCCAGTGATTTACATTGTCTCCAGTGAAGGCCTTACATTACAGTAGAGCTGTAGGAAACCCGTCTTTCAATTACAGTAACTGGCTACCTGGTGGCAGGCACTTTTTGGGGAAGAACTAATGCAGCAGTAACCTGAGTAACCCTTGCTGAGTATACTGCATCTCTTGGCATGCCACGCAGGCATGAGACAGATTAGGACCTACAGCAGACATACCTATTTACACTCACAGCCTTGAATCAGATATCCATACAGCATTTTCTAAATTTCAGTATTAATACCTGTGTTATTCTTCCCACACACGTGGGTATCTTTCACCCCAAGGGCTGTCCCATTGCAACTGTATCCAGTGTGGCACCACATCATACTCATTGTTATTGTAGTATTTATTTTCATTATTTTTTATAACAATCTTATTATAGAAAAAAAAATCTTCCCTGCATGATTTAGAGTTGAAAGCATGTTTTTATAAAACTTTTTTTCCCCCTGCCTAATCAGGAAATGCATAAGCTAAGGTCTAGAAAAAAATGTCTACAGAATAATTACAACTGTACCTGTTTGACAAATCCATTGTTCTTAGTACTCTATGTGATCAATGTACATCAAACTTGGTATTAAAAAATGGTTTAACTATTTGTGCATGATTTGAATTTTTCCCTATACTTCTGTTGAGCAGTTTTATGTGATTAATTTTTTTAGATATATATTGCATCTTCTAGTTTGAAAATGCTTGGATCAAACATTGTTGCACAATGATCCAAGACCAAAAAGTGATGTCAGTATCTTAGTATCACTGATTAGACCTTAAATGTCCATTTTGTGACTTCCTCCTAAAATGATTTCCCACGTGCCATGACGTATGTGACATAACAGATGTGACATAGCTTTGCAGTTCATGAAGCTAAAGAGCAAATGAAGGGACGTTACTTTTCCAGTTAGTTGGAGAAGTTGTATATCATCACCCCCTAGTTCCATTTCATGAGGATTTCATCAGGGGAAATCAGGAAGTTAAGCCCAGCTTGAGTGGGCCAATGACCGACAGCAGCTTCGTGAGTAGGTAGATGGGACCGGAAACCCTGTTTATTTGCTGCTAGATTTAACTGGCTGGGGCTCCTCCACGATTAATGATTGAGCTTGATTTAGTACCTACCCTCGCTGTTGCAGTTTGTTGTGTACTCATTGCAGTAGTTTATGGTGGCCAAACCCATTTCTGATTAACTAAATTGTTTTTTTTTTGCTATTCCTTCAATGACTTCCTATTGCTAACACCATAGTATCAAGTGGAATTCAACAAGCTGTATGGACAGAAATCTCTCAATATCAGACAGACACATTATTTCCAAGAAAGGTTTTGAAAAATCATTTTGTAAAGCATTTTGTGCAACTGCAATTAATGATTCAAGTCGTCATGGCAACAACTGCTTCAACAGGACATGTGACCAGCAGAAAAATTCAAAGAATTAAATGACTGTTTTTCCTCTAATTTAAAATAATGGAAACCGAATAAAGATTTTTTGGCAGTTCACTAATGTACAGTATATATGTTAATTGGTGAAATCATCAGTGTTACATTGACTGGGGAATGCTGCATTATTTCTCTAAGAAATGTACTTCTAACAATGTATGCTTTTCATTGATGCAACCCATGTATTATGTAAACAGTACAGCATAATATATTTTTATATTAATTTGCTGGTGATATTGATTATGCTTATTTCTTGAATATGATGTGAAGGCAGTGTAAAATGTGAATGCCTCGTCAAGATGAGAAATAAAGTTTTGCGTTCAGAATTCATTGCCAGAGTTTTCCGTAACTCACTTATTTTTTTTTGCTGCAGTGTTCATGTACAGCAGTTCTTGTGCTTTAAGACAGCACAAAAGAATTGCCCGGAGTGTCCTGCAGTCCACATCACGATACGCATTTCCCCCCTTAAATTTCACAGGTGTTTTATAGTAGCGAGTTTCCCTCAGCCTTGGCGTTTTATCCACGACTGCAACAGCATGCTTTTGTGAAGGAGCTCTCAGGACAGGGGTTGGAAACTCCCTCCCTTGCGGGCTTCTGTGTACATGGGTTTTGGTTTCCACCAATTACCTTGGTGCATTTAGCCCATTTGATGTGTACTCTAACACTGGTTCACTAGTAAATCAGACAACTGTAAAGCATCCCACACAGGGACTGGACCCATTAAATAATTAAGAGCAGAAACAGATATGGCTCTCCTGGCCTGCCTCAGCGTAGGAGGACTTAACTAGAACCTCCAAATGCTTATCCACAGGGACACTCCCATGTAGGCCTACCATTCATTCCAACATATGCTAACAACATTTGGTAACAATTTCAAATGCTGCTATGACAGGGGAACAGGAAGCATCAAAAATGTCTTTCAAGTTAAACAAAAAAGAGAAAGATTTACCAGAATTTGAATTCCAACTTGCATTTTTAATGGCTGGCACAGAAACTCAGTGAAGCTGGCAGAAAATCAGTCACAATCAAAAACAACCCTTCCATCTTGTATAAGAAAAGTCTGTAGCCTTTATTTACAAAAGCTCTAAAAACAAACACCCTTTATATTGCATATTTTCTCATCTTCTAGAACGGGGATCCTCTACACAGCAGTAAAAAAAAAAAAAATGATGATGAAACCAAAATGTTAAATAGTTCCTATTATCCTCCAATAGAATATAACATTCAACAGCAGATGACAACCTGTGTTCATGCAACTCACGTCTCCATTCAAGCTTAAGCTGGTATGAAATTATACAGCATGTGTAAATGATTATTTAAATGCAATGAGTACATGCAGCAGCTGTAGGCAACATACACAAATTGTAAAGCAATACAATACAAAAAATACAAACAGCACAGAAATGTGAATTCAAAACCAGTACTACAGGTAAAAATGATTCAGCTGAAATTAGGTGCTTGAGTTGGTTAAGATTTAGGCTATGTTAAGAACCATTGTTTCTTAAATGAATAAAAGCTCTAGACTTTTTTTCCATTTTACTAAAACACTACAAAACTTCAAGTCACTTTAAAAAAATGCAAATGAAAAAAACTCCATACAGACGTTCAGGATTACCTCATTTCAATTTAATAGTGGCAGTAAGCATTTCTCCTTAATTTAGCCTGATTGTAAAGGTAAAATTGGTGCACATCAAACAAAAAGGGTAAAATCAGTGCAAGACCAGATCTCATGTGTAATCCACGCTTCTATCTGTACCTGTGTCAAAAGTGAGCTACATATATTCAGTTATGGGTGGAGCAAAAAATCTACCATACTCAGGAGTCCCTTATCATCAGGGAAAAACAGTACAAGTAAGTGACTGGCATATTAGTTCTGAATGGGCCAAACATCCATCCTCATGCTTTAAATAATGCAAAAAAAAAAAAAACATAAAATAGGTAATATTAAGGCTGAGCTTTGTAGTAAAAATAAATGAAAGCCCAATTACATTTTTCACCTTTAAATGATAACACATTTAGCGAAAAACGTTAATGTAGAAAAGGCAACAAAGGGGATAGTGTCTTGACTTTAAATTTCTGTACAAGGAAGAAATACCGATCCAGCTTTCCTCATCAAGGTAATAAGTCAGTTTAGGCCTTTAAAGTGCAACTTGCCCATGGTCCGTTTCCTGAAAAACTAAATACCCACATTTAAAGCACTACGCATGAATTTTTCAGAATGAACCCATCGGTCACTGTCTATGTGCGTGTGTTTACAGAAGGTAACACAGAACACCTTGATTATGTGGGGGCTGTGGTGAACTGCCCAATCTGCCACAGCCTGTTTCACAGGAGACCCAAACAGAACCTCACAATCCTTACCGCTACCTCCCCCGCCCCGCCTTGAGCTCTGGAAATTCCCCAGCCGCTGTATTTGACTTTGATACATACCAATGGGGGAAAAAGAGTGCTTTATAGTAACATGTTGTGTGGCTCTACATAGTGTCACGACTGCTGCTTGTTGGCTTCTTCCTCATAGGCGTTGCCTGTTCCATTCTGAACATACGATGAGCCCGAACCCAGACCGTACAAGTGGCCGCAATATTTGGCATCATCGATGTGATCCTCAAAGAACATCTGTAACAAAACACCCCTCACAAGCTTAGGCAGGCATATTACATAAGGCAGGAAGTTAAAATATTATGCCGAGAAAAAGACTTTCAGTAAACACATATATAACAAAATTCTTTACGATACCAAATTAGCCAAACTATAAAAATCCTCAGAATATGTCAATGATACTTTTCATGAAAACTCATGCACTTCTGTAACACTCAAGACCTATAAACATCCCTAGTGATTCATCATTTTTGCAATTTTGACAATTTCACTCAAAAAAAAAAAAAAAAAAAAGGGGTGTGACATAATGTTAACCCATGTGTCCTGATCAATTAATGTGCCTCTGTACAAAGTACCATCTACATCCAATCTGCTATGCAATCACTCTCGATCCCTGTCCAGCTCGTTACTGAGAGCTCTCAGTTTACCCACCTGGTAAATCATTGGTTAAAATGACAAAAGAAAACAAAGAGAGAAACACAGTACCTCTCTCATCTTGAAAAATGCCATCCCTGTGAGCAAAGAGTCAGAGCCAGCCTGGTGTTGAGGCCCTATTCTCTCCAGCTCTAGCTGCTCAGCCACTTCCTGTAAGCCGCCCTGCCCACCAAACAGCACTTTGTCATAAGTGGAGAATGGAAACGGATCTTGATCAATGATGACTGAACAAGCACAAAACTTACTTTTACTACGCACTATACCTACAACAATATTACATTTAATCATGCTTCTCAAATGATCCCCCCACCCCAACCATATCTTAATGCTCTGCATCAGTACTGTAGACTAGATAAGTTACGTTAACAAGTAACATTGTTATGCCTTCAAGTGGCACAGCTTTTTACTTTAAATGAAGATATTTTTGAGTCACCTTTAGGTTTTTGCAGCTTTTCATGAGGTACTTTACATCGTAAATTATTGGAAAAAATAAACGGAGAATCTCAAAGAAGTCCACTTCTTCATCTGGCAAGTTGGAGTTGGACAGAATTTTGATTAGGTATCCAAAGTCATAGCCACTGTAATGACAGAAAATGGAACATGAGCAAATGACGATGTCATGAACACATGGAAATGAGTATAATATAAACAATGCAGGCAGACTAGGAATCATTGCAATGATGCTGTAATTGTATGTAAAGCAGAATAAGAATTTGTCTTTCTACAGAACAGCCTTAGGCTTAAGACACAACAGATCAAATGGATGTATCATGATTTTGTTGGTGTTGAAAAACAATGAAAAACACAGTACCTCCATTTTCTCCTTCTCCATCTCTGTTTGATATGTGAATAGAAAGCTTGCATTCAGTTGTGTCAATATTGTTTGCTCTATTGCTATTGCTAATACATTAAAAAAATATTTGCGTATAAATAGTGTAATGCAATGTTTTTATTCATGCCCAAGAAGTTTTATTTCTGGAGATTTAAATTTTAAAATCATTCATTATTTAAGAAACAACATGTATCTAAACAGGTAGACATTTTACTAAAAATTCTCCTCACAGGACATTGGGCTTCAGAAGTGTGAATGGATAACTCTAATCAGCACAGACGGCACTCTCGGGCCTTGAACCTCTTCAGCATTAATATCATTACAAACCTTCAGCTGATAGTAAATGGAGTTCATAAGCTCGGTTTTAATGGTCCAAACTAATGGCGCAATGGTCAAAATGTAGCATAACACCTTGTGGATTTTCTGCCATCGTAATATTCATAACTTTGTGGAACTAAAATCAGACAAGAAGAATGCCACAGTCCTGCTGTAAAGGTGACGTTCTCAGCTGCAATATCATAAACAATGCCCTGGCACAGATACCACTCAGATCTGGGTGAGAAATTAAAGGTTTACCAATTATTTAATACAACATGGTCTTTTCCCGCACTGAGTCACGAGTCTGGGCTGTCATAACAGTGCCCCAGACTTACTCAGTTTACAGTTTGGAAACGTGTTATATTGGAAACATAACTCATACACTAGATAGAACATTAGGAAAAACTGTGAAATGGGACAAGACTAAGGGTGCGATTTGTCTGTACATAATACACATAAAACAAAAAACAACCACTGCTAATACTTCGTGCTTTAATATAGTTACAAGCATTATGGCTCATTGAGTAATTGATTGATTAACACATTAATACTGCATTAATTGGTTGGAATGAAAGCTAGCATAGCTTTAAACCAGTATATACACGGTTTTAGCCTGGGGTAGTCACCCCTGGTCCTGGCAAGCTACAGGTGGTGGCTGGCATACTGGTATTCGTTACTGAGCACTTAACTGATAAATCAGCACAGCTGATTACACATTTAACTAACCTCCCCTGGTTTCATGGGTTTGGACTGCTGATTATAAGGTAGAAAAACAAAAACCAGAAAACTCTGTAAATACGCAGGGCCGGGGGTTGGCTACCTCCACTTTAAGGGGCACTACATGAACCGAAAGGTGAACTGTGGCATACCTGTGGAAAGAAAGCCACTTCACGCCTTCACAAAGCACCACCCCAGAGGTCATCAGCAGCTCTGCGAAGTACAGCGTCTCTATCCCCTCCTCCTCATGCTTTTTGAACTGGATACCCGAGGTTGTCAGCAGCTCTATGGAGTCCTGTGCATACATGTCTTCTCTGTCAGACGGGAAAACAAACAGAGCTGACATTCATGCTGATACCCCACACACAGTACCCCACACAATCAGGTATTTATGGTAACTGAATATAACATAGATAAAAGGTGAACAGTGCGTAAGTGTGTTTACTGTAGTCATATATATATACATTTAAAACTAAAAGAAAGAAATATGTGCAACTATGAAAAAGGAAGTCACGCAACCACAACCGCCTACAGTCTCGTACAAAAGCATTAATATCTAAGTGTATGATGTAGAGGCTTACTACATTTTTCAGAATTATAGTAACATATTTGAAATTTGCATCATAAAATTCACCCATGAAAACAAACACACTTATTTAAAATATACAAATGCAGAGTATTTGAAGTATAATAATGTTGTTTTTTTTTTTCCTTTCCCATGGTATTCCAAATGTTCACCATCGGTTGTGATCATGATGAAAATGAGACCATGAACATTCACAATGATTATGTTAACCAATAGGTTAACTAAAATAATATGTGGAAGATTCTAGAAGACATTTTGCTTACGTGAGATTAAATTTAAAATTGAACTGCCATGTTGAAGTTCCTGGTGGGTATTCTCCCTGTTCATTCATGAACGTTAAACCAAGCTGGATTATCTTTAACAAGTCCACATTACAACGGAGAAGCTGGTACTGGTAGTCTGCATTGCTTCTGAATTCTCCAATTGGTCGTGCAACTACACCTGGAAACTCTGTATCCTACAAATTAAATTGAAATAAATGTCAAACAGCATGTCAAGCCTACATTTCTTTTTCAGAACTAGACATACCACACTAAATATTTCCCTGCTTTCCATACATACTTACATAGAAACTCATCAATTATAATGTATATATACAGGGTTACTATTCATGGCATATTTGTACAACTCACCATTGCAATGTAGTTATATTTGCGAATGACATGCCGGATTCTCTTCAGTTCTTCATCCAGGTTGCATGCCCACACGTCACATATTCTTTGGCTATGATCCACAGTTGCTGCGGGCATAGTGCCACGTTCAGATGCAAGGCATCAAAAACAACAAACCACCTGGTCCGGATAATTGCATTAAATTATTGGTCCCGATCCTTCCTTATGACCTTGAAAAGGCGAAAAAAAAGACCCAAATTTCATAATTCATTCAAATCTGGGCCATTAATTCCACTAACCATTGACAAACAATGGTACAGCAACTATATAATTCAATGTTCAAATGAATCAATACTTTTCATTTCAATATTGTACACAAAAAACATGAATATGTAACGTTATCAAGACAAATATCGTTCCTATTGGAATGCTAACTAACCTAAATGCTTAATTATCCACTGGAATCAAAGATTCAGGTTAGGCCAACCTATTGTACTAAACCTGCGGTTCTAGATTTTTTTTTCTAAATGGCCTACTTCAAATAAAATGCATGATAAAAAATTACAGGATATGCGTTGTCTCGCATGTAAATGAAATACCATTGTCGATATACCAATATCTCTCAATATGACGCTAACCATGATGCACAGATAAAGAACATTAACTTGCAATGAACTTGGACAAACCTTGTCGGACAGTACAAATGGAAAATCCTTGTCATGTGAAAAGTATTATGTTAAAGACAAGATTAATTTGGCAGCACAAAAACAGTTATTTGCAGGTAGCTAGCCAATCTAATGGTACAAGTAGCAGACAGATTGCAAAGGTGACGAAGCTAGCTAGCACAGACAGATTGCTATGTTCTGCTACACTGCGAACTAACCAACATTACAGAATCATGAAACCAGTAGTTCCTCAACTTGGAGTCTGCAGCAAAACAAAAACTAAACAAAAAAGTCTTGCATGTGCAAATACAGCTTTCTTGGCTGTATATCTTAACTGCATTACCCTGACAGCTATTTCGACAGTCATAGGTCGTGAGCATTCAGAAGTTGCCTCAGTTTTCCACTCTTCCCTTTACGGTATAAAATTGATAGGTATCTAGCAGCTCTGAGGAAGCGATACATTAGGAAACACTTGGCTATTAAGCTGACAGTTATCCTTCTTGCTAACTGATATTTAGCCAATAATACGGCTAAGTAGCTAGCTCAGTTAGCTTGATTTGAAGCCTTGGCTAGCAACACAGCCATGAAGCTAGTTATCTATATGGCTGGTCATCTAGCCAAGACTATTCAATGACAATGGGTGGAGTCAATACATGGTAGCTAAGGGTCGGGGCGATGTTAACAGCTAGTATGTAGAAAGCTAAATAGTTAGTAAGAAAACACTGACAATCGTTCGGCGGAGTTCAGTTTATCCAAAATCGAATCATGTGCTAACTTAGCGTTAGCTAACTTGATAGATGCATTCAATATGGATGGTGGGGAAAATACCGTTCAGCTATCTAAACCAAAAAACTGAACACTATTTTCGAATTAATGCAACCTGCTAAATCGTGATACCGATATTCTGCTGCTGAGCCGACAACCAAAGAGTGAGCGCCAACAAGCTTCCTATTTAGCAAATATTGCTGCTACTTGCCCTGCATAATGTCCTGCCTGTTCTGTTTGGCATAGTTTGGCTAGCAAGCTAATGCTAGCTAATGCACTCGCGTGGCTGCGACAGCCAGCTAACGCTATCGCTAGCTAGCTTGCCAATTCAGTTATTCTTAGCTGACACATTGTAACTTACCTTTGCCAAACATAAAAATGGCATTTAATTTGGAGTAGTTTTAATAAATAATCAGTTACCTTGCCTAGATAGGACCGGGTCTGGTATCTAACTTTTAAATACTTTTATTGTGTATGACACGAAATCAACATTCAGCTTCCACCACTTAACTTCCATTACAACCCATAGACAGCTGTGACATCACCAACTCGTAAATATTGACCTTTCAACTCCTACCATGTCAAGGCAAAATATATTTTGAGTTCATATACCCAGTGTAGTTTCGTTATTTTTGAATGCTGTGAGTTTACCTAAATTTGATTATATATTAAACATTTTATGGAATAGTGCTAGATATCCTCAGAAACACAATGACGTACAACCCAGAAACATAACATTCACAAGAATCAATTACCTCTCACCGCGCAGATTCACACGTTTTACGCTAGGTGAAGTTGTTCCTTCAAATAACCCTTGCTGTAGAAAGGGTTACAAATGGAGGGGAGATAAATACAAGCACAAGTGTTCATTGTAAATGCCTGTTAAGATATGTTACTCTGTTCCTGAGCGATTTCACATTAAATTGCGGGTGCATTTGAGGATTGTTTTTACAGGGAGAGTGGAAAAAGAATTGGGAAATGGCGCATGCTAATCCTGTACACCCCGTGGGAAAATGCAAATAAAGTAATGGAAAGTAACTACGCTCTCTGTGTGTTGGTGAAAGCTTATATTACTTTGTCGTTAGTCACTCGCGCTACCAGTACAAAAATCCTGATTTTATTTATATCTGTGCTTCTAGCGCCGCGTTTTGATATCCATGAAACAGATAACAACTGGATTTGCCTTATGAATCATGGTTCCCAGAGTATGGTCATTTTATCATATGTCGGTAGGTTCAAAAAAAGTGATGGAAGTTGTTTCAGTGTAAAAATAAGATTCCATAGATCTAGCCACTTGCTTGAGTGGCAGTGTTGGATATATTGGCAAGGAAGTGATATATAAGATATACTTTTTGGATGCAAACTTCAGTTAAACTTACTTAGTGATCAGCCCCATCCCTTTTTCAAGCATATCTCCTCAGATAAGTGTGTCCTCAGCACCAAACAACCAACCAGTAGTATTGTGACATTAACATTTTAACCCAGTCTGACTTTATTACGAAAATAATTTCTCGGTGTAGTTCACAAAGGTTATTAACTTTTCTTAAGAAATGGCACTTGGACTGACAATGATTTCCCTTAGCTGAGTCCATGTCCATATTCAAGAAATGACAGAATGCAGGAATGCTATTCAAAGTGACCATCCCATTCAGAGCTCATATCTGCAGACAACCGTGTGTTGCATGCTTTTAGTTCAGTGAAGGCTGTTCGTTACTGTTTTTGTCACAAGTGTGAATATATTCCGTCTCTTGGTGTTTGACTCTGCTGTTCATCTCCTTTGTACTGGTAAAATATTTTACTTGCTGAACCAAAGAACAGTTCCCATTGAGATTTCTCAGGCATGGATAACAAAGTGAATTTCCGTTGTACAATTCCATGGTGGTTTCTCTTCAGATTGTGACTGGTTTATTTTCCTTCTCTCAGGTAAATTGTTCTCTCAGTACAGACTCTCAATTGTATAAAAATCTAACTACTTAGCTCTAACCTACGTTATTTACTGTAAATACATGTTTCAAACAAAATTCCACTGCGCCGGCAGGAGCCAGAATGACAACACATTTTCCCTCTGTTCATAACGACATTTATTGCATCTCTCCAAGAAGTGCTTAAGCCTTTAGTGAGATGCCAGTGGTTTATATCAGACCTCTTGGGCTTGGACTGTTTTCTCACCATAGCAGTCATGTGGTCTGTTGGTCAGGTCATTGAGAAGGTTGCAAGTTTAAATCTTGAGATATTGCTGAAACTGAAACCTTACTATTGTACCTGAAAGGAAAGAGTACATTAGATTAAATCAGAGTTGTGCCATACGTCCAAAAAGTAAACTTTCGTGTGAATTAATTACATAATGGAATGATAGACTACATTTACATAAAATATAACTCAGCCATTAGCGATGATATGTCTAATTACAAAACACACACACACACACACACAGAATTACATCAGCTGAATCAGTATGTTGAAACATATAAAAGTAATATTTAAGTTGGGGCCAACATAAACATATATTTTATTTAAACATACATAAATTATATTGCATATGTTATAATAAAAAGGAGTTTGATCCTGCGCCTGCATTAAACATTTCAGATATTTTTGGATGATGTTGAAAAGACAAAGAGAAACTCTACTTCTATTAATTCACAGACCCATGAAATTGATGGAACAACCCAATTCACTACTAATACACACTATGCAATGTTTACAAGGGGGAACTGAGTGCAATTTGGAAGGGACTTTTCAAAAGGGAGGGCTTAAACTCCTTTTTTTTAACATTTCTCCATTAATTCTTCCAGAAAATTTAAAAAATAAAATTTCTGTGGTATGGTCATGCCACCCACCATCTGATATCCAGTGTATCACAGGGTAGCATGAAATCTAACTTTCCCACTATACAAATAAATACATATAAGCATATGTGCTCAGTTTAAATATACATATTATCAAAGCAATGTTTCATTTTGTTTTGCATTTCATTGGCTTTGTTTTACCTAGGTAGTCTTATATAAAACTAGCACATGTATATCGCACAGAACATGTCAGTATATATAATGAATTTCTTAAGACAAAAAAATGGCTAGAATTTTTTTTATACAAGCATCAAATGTTTAAAATCATTACATTACTTTGAAAAATGAGATTTAACAAAATGTAAAATGGATTTTAGGATAGATACAGGCACTGCATTTATGATGTCATGGCATTTCACTGATGGTATCTTCAAATATTCAAACAGAAAACTCGATCGTGGCCTTTATCATTAAGGTTCATTTAGGCCAGTGAGAATATGGTAGCTGGGACTGTAAACAAAAGACAGTGTTTCTCTGGCTCTTAGAAGTTGGTTTGAGGCCTTACTTCCAGTGTAACGGTATAATAGTTGCAAAGCCTTGTTTTTGAATGTTTTGTCCTGCTAAGAAGTACTACTTTTTAACATACAGACATACAAAATGATATCAGTCATAAACTCAATCAAATTCCCACACCAGTAGAAGTTGTATCAACACTGAAGCTTTAAATACAATCAAAGCACAATGAGGACCACTCTTACTGGTTGCATTTGGAGTTTTCATTTTTAAATTGGACTTTGACATTAATGTAGATCTTCTACAAAAAGTCAATTATGACTTGGATTTGAATCTATGGGAAAAGTATAGCATCAGGTTGTACTCAGCACAAAAGCAAACCTTTCTTGAATTTTTATTTGTCCAAGTAATAACACAAGGTGCCTTATGAACAATCCATTCATTATTCATTTTGTGCATGTCTGATTGAAATGAAAAAAAAAAAAGGTGAATAGAATACTTTTTGTTCAATATTTATTTTTCCTTCTTTGGTGAATGATGAAAAATGTTGGACGAAATTGCAAAGCATGCGCATAAAATATTGCACCAAAAATATTTTTCTTGTGGAAAGGTTTCCTCAGCACATATTCAGATCAATTCTATAATGTTCACACTCAGCACATAGGGAAGACAAATGACAAACACATAAAATGCCCAAGGTAAAATGGGAGAATGGTGAAAGCGATCAATGTACATTTCACATAAAATGGTATAACCTTCACTCATACCCACCCACTCATACCCACCCTTCATTATGAATTCAAGTCAAACTGGCTCAACATTGTTAAAAAAGTGTGTGTATTTAGCAGTTTTGTTGGCAACGCTCATCCCCTGACACAAACCGCATAATTTCCTGCTTGCATTTGTGCTCAGGCAGCTGAGTAGGCCGCCTCATCTGAGTCAGGGTCCTTGGCACTGTCTTCACTTGGCAGAGAGTCCCCGCCACTGGGGGAGCGGCAGCTCAAATCGGCCACGCCAGACTCCTGGTCACTGTTGGTGGAGAGGTCGGGATCAGAGCTCTTCGGTGTTTCCCGGGGCAGGATGAGCAGGGAGCACTCCGGCTCCCCCTGCTGGCTGAGGCTGCCACTGTAGTCCTGAGGGGTGTTGGCTAGATTGTTGTCTGAAGGCTTAACCCAGTGTGTGTTCTTCTCCACAGGGTCTGTCTTTATGACAATCTTCTTCCCCTGCTCTTTTTCCAGCATTTCAATTCTCTGAGAGGAAAAAAATGGTTTGATGAAAAACATATCACATTATATTTAAGTATTATAATTGTATATGCTTATCTAGACATCTACTGTCTTTGTATATATTTAGCAGATATTCCTATCCCGAGCAAGTACCATATATATATATAGTTTTCATCAAAGTATTTTTAACAGACTATGCATTTGTACACATTTAATAAATACATATTGTCAAGATGACTGACATTAAAGACTACTCTAATTTGTTCAGTGTGTTTACACTTTATCAACAATTTGATATAAATAACTTTTGATAACTTTTGACTTTTGATATAAATGCAAACTGAAATTTGCAACTTGGAACGGACGACGTGCCCTTCTGTCCGTGTCGTCTCTGGCCGGCGTGTGGTTTGTCTGATCTCATGACGTACCTCCTGGTGGATGGTTAGCTCCTCCTCCAGCTGTTGATTCTCCTCTCTCACAGCCATGAGGTAGTCCAGCGCAGACTGGCGCGGGTGCAGGCCCTTATCGAAGCGGTTATACAGGCCTCTCCAGAACCTGTGCACAGGGCAGGAGCAGCTGTATACTGACCTAACACCGCAACCCTGCTCCCTTCACATGGAGCAACTTCACTAACCATGGAGTCCTGGCAGTTTCCCTTGCACCCACTTCACTAATTTACATATTATGCACACAAACAACATTTATTGAAGAACTTAATACTTCGATAGGAATTGGCTCAAACAATGGATTCATTATCTTTTGTGAATTTATAGATTTGAACAGTCATTCAGGGATTGTAAGCATATGCAGTAACTCACTTAAAGCAGTAGGGGGTGGTAATTGGCCGTAGAACTCCCTGAGTCTGGCTGTGGTCCGGTCTGTACAGAGGATTCATGTAGTCAGCCTTGTTCTTCCACAAGTATGCCCAAACAGAGTGAGTCCTCTCTCGAAGCCTGCAATATGCAGAAACAAACAAATGATTGTATGGAACAATAGGCAGTATATGTTTTATTCTTTGTTATCATGAATGGAAAACATGTTCAGCATGCTTGCATGCTGAAAGGAGATATAAGTTGGAAGACTCGCTCTTTTGGATATCTACTTTCTTCACTGGAGCTATAACAGACCACGAGATATTGTTTGTGTCTCTGCTAGTTTCAGATTATGTTCTCAACAGGGCAGGATAGCAATCTGAAAAGCTGAGAGTTGGAAAGGATGCGCGCTGAGATCTGCTAATAGGGCCTGAAAGGTCCTTTTGGATTGTACTGAGGTTACATTTTAGGGGCAGCAGTGTGGTATAATGGCTGGAGCGCTGACATTATACTCTCTAGTGAGGTATCTAACCTGAATTACTTCAGTACATATCCGGCCATATAAATGAGTGGTGTGTTAAAAATGAAAACAGTCTAAGACTCTCTGGATAAGGGCATAGGCTAAATGCCTAATGGTATAATGAAAATGCAATTTTGCCCTGCCAAGAGATCAACAGGACCTTTTTCAAAGCTACTCAGATGTTAATATGATAAGTGAATAAAACGTAAGAGACTGACAAGACAGCACACCTCAGGTCTCTCCTCTCCTTTTCGCTGTTACACAGGAAGTTGCCATATTGACAGGAGTAGATGTGGTCATGGATTTGGATGAGGAACCTCTCATTGTACTCAAAGGCACACGGGAACTGCTCCATAAGCTGCCACACGCACTCGACGAACTGGTCAATGACAGGGGAGGCCTCTTTGGTGTCCCCATCCAGATGATTATACCTGAGAACAGACCAGGCCTGATTAACCACAGCAATGCTCAGGAGTTCAGTATCTGCACACCTGTTTAGCAATGAGGTGGGCATTGAGCTAATGTGTTAACTGAACAGAAAATAAAATCCTAGAACTGAAAAGAAAACATCATGGCTGATGAAAGGAGATTTGAAACACCTAATCTTGCTCTGCATGCAACTCCATTCATTTTCATGTTCTGCATCTGCATTACAGCAATAATGAAAGAGTGGATAAAAGAAAAAAGTCATTTGTATTCAAGGAGACACATTACATTTAAAATCTGTTATTTTGATATACCATAGTAACAGTACTTAAAGCCTGTTACTATGGTATATCCACATCAACTGAAAGAATCCAACTTGAGAGTACCTACCGGTGAGAAAACTTGTGTCCGAATGATACCCAGTCCCTCTCGATGAGTACCTGAACACAGAGACAAAACAATACAACAGATCTTGTTTATAACTTGTCAAATAAGGGCTTAAGTTTAGGCTTTGAATTTGACATTATTGGGCTGTAAGAATGAAATATTTCCTGTCCATAAATGCAAGAGTCATGGTGTTAAATACAAAACACTTCAATTTGTTTGGTTACAACATCTTAACCATGGAGAATGGATGCATGAATGTTAATTTGGATCATCGCAACTATGTCTGTGCTATGATAGCACCAACGGTATTATCCTGTATGAGGATATTTTTCTTGGAAGTCGAAAGATCATAAAAGGGAAAGCTTTTTGTCAGAGTCATTTTCTAAATTCAACAGGGCGTATGGCAGAAGTCCAGCTAGACACAGTAATCCTTCTGATCAAAGGAGCAGGAGTTACAAGCACAGCATGGGACTGCCTGCATTATGTTATGAGCAGCAGAGATCATTTAGGTTTTCCAGGAAATTGAACAGTAAGTCAGCATCAATGTGCTTATATGTCAATAAACACAAGAAACACTAAACATGGCATGAAATGAAGTTATGTTTAAGGATTTTGCTTAATCTTTAAATATGTGAGTGAAATCTAAGCTCCAGTTCACATTAATTGCAAATTAAGAGAACAGCTGTGAAGAGGTTTTAGAAAATCAGTGCAACCCAGGAGTTGTTCAGTGTCACTGACCAATCATATGTGTACCTATGAGGAGAGAGGAGGACTGTTTTAAAACCTCAAAATGAAAATGGTTTGTGTAATTGTGCTAGCAGTCGTTAGCATCGCTAGCAGATGTGCTGTTGCTTTTCCACAGTTCTTGTCTATTACACACAACCTATTTAAAAAAATGACATTCACATTTTCTGTGTAGAATATTAACTGTATACACTATTTATTTATTTATTATGTATTTATTTGTTTTAATTTCTGAGTTTTCCACTGTACAAAATAAAATGTTAATGGGTATTATAAGTACTTGAGTAAATAACTTGTTTTTTGTAGATTTAAGACATTTTCTTACCAAGAAGTTTACCATCAAGATAATTTTTTACAGTATAGTTTTCTGTGAACAGCCTCCAGATCTATTATGATTGAATGCTAGGAAATGATCAAATATAATGGAGGGTAATGACGAGCAGTCACATGCGCACATGCAGCATTTACCATCAGGCCCCTGAGAGTCCGGTAGTAGGGGTCCAGGAGCACGCTGGCCACTGAGCACACCTGAGCTGTCCGATCCCAGCCGTCAGAGCAGTGGACCAAAACGCTGACCCCCTCCTCCGCCACGGCCTGTTCGCACGCGGGGCACACAGAGAATGCTTAAGCTCTTAATTCTGATTGGTCGAGTTGATGCTGATTCATTTTCTGAGAAAAGCTTTCACTCGGGGGATGCAGTATGAGGCACGGATGTGAAGTGGTTCCAGTGACAGCAGCCTTGTCATAGTAAATTAATATGTAAGCCTGTAGAACGCTCTCTGTCAAATAAACTTCCTCTTTGGAACAGCCTAGTGCTAAAAGGTAGCTGCAACAAAGTGTGATGACTTTTTTTATCAACGAAGTTGAATATTGAATTGCTACTCTAAAAAGTAGCCCTAATATTAGCCTGACAAACCCATACAATAGCAATGTAATTCCTGCACTTTGTATTGTGCTTTGCCAAAACAACCATAGATTGCGCATTAGAAGTTAAGAGTATACAGTATGTGCACTACACTCACCTTGGCTATGAAGATGCCGGCATCTAGAATGGCCTTGATGTGCTTGAGCCAGCCAGAATTCTCCAACCCCCAGAGGAAATCTCCCATGGAGGGAGACTTAAGCTCACACACTGCGGACCAACCAGAAAGCATGCATGTTATCCATGATAACGATCTTATATAAAAATGACAGTATAAATGATAGCATAATGTATACTAACCATGTTACAAAATGTGAACCAAACAAAACATACTCTCATCAAATGAAAATATTTCTTCGATTCTTCATTCAAGACAGAAATACCCGCAGGGGCATTTGTTTAATAGAGGGTCAACAAGTGTTGGCCGGCTCTTGTCCCTTGAGGTTTATAAATGATGTGCTGGGTTTGCACTAGGAGATGAGTTCTTCTTTGTAGTGCAGTTGCTTTAAAAAAAAAAAAAAAACCTTGGCTAGTGCTTTCCCCATGCAGATGCCTGCAATTCTACAGCACACTTAACAGCTGCACCACAGGACAGCAAAGCACATAGCCTGCTGGTGGACATCTGGCCTTCACAGGTGAAACACTTGGCCTTCACAGCTTCCTAAGGTGTCTAGCGCTCCAATGAAAAGCAGATGCCCTGAGGACTGCATATAAACCTGAAATAGTCACTTGACTTGATTCTAAATGCGAACATATATCTGTAGTAAGCATTCTTCTTATCTTTTTCCCATTCAGTTGAAGCCACAGACATTTAAGGAATGAAATGATGGAATCAGATACTCAATGACAGATTTACTGATAGGCGTGAAAGAACAAGCCAATGGGTTTTGCATATTCACTACTGCTGATTTCAGAGGTAACCCTGCCAAAACAATTTGGCAATGGAAATCTACTGTCAAACAGAATAATCATGTGAAGTGTAGTCCAATTCTGTGGCCCTTAGGATGTACAGATCAAAGAGCTTCTGATACTTACAATATATCACTAAACATGTCCATGCCAGCATAACACAAATAGCAGCTTCTATTCACAAATCTTTTCCAATTAACCTATTGCATAATTTGAGCTACACTGCCCTTAAGAGGGATAAAATACTTTATTCAGTAACTACACAGCAAGATTGTTCTTGTCATATTATAGAGACTAATAGATTTGTTAAGTAACAGTCATGAATAAAGACACAAATTTAAGCCACAGAGGATACTAGAAGATACAAGATATGACATAATTTTTGGAAATGATTAAGAAAATATTTGTTTTTCTGAAAATATCCAATTTATTCTCCCTGGGATACATGCTTTTTATGGGTCAATATTTGCTTTGGATATTGTAGAAATTGCACATTGCAGCTTGCAATGACATTTCATGAAGAAAGAGAAAACAAGTGTTTAAATGGACATCTACTCTGAGATGGTTAAATGCATTCCTGTATTTGTTTTCCTTGAGTACATACAAAGTTGAAAAGTAATTTACTACCTGAGAGACTCAAATCAATATTTGTAGGATACTTTCAGGAGCAAAGTGCCAGATGACAGTTTACTTTGTCTAGTGTTTGACGTAAAGACTCACAGAACAGGCATAGATCGATATTTCAATGCACATTCCACACTGCATCAAGTACAGTCGGGAAAAGCACAATATACATGATCCCCCTTTGTCCCAGAAAGTGTTAACTATGCAGCTATATGTATATATTGACTCTGCAGAGCTACTTATGTTAGCCCAATATGCCAATGAGGTGTGCCAACAGGAGCTTCAAAGAAGACATTATAACAAAATGCTACTTACTGCTTTTACTTTTGTAGACTACTGCTGAAGTGATGAATGTACTTTTTATAACTCACTTTCCACTTGTTCTGAGTAAAATGTAAAACATTTTTAAAGAGCTCCACAGAGAGATACAAGTCATCCACAATCAATCTTTGAGAGATGTAGATAAATATCCTCACTGGTATTCCAACCAATGGGCTCCCCAGAGCTTTAGGGGCAAGGAGGTATCACAGCTAAGACTTCTATTACATTTTTCAAACACTGAGCCATATCATTCTCACGCCCTCCATCCATGTCTAGGGGAAAAGGCCTGATTCATCTGCGCTGAGAAACAAAAATAGAGCAGAAATGCTATCCAGATGGATTCAAAGCCAGTCCTTTCTCTACCCTGCACTTTCCTAGAAACTCTCCTAGGGTACTGTCGCTGCTGAGTGCAGCATGTCCTCGCTATTGTAAAACAAAACTATAGGAAGCATGAGACATCAGAAATGCTCATCAGCCCGAGGCGAGTGCGGAGGCAACCGCTAGGAAAGCTAACATTAAAGTAAACACAGCCTCACGGTGGATTGATCACTAACAGCAGATGCTGGATTTCAGATTTCATACATGGCACAGAAAAAATGTCACTCAAATGAAGTTTCATTTTCATTATTTTGTCTAACTTCTCACACCTCACATGAACAAGAAAGATTAAACTTTTTTTTTTTTTTTTTTTTTTACTGTTCATTTGAGAGTTTCATGTAATGAAGATATTTTATGATGTATATCATAAAAAGCAAGCATTTGCCCATTGGCACCCCACCTGAGGCCATCTTTGAATATAATTTTTGCCATTTTTACTGTTACCATGGTAGCATTCCCCAACTTTTTAATGTCTCATATTATATATATTTCACATCTAATGTTTCAATGATCTTTTAAATGTAATTCATCAGACATCTTCTAATTGCCACACATTAACTCACAGGTAATGTATCCTCACCATTTCTGCATGTTTTTTGTACTATATGGATACAATAAATTGCTCTCCAATTGTGTTCTGTCAGCATAAAGATTTTATGGTATAGTTCCCCTCATAACACTTGAAAACCAAAGCTGAAAATAAGACTTCATGAGTATGTTCTATGAGTAGTATTACAAAACATCTAATATTATACAAAATCCATCTGCCTCTGTAGTTCAGCTCAGGTTCTGGTGTAATAAATGAGCTTTTAATATCAAATTGTACATAAATAATACATAAATTCAGAGCCAGCCGAAAGAGGAGGAGAGCGGGGCTCAGTTTTACCTTCCAGCATTTTCTGTAGGCTGTTCCTCATGACATGAATGTTCTCGATGCCAATGAACTGAAATTTGATGTTGGAATAATTATCTTCATTTTCATAGCCCTTCCCCGCAGCCCGATTGGCCATGGCGTTCAGCTGGAAAAAGATAAAGAGGAAAGGAAGTTGTCACAGAAATCTATCGGCTCTTCTGTATGCAGCTACGTTTACTTTTATTTGATATAGATACATATTTCCACTTCATTTGTGATCATGTGTAGTCCTAGTATTTCTAATTTGTGCTCACTTAAAACACTCATCTGCAGATTATTTTATAATTATCATTATTCATGAGAACCACAAGGCAGTTGCATTTTGTATATGAAAATGATATGAGAACTGTGTTTTATCAATGTTTCAAATCATAATCATTTTTAAGAATATCTATACTAACATCAGTTTTATCTTCAGATACATATAAAAGTCATACATAATGAAATCATAAGGGGGACAAGCTGTACTGGATATAGTGGCCTCCCAAATGGTTATGCAAAAAAGTGACGACAAATGACATAAGAACTTATATTACATTACTGTCACTTAGCTGATGCTTTTATCCAAAGTGACTTACAGATGATTATCCAAGGGCCAGTCCCCTCTGGGAGCAATGTGGGATTAAGGGCCTTGCTCAGGGGCCCAACAGCACTGGTTGGTATTCTTGCTGTGGCTGGACTGGGGATTGAACTACCAACCTCAGGTATCCCCGTCATGTATCTCAACCACTAGACCACAGGCTGCCCACCTTCTCACCTTTATCACCTTCACTTTAACCAAAAACGTACTTTCTTTATCTCATTAGATCACACACGGTCAGATCTTAGGGTTGAGATGTCATCATACTTGTTTCAGAGGAAAAAAGTTTGAAACAAAAAAAGACATTAGATAATAAAATGTTCTGAAACAATAACCTTAGGATTGGAGATTGTTTGTGTTTAGACAGGCTAGGACAGAACAGTATATTCGAGTAGACAATGCATGCTGGGGGGTATGGCTGCTTGATGCAAGTTTGAGGAGTCTTGGAATGCCAATGACCCCTCCTTACCTTGGGCCTGGTGTCCACCACGTACATGAACTCGCTGCCCGGGTTAGACCTCATGATGGCCTGCAGCATGTTCTCGTCCTCCATGCACCGAGCACTGAAGCCAGACAGGGGCTGGCTACTGCGGCAGATAGCAGCCTGACAATGCAAGGTGGAATCTCAGTTCACACACCTCATAGTGCAAGCCACTACCTTTCCATGGTCTGTAGCCTAACGCTACAGTAGTTTACATGGTTCATAGTGCAAGCTACTACCTTTACATGCTTCACAGTGCAAGATACTTCAGTATACTGAGCCTGAACTGAAATATGAATTTCAGCAAAACGAGCCTGAATTACAACATATCTTTGTTAAAAGTCAACCTGAATTATGTTTTTAAAATTATGTCTTAAAGATGTCTTTGTGCACAGTAAGCCTAATGAATGATGTGTTTTTTGCACTCTCAGCCTAAAATGATACTCTGTATGTCCATGTGTACAGACAGACTTAACTGTATTGTATTTATCCGGACACCTGATAACTAGGTCAGTTAAATATTTGTTCTGCCTCAGAATCTCAGGGTTAACCTTTTAGGTCTGTACTTAAAACATATACTTTAAAAAGTGATTTTAGAACAACTTTGTTGATGCTTTCAGTTAATCTTGTATCAATTAGTCATCTCTTACACATGTAAGTACCACTTCATATTACTTAGAGTGTGTTTTCGCTAGAGATTCCCATGATAAAAGATGTATACCCTGTCCTCAAATCCATGGGAATCTGACTTTACATCTCACCAAACATTCAACACTAGAACTGATCCTTCATTTCTTAGAATCTTCGGACACTGAATGTACATACGTGTGAGTGTGAATGTTTATGTATGGTCCAGTCTTACGCTTCATTCTGGAGTTTGCCTGCTACCCTCCAAAATTTATGGATGCCAAAAGAGCTTCATGCCTCTGATATACTGTTCATATTAATGCAGCAAAAAGAAAATATTATTTTTTCAGAGGGGTGCGTTTCTCTTTCCTTGGGAAGCGGGTCCATTGCCAGAAAACCCCACCCGCCAGGCTGCGCCGCTGTGAAGAACCCAGCCTGAACTTTATTATAACCATATATCATAATATTTCATCACAAAACGCTGCACAGCAATATACTGCACTCACTGTAGTTCTGCAGGGGAAACCCCATCCTCACTCAGCCATACAGTGACAATACACTGGGATGATAAAATGTCAGCTAACAAGATTGTCAGCTAAAAAGTACAGTTATTCGCAAAAATATTCAGTGTATCAGTGAGGTGAAGCCTGTAAAAATAACCACGATTTTTGAAAGAGAATCTGTCACATCTGAAGACAAACAGACGCACATATTGGCAAAATCTCTGCTATTTCTTAAAAATGAAAAAAAAAAAACTGTATGAAGAAAAGTATATGGGGAGAATTGTTTCCAAAGATTTTTTTGGAAAAGCAGCTGAACTCACATGGTTATCTTGACAGTAGTATGACAACGTGGGAAATCGGCCTCTGCTTCGGAACTTGGAGCTCCCGACAATGACAGGGGGAGTGGCTGAAGCTGGCACGAAGAGATCAGCGGGATACGTATCACATACCTGTGGATGCACAACACACCTCCCCGTGACAAACAAATTACATTCTGGACCTTAACATTCACATTACAGAAGTAACATTTCAACAGTACGGTTTACCAAACACAATTCAGTCTGACAGCTGCCCTGAACTTCCTCTTAAGGTCATGGAGACATTCTCACAGTAGTTCCAAACATATGGCAAATGCAAAACTTAATCAGCCATAAATAGCCATCTTAAAAATAGTGCTACATTTAATCGAAATGTGCAAGTTCAAACACAGATATATACTGAATGTTACTGTGCCTTTAAGAATAAAACATAATTTTGAATCTGCATACACTTAAATGGTGAGAACCATCATACACACAGAAGAGCCTGCAGTCTCACCTTTGAAATGATTCTTGTCCAAAACATTTTGTTATTTTTACTTGATTAATAATAATGCAATTAGCTGAAAACTCTAAATCAATACCTATTTCTCATTGTTATATTGTAGTACCATTCACAGCTTCTTTACATCACAATGTTGTACAGCTTTTGTCCATATTTTGTCCACTCTGAGTGATCCTGACTGATCTCTAACAACCAACATTTCTGGTAAATGTATTTTATAAATAAAACCAACTTTGCATTTGTTACAAATCAGCATGTGTCAAACGATGAAGCTTCTCAGCCAAGCAAATCCACCATTTGAAAACCACAAGCACCAATTACATTACAGGACACCTAGGCAAAACAACAATCCAGTGCTGACCCTGTATTCTCGGTTAGCAGGAGTGATTTGCCAAAGGCTGTTAGGGATTCCCATGCGACTATATTCAGCCTTGAGGTCTATCAGGTTCCAGGCCTGCTCTCTCTCCTCCTTGTCAAGCTTGGGGTTGAAGGAGAAGCAGTACAGTTCTTCATATCTCTCTGGAAGGACAATAAAGAAATATAAATTATACGGAAAATATTTTCCAGGTCAGTTGCAAGTACAGGTCACTCTCAAGTAAACAGGCAAGTATCAAATGGGCAGTCATCATGGTTTCATTAACACTACACTGATTACTACATGGGTAAAAAAAAAGGACAATCTGCTGGGACAGAGCAGCAGTGCAACACGGAAAAGGAACTGGGCTTGAAACTCAGAGGACACTTTAAATTCACAGGTATTAAATGTTAAAAAGGGAACTGTTAAATGCTTAAGAATATAAGGGCTCCGGACAAAAAAAAGGAAACCCTGGACTAATGGTAAGTCAAAGCGAAAACTCACCTGGCCTGGAGAGGCGCATGAGAGACACATACACGTTATGGCAGTCCCTCTCCTGGGGAAGGATGAACCTGATGACCTGGAAGTTCTTGCAGCGAATGAGCAGGGGGCAGCCGGTGGCCGTTGTTGACTGTTTTTCGACGCCGCACACCAGGCTGTGCAGCACCTGCGGGGAGTCCGCACATGTGCCGTGGTTTCAAACATCAAACAGGGCCTGCTGTTTCCCAGTACATCAAAATCAAGGGGTGCCAAATACCAGCCCGAGAGGGATGCCACAAACAGAGCACCTGCATCTATCCAAGATCCATCTGGTACAGCAAAGAGCTTATGCATCAAGCCACTGCTCTTAATGAGTTCAGTGTTCAATGTAACAGATATTATGCATTATAGAGAATGGCTCACTTACTACAACTGTGAAATGGGAGGCAAACCTGGAAACTGGACACTGGATTACATATGGATGAGTTGAATTAAGGCATGGCTAAGAATTTTACACACCAAACAAAGCTGTTCTCAAATTGTACACTGATGCTAACTCAAGAATAGCTGGTTATACTGTTTGACTAAAATCCACCAGGAGTACAATACTACACCAGAAAACAGAGAGTAAAATTTTTTGTACCATATTTTTTTCTGGTGAATCAGCCAAAAAGAAATAAAAAAATTTACACTGTCACATAAAACAGCTGTTATAGGTACCCATGTTTCTTTGCGCATCTCAGACACATTCTCCACAAAGATGGTGTGTGTTGCTGTCAGATACAATGTGCCCAAACATGCTTTCCTGGAGGATAACCTGTCAATCAGACGGACATTCTTCACCTGTAATAAGAGAGAGGTAAAAATCAGGACTAAAGGGCTACATTGAATGCTGGATTTTATTTTCATCTGAAATTTCAAAACCAGTTTAGACCCTAGAAATGATGTGAGGTAAGTTATCTGATTAATCAGCTGTGGTGATTGATAACTAACTATGGACTCTGTGTCCAGGACCAGAAGTGAAAACCTCTGCCTGGCATCATTCAGTAAATCCAAACATTGGGAGGAAATGTAAATCTTGTAAGCCCTAAGATCATCAGTGTATAGGGTGTCTGTCTGCCACTCACTCACTCACTCACTCACTCACTCACCCACCCACTCACTCACTCACTCACTCACTCACTCACTCACCACTCACTCACTCACTCACTCACTCACTCACTCACCCACCCACCCACTCACTCCCTCTCTCTTTCTCTCAGCACTTCGAAATAAAAGCAATTGACACATATACTCACTGACTTTTAAAAATATCTTCCTGTTCCACATAAGCAAATAAAAACATGTTGGTAAAGATGATAATTTGCCAAACTCTGAGTGGAAAGAAGCACAACTCCAAAGCAGAACAGACAACGTGTCTCTGCTCTTGTACCACAGAAATCAGTCTATGAAGGCTGTAGAGAAGTTAGGTCTAGCCCAAGTATTAACACTTCTGATATACAGATGAGTAGTAGTGCATCCATCAGTGAGACTCATCTTCTATATCATTGACCTTTTAGATGAAAGGTTTTACCAATAAGTTATAACTAGTTGTTGATTAACCTAAGAGAGTAGGTTCAGGGCAAGTCTGTTTTGCTTGAGTCAAACACTCATGATAAAAGACTGATTGCTGGCATAAGGACAAATTGCACACCCGGGAGTTAGTTTCAGTAGAAACCAAAAAGTTTCTGAAGAAAGCCCAACCAGTGATTTTTCACCAGAGTTCACAGAGAATTAATGGAACAAATGTGTACTTTATTGTAATAATAACAGTTACAATTACATTATATTCAGTGATTACTCAGCAATGAATTCTTCATCTCATAATTGCCTTGTCTGTTTATTCTTTAAAATTGTGACAGCTGATAAATGTTAAACATTAAAAATGTTGTTATTTAACTGACTACTGAAAATACTCAGTTTATTTGTTGAACATGACAGTGTGCATAATTGCTCATGAAGGATTATCTTAATTATGCACATGAAAGTTCCAAGTTATCTCAAGACATTAATGAAATGCAGTTCAAATGTAAATCTGCATGCTAGACTGGTGGCACACCCACCACCCACAGTTGTACCTTGTTGTTTCCTTTTGGCTCTGTTCTGTTCCTTCGATATTCAGGCAAGATATTACTGATATTATCCTAAACAGACAATGTGACCATTATCAACGACATTATCACAAGACAATATGGGAGAAACCGCCACTACTACAGCAAATTTACCATAGCCTATGTAGATTATATGTGCAAGAACTGTCTGTAAAACATTGTTTGCGCTAGAACTCAAAATTGTGCATGTGGTAGGCCTTATGCATCATCCGTGAAAAACAAGGGTTAGATAAAACAGATGACGCCGAGGTAGATTAATTTTACTGAGAGAAGCTTTTGCTACTAAATCCAGATGGATATTTTTTTTTACAATAAAGAGGCTAAATCGCAGTTGCACTGTGTTTCATTAAATACAGACACGTGAAATCAAGGTTTACAATTTGACATTCAGTATTTTTGTCAATGCATTTACTAGTGAATAGCTTTTCGAGTCTGTAGGTTGGAAGCTAGTTTAGCTCTCGTTTTACTAACATCTCCGAGCACGCAGTATTACGGCCATAAACTGATGACGTCAGCCGTTTGAATGCGATTAATACACACTATATGTGTAGGTTGTATTAGGACCATAATAAACGGAGGAAAGACAGTATTAATTACATTAACCATAAAATTTAAAGCTGGTACTATTTAAAAAAAAAAAAACAAACTCAAAATTTATACATGCCTGAACGGCATGTGACCATACATAGTAATGTAAAATACATACGAAAATTGCGCACGCACATTTTTAAAATTGGGAAAATTTATATTAAAATGCATAGATTAAAACAATTTAAATTGTATAACCAGAAATTTAAATTAGACATTTATGTTACCTTAGGCATTCTGATGTGCTCCATCACTAAATGACAAACCAGCCAAGACGACCGCTGAAAATGAATCCGATTTAATTATTTAAATCAACCTAATAAACAGTCCGAATTACTGAATGTACATGTAGTAGACTGAATAAAATTGCCCACGTCATCTAGGCTACCATGTTTTGTTATTGCCTAGAATGTGCCTCAGGTAACTCCGCCATAGTTCCTTTCCACCGGTGTGAGATTCACCCATCAGCCTCTTGGATGAGAAGCAGGCGACAACACGGTCCTAGAGCCTGCCATGTGAGTGGTATTCCTCTGAACTTTTCATCTGCTATCTGTTCGGCTGTGTAAGCTCTGATTCATCCTTCTCCAATAGGTGTGAACGGGAGAGGATAGATAAAAGAGTAAGTATGAGAAACGTGATTGGTGCAATGATTTCGCTACATCTGTGAATAAAAACAGTAAATAATCAAAGTCAGTGTTAAACATAGTTGATGATGATGATGATAATAATAATAATAATGATAATAATAATAAACTCATTGTTTTATAGATATATTTTTTATTTTTGTATATGTTTTTACAGGCAAAATATATACATATATATATATAAATAAAACATGGTAAATACTTCTCGGTTTCCTTCTACATGCAGTACCACCCACTCTGTTGCAGTTCTTTACATTGTAGACATCTACTGAATCTTGGTGACTCTTCAATGCTTAGGAGTGAATGATAGAGGTGGATTACTAGGGGTTCATGATAACCCTCTTGATATTCATTAGAAACAAAGGAAGAGGCAGGGTTATGCAACTATCACAGAATGTAAACGGCAGCTTTATTCTTCATAGCCTCAAAAGTGAAAAAGTGTGGCTACACACGAAGAGATGAGACGATGATGCATTCTAAAAATGATGAGGAAGGCAACTGATTTTACTTACTGGATTTTAGAAGAAACATACTAAACAAAAAGCTGGAAATATCTTTCTGCCTCTCTTTGAGACACCTTGCTTGTTGGACTCCATCATTGCTATTGAGGGGAAATATTGGATGATTTACTGGGGTCTGCTCATGAAGCACAACAGGGACATCATTTCCAGCATTGTGTGTAAATACTGGCCCAGTGGTCCTGACCGTTAAATACAGCAATTATCATTAAGGTCTTTAAATTAATGTTTCCTTTGAAGTAAACCATGACCCATGCCATCTCCAACTCTGTATTTACATGCTTGTTCGTTAACGTTTCTGTGTTCCTGCGGCTTTGGCTGAGCAGAACACAATGACTTGTCCCCCGGGCAAAACATCAGCACTGACTTGTGCTTGCACTCTGACTTGACATTCCTGACCAGTACAACGCTGGCTGGTTTTATTGAATTCCCTCAAGAAAACAGATTCACAAAAGTAAAACACCATTTAGGCTCAAATTCAGCGAGGGGCAGTGAAACAGTTTAGTCAAACAATCTAACTGGAGATGAAAACCTGCAAGCAATGACAGATTTGCCATTGTGCATAGCTGTAGACGTTCAGAAAATTAGCTTTTGATGTGTTTGCACATGCATGAAGATTGAAGTTTATATTTGCTGTTGCCCAGAGCAATTCCTGATTTTATTTCCTGTGTGACATCATTTATTACAGCCCTAAAATTACATGTAGGCCCCAGCGAGATTTGAACTCGCGACCCCTGGTTTACAAGACCAGTGCTCTAACCCCTGAGCTATGGAGCCTTGCATATTGACAAGAAAATGTTGATGACTCTTAAATGTGACACACCTTTCTTTGTCATGCATGTCTACAGAACAGCTCAGTGAAAGCTCAACCAGGTAGAGCTACCCACAATGTCATTCTCGACTATGACAACCCAAAGTAAATTTGTGGAATTTGTCATGTGGAGTTTGATCATTGACTTTATTTTTATTTTTTTTTGGTCAAATTTTCATATTATATGCTTTTCCAGGAGTTCAACTAAACTGAATAAATTTTCATGTACCAGCTTAAATGATGATTTTCCTGTTGTTTTCATGACATCATGAAAATGTTCTTTTGATAATGCCATGATGCATTATCTGTTTATTATGCAAAGCAATGGTTGATTGAGTGATTGATTGATTGATTGAATGACACCTTTATGTCAGAGTCTCTGATAATAAAATGAAGGTTCACATATCTTTACACGTCATGAAGCATCAATCACTACCTGAGAAAAAGGGCTTTATAGAAGAACAGTCAGGTCATTTACAACTATGATTGGGTTAGCGTAACTTACAAGTATGTGTTATTTGCCACCTCACAAGGGGAGGGGCCGGTGGGCGTGCCAAACAGTTCCTTTCCCACGCAATGCTCACCACATGCAGGTCGGCACACCCGTGAGATATAATTTGAATGAGGAGCACAAAGAAAAAATACATATAAAACTATTCAGTCATACCAAAAGATGTGAATTAGTTCCCTTTATTTACAAAAGTGACCCCGTATGTATTACAAAAAATCAAAATACAATAAATGCATATAAATGCATTCATTTATCAAGCTTAGTTTTAAACTGGCAACACTGTCAGCACTAAGAACTCGGGCAGAAGTACAAAAGTCGTAGGTATAGCAATGCATAAGGTTTTCAACAGACACCGATTGGCAGAGGAGTTTCGTCCAGAAAGTTACTGACCGGACTTCAACATAGCATCAGGTCTCTATTTTGATTTCTAACCTTAAAAAACACGGCATCCCTTACGACTTTCCACAATACATCCCAAGACTAACCGAGCATGTGGAGTCAGGAGAAATGCCTACACAGATATAGAGGTTGGCACGCAAGGAAACATCAATTCTGCATAACCATTCTCAACACTCATAACCATTGTGATTATTTGGGTGTGTGTTACATCTCCTGCACATGAGCGGAAGTAGCTTTTTGTTAGCTTGTACATAATATGTACGTGGACAGGTGGATACACATTTATTATGATCTTTAAAAAGACAATATAAGTCATCCTTTGACTCCTGGAAACAGTAGGAGGTTTGCGTTGAAGCTCAACCCATACCTAATATTACCATAACGTATAAAACCAGAAAGTATTGCTGGACCCTAGAACAACATAATACATCGTACAGGGTTGTTATCTTTGTAACACGCACTTTTTAAAATCTACAATCGGCAAATATGTATTTTTTTAATTTCACAAAATGAATGAAAAAAACACAAATATCGACATTATATATCGGGAAATTTGTACATGATTGAAATGAGAGCACATGTACTTTAAATTCCACTGTAATAAAACGGATCCTTTCAAATTAGTTTGAAATCAGTCATACAAATACAAAAGCTGGCTATAGCACCAACATGGTTGACACATTTTAATGTTATCGCCCTCCCCCTTCCTTTGTGAGGTATGCCAAAAACTAAACATTCCCCTAAAATGAACCTAAAGTAGGACTTGTTTTAACAGGCAGTTGCGCCCTTTTGCTACATTTACATACCACTTGCTGCGCAACTCTGCCTCCTTTATTATAATATGTGGGAAGTTTTGCCTCGCCTGTCCTCAGATAGGCTGAAAGCGAAATCCTCTCCCTGTAGTTTACCAATTACCATGTCGCACTCGCACACGCAACTAACCCACCCTCTTTTTAGAAGTAGAACGCACGTGGTGGGGCTACTTAACAGCTGCAAGTCTAAGTTGTGCACGTAGTTGACACTGCTATCAACCGTCGATATCCTCGTTGTCCTTCGTCGAGACCATCGCAAAGTAAGTGCATAAGTTGCTAATACATGCACAAACGGAAACATTGACCTCTATTCTGTCTGTATCCGATTCACTTTCAAAAAAGCAAGTGCTTATATTTAGTGTATCCTAAACCATTAAAGCGTGTTTATTATTATTATTATTATTATTATTATTATTATTATTATTATTATTATTATATTATATCCAACTTGACAGACTTATTATTGTGGCTCATTGGATGCATGTAAAAATAGAAAAAAATATCATGTAGTGATAGTTGCATTACAGTCTTGCAGATTTCAGAATTTCTTGCTTTCTTTCTCTAAAAAGATTTCAGTATTTCACTTAATCACTATCTCTCCCATTCAGCATGCTACGTGATCAATGACTGCAATTAATATCTGTGGTTGAGTTTTAAAAGAGATGGTCCAAATGACTAATGCTAAACAATGTTAGAAGGAAACTAACAACAATTTAATAGCTACATGCAACAATTTCCCTCCAATTCTGTGAAGCTGCAGAGCTTTTCATATTCGTGCTTTGTGAATACAGTAGCACAATTATACATGGACGCCTACCAATGAACACATTCCCAGGCATTTCAGATAATAGCTTTTGAATCAGGATTATGGAAATCTTGTTCTCGTGTGTTGGTCTGACTGGGCATTGTATTCTGTTATACGGTGTTTCTAAATCGACATTCACACCTCCATTCAAACATTCTCAGTTCTAATATTACACTTTTAAGTTGAAAAAAAAAGAATAAAAACATAAATATTGGTTAAACTTAGAAATTAAATATCATTGGCATTCCAGTCTAGCATATTCATAATTATATTGGCATGTAGTTGAGGTGAATTTTATTGATTTTGTAATATTTTTTTGTTGTTGTTATTTTGTTTATAATAATGCCCATATTTGGGAAGTTATGATAATTCAATTAGTATGCAAAATGTATCATTGTCAGCCCACAAACTGCCTTAATATACTGCTTCACTACTGATGCAACCACACTGATAAAAAATTATGTATTTGCAATGGCATTAGGTTTACAATGGCATGTTCTGTATGGAGATATATTTGCAAACATTGGCAATAAGATGTGCAAATAATTTGAAAGTGAATTAAGTGAATTTCATATAATAGTGATACTTGTTTTCAAATGCAAAGAAGCATGCTATCAGTTCTATTAATACTGTATACTGAAGACATAAAATGATTCACATTATTTCCAAAGCACCTGAAGCTTATTGATAATCATATATTCAGTATATTGATAGATTATTTACTAAATGGATAGGTCAAATTTTCATTGGGCAAATTCTTCCCATCATGAGTATTGTACACATGTGATTGTGCAGCTTTAGAGGAATAATCAATAATAATGTTAGTCCTTTTAATATTTCCTCCAAGATTAGGGGGGGATTCAATGTTATAGCAAAGAGATACCAATTTTTCAATGTAATTTCAGTGCTTTACAATGAATTAAATATATGTAAATGAAGTAACTGCCTGTGTAAAACAATGTACTTCTGTTTTTGTATTTAAAAAACAAAGGATCTATATTTATAAACCTTTCTGCTACATTTTGAATGTATATTTGTGTGATAAACAGCCTTGAATTTTTTAACAAACAGGTAGTTAATACTGTTTTTTGGCTTTTGCTCTGCAAACAGGTGCTAGAATTGATACACCTGACTCGATTAGCACACCATACACTACCTGAGAAGCCAGTTGGTGCAATTGATTGTATCCTTCTATTAACATTGAGGTTATTTTCCAAACCTATACAAATGTAGATTACACTAGTATAAATCTGTCCAGAATCAGAATCATAGAATCAGACTCAGATGATAGATTAAAATGTTTGTTGGAGTACTTTAAAATGATCCCTGGATGTCTTTGGGAACGGTGTCTTTGGTAACAATTTTGACTTGAATATGCTTGGAAAGAAGGCAGCATTATTCTACAAGTTTGTATCGGCATTGTATTATTAACTGATACCCATTAATCAAGTTGTATCACGTGATGACCTTTTGTTATTTGCTTTTTTGTACTTGCTGGAAAATAGTAGTGCGAGGTTAATGTGGATGCTTTTAATCAGGCTCCAGAAAGATGATAAAAGCGTCAGAGAGACCAAAACTCAAAGCTGTTTTTTCAAGCAGGTCATCTGACATTTGAGACTCAGCAGAAATGTCAGATATATCTTCTCAGTTTTGAAATATTCTCAAAATAAATGAAGAGCCATCTGTTGCAGGGTAACACAGAGGGATTAGGACAATAAAACTGTTCAGTTAAACTAAGCAGAAGTGATTGACTTACCAATGCTTGGCAGCCTCTCTTTATCTCCCACTGTGCACTGTTCATACATCCTCAAACCAAACAGATCCTCCATACTCAAGATGATAAATACTATGCACTCTGATACATGCAATCTGGAAGAAAATCCTAAAATGGTATTTGTGAGCCATTTCTCCAGGGACCAGTTTGGCCTCAGTCTTCTTGCTTTCGAAGAATTAATTTGCCAATACAAGGAAAAGAATTAATTTATGGACATAGGGAAAAGACTGAAGTGTGGCCACATTTTTTGAACTGGCTCTTGATTAGGATTAAGCTTGTGTTATGATTGAATTTCTACTTAATAAAAACATTTTAATACGTTAATCAGCCCAGAACTTGCATTAGTGTCATTGCAACACTAAGGCCTCTCTTTGCATGCTCTTTTCTTTGGAGCTGAGCAAGGTAATGCATCTCACAGAATACATGTTTGCCAGTTGGATTCATGCTATGAGTGATCCCATTTTGGTGCACACTTTTGAACTCATTTAACCACACATTGAGGATAATCCATGGGAATGGTTTATATAGGGCGCTTGGGACTGGAACAGATTTTTACAGTGGGCGTTCCATCACCCAATGACAACTGAGCGTACATTGGAGGGCAGTAAAAATCCAATTCACCTTGTAAAATTAGTTTTATGTGCCAACAAGGGTAATTAAGTTGTTAAATAAAAGTTACGTTCCAAATTGCCACTGTAATAAGGGGTGGAAATAATCACATCCAGGAAAGAACAGAACTGTTGACATTTCGGTCATTTGTGCCACTGAAGCTTGGCATAGATGTACTTTTACATGTCTTACAAACACACAGAACTCTGACATTGGCCACAGCGATGTGTCATTGCTGAGAGAAAGCTGTCGGCCAGGCTCCAATCCGTGGTCTCTAGGCAGGCATTGTCCAACCAGATGGACTAGTCCCATCCAAAGTGTATGGCCTTATCATCTTGTCATCTACATGTGGTCTTATGATGTCTGATGTTATAGTATCTATAATCTACCATAACCAGAGCACAGAATGCTCTTTTGTTGCTTCACGGGATACCAGGTGTATGACAATGGCTGATGGGTTGATTGAGACCTTGGGGAATCAAGATGAAGAAATGCCTCCTACAGAAGGCAGAGAGCTGACAGTAACAAAGTCAAGATTGTAAATATTATTTATCCTTCATAAATAGCACCAGCTGTGGGATCAGATTGAAAACAGTCCCAACCAATCAGACTGCTGGAGACCAGGAAGGCAGACTGTTGACAGTTACCAGCTGTGTTTTTGCCTTGATGTTCACTAAGGACCGAATTCAGACCTGCACTTAAGTGCATTTTCCATGTAACTCATCATCTGAGCAGTGAGAAACTTATGCGGAAACTGCACTTAAGCACAGGTCTGAATTGGGCTCTGAGAGATAATGTTTGATCATGTAGACCAGAAAGAAATGTGAAACTGTCTAAAGCAACATGGTTGCTATGCAACTACAAGGTGAAATTGCCCATGTCTACTAGTTATTAGTTTTATGGCATGATTGCAACATGGATTTTTACATGAATAAATTAATTGGGTCCAAGGCTGATATTTTGAGCATTATTTAAATATGGACACAGAGTATTTTTGACCAATTTCCAATTACTGTGGCCTTGCCAAGTCCTTGCAGTGGGTCATGAAGACCCCTTATCTGACCATGCAAACAAGTGTGCCTCTCTGCTGAGGAAAAAATAATTGATATTTTTCATTTCATCCCTATATATTGCTCTTCATTTTCATTATAGGATAGTGTGCCACAAATATGTTTCTTCATGCTTCGCTATAATTTTAAAATACAAGGATCAATAGTCTGGGTGAAAGACTTTGTAAAATCCAGAAGCCCATTTTTTCATCCTTGCATAAGGTTATAACAGGTAAACACACCTGTGTGCTATCTTCTTTACTCAATACTGTGAATGACTGTGGTCAAGGACTCTCAGTTTAGTTGCCAGTGAAGCAGTTTTCTGTTAATAGATATCGGACTGTCTCTTGTTTGCGTCCGCAGAGAGTGGGGGATCCTGCCTGATGGACTGTCTTAATAAGACATTTATATTGTTTGCTCACTTGGACTTGTTGACCATTTCGGTTGTTTTTGCTTCATCAGGCAGATCTAAGAGCCAATACAGGACCTGGGAACACATCAGTGGGCATGCTCCAGATTTGTCCCTGCATCGCTGTTTGTCCTGTTTACTAGTAATGGAAGAATGAGGTGTCATGACACCAAAATGGGTGGTGCTACAATTGCCTGTCAGTCACTGACTTTTTTTACCAATCAAATACAAGACACAGTGTGCACATCAGTGTGTTGATAGTACATGATAGCTCCACCCCTTTTTGTTGTCATGATACCTAATTTTCCAAACACTGATTACCCTTACCTTTGGTTTAGCATTATCACATTTTAAATCTTTGTTATCTCTTAAATATTCTGTCATGCTGTAATTGACTGCTCCTCAGTACAGTTTGCTTTCATCCTCCTTTAAATAATTTCCTCTGATAAACAAAAGTTGTAAGAGCTCTCATGCTCAAGGCTGTTTACAGCTGCTTGGGAGATGGAGGCTAATTTTGGAAGCTTACAAGCCATCAAGAGGAATAAATAGATCCTTAGTCCTTACAGTGTTTATTTTAGAAGTACAGAGTATTGTGGGAATAAAAATAAAAACCCAGTTTATATATGTGCTGTAAAAAGGACAGTCATCTTGGTTTCCATTCCACTCATTGACAATGAGAGTTGTTATGCTGTGGTTGTAGATACTAGCTGTAATTTACGATCTTTTCCTCTCAAGAAATATGCACAGAACTAAGGAAGTATGTTACAAGTCTGGTCAGACTGCTCGTCGAACAAAAAGACCAAAGCAAAAAGTTTAATCTCAAAGCCTGTCAAAATTGGCCATTCCACCCCCTCCAACCCCCTTCCCCACACACACTTTGTAATTGTAAAAAAAAAAAAAAGTATTTTTCTTGGGATTCAAGTAAAAAAAATATATGAATACAGTGATTCTAGGAATACCTGATTCTTTGAATACAGGACATTTTTGAAGTTCATCTGGAATAACCTGAGGGAGATTCATAGCAGTAAAGAAATGCACATTCTAGGAAACAAAGCTACCTATCTAATACCTTTAATAAGCAGAGCACTGGGTAGAACCAAGAATCCATATTACACAGACCTCCCCAGGCCAAGGGATTTAGTGCATAGACAGTTAATCAAAAGCAATATGAGAAGGATTTAATATTTCAATTATCATACACGTTTGAATGTAATGTCTTTGTCTGCTGACCTGCTTTTATTGGCAGAGCACCTCAAAAGTAATCTTGCATAATTATTTCTGCATTAAGCAAATGTTTTGGAAAAACATAATTGATTAGTGGGTTCAGTCAGTTCAGTTCAGGTTCCTTTGGGAATGGCTTCTCTCTATAGTTCCTTTTGTTCTGTATGGTCCATATCTGTTGTCCCAGTGCTATACCGCCAGTTCCTTCTTTGCCCTATATTGAGTGAAATTTGTAGAAATATACCAGACAGAATTATCACGATTACTGTATATGTTTTACTTTACCATTCTGTGATTGCATAAAAGGTATGATGAATGCATGAATATGAATACATGAATACTCTACTTTCATTGCCCTACCCTTTGACAGTGTATAAAAATGTGTTTATGCACTGTCATAATGATATTTTCTAGTGTTGAAATGATGTTATATGCAGTAGTGTCAGATAGTGATGTGACACTAATGTATACAGCAGTTATAAAACTATACAACTAAATATTCTGTTTAAAGAGAATCCTTTGATCAGTTTTGCTGTGCATGAAAGATATTGATTGAAGGCCCTACTACAATATATAGAGCTTCTCTTTGGTGAGGTTGCTCAAATTGTTGGAACTAATCTGTCTGGATGTGCAATTTTTACAAGCCCCAGAGAAGCTGATTCAAGTCTAGACATCTAATCTGGCAATGACATTTTTAAATAGGCTGCTTGACTATTGTCAGGGTATGACGTGAAACTTTGATTGTTTGCATTTTGGATGAACAGTGTCATTGGGAAAATGCTGGACCTGTTGGACTTAGTTTTATTATCTTTTTTTTGTCGTAACAAAACAGTACAGTTGGATTGGAGCCCCACTTTAGCAGTGTCCTCCTTTGACCAATTACCATGAAGTAACTTCAGCTGACTTGCACAGTTTTAGACCTGATGTTAGTCAGTTGTATTAAGAGCAGAGGGTATAAGGGGTCCTGTTAATTCATTCAGCTATTACAGTGTCTTTATTTGTATATCAATTATCATTGAGAGAATCCTCACTGCTTTAAGTTGAACAAGCTATTAAGCATCTTTCACATGAAACATGGACAGATGTATAAATTGTTCATGGAAACTGTTGTGAACTTGTCAGTTGCGGTAACATATGAATATGGATATTAGAAATCAGAGGATAATTATGAAACGGTGTCATTTGTTTGAAAGGTCATAATGTTCTTTAATGAAATTTAGTGATAAATTTCTTTTCACAGTCCAACACCGGCAGCAGTAAGCATGTGATTGAGGAGTTAATTGTCAAACTGCATAAAACTGCATTGCACAATGCGGACAAACACAGCAGTTTTACGCACCACAAACAGTGCTGTGGTTTTGTTATTGGGTTTATACGCTTCTTTTCTAACTCCACAGAGAATGTGATTACAATATTCTCTCCCTTATCACTCAACAGTGTGTCACACATTTCCTAGTAACAAATGGTAGCAATTGTGAGTTTTGTCCTCAACAAACAGCGATAATTCAGCTGATCGTGTCCCATTGTGCAAAATGAGTCAATCCCTGATATGTTATATGTATTCAATAGGTGCTAGGAGATTACTGCGTTAACTGGATGACCAGTTCTCCACACACATCCATCTGCGACATGAGTAAATCCATTTTAGGTCTATTTGCACAGGTACTCATTCGGTACTGACCTCTCGTTTGCCTGAATCCTCTGTTCTCTTTAGTTGTCAGCTGTTTTCCCCATTTAGAATAAACACATGGCTTAATGCACGAGATCTCCGCCAACAGGATATGAAATCCATCAACACTGATCAATTACCTTAAGTGACGTCAGTGACTGTATGCAGGTGGCCAGTTTGGAAGTGGAGTGGTGTGGGCCTGCAATGAAGGACCTCAGAGAGCGGGTGCTGATCCAGGATCAGTTTAGCATTTTAGCACATAGTGGATGAGGTTAGGATATAGACAGGGGAAATGTCATCCTAGATCAGGACCATGACACTTCATTAATAAGAGCCCTAATCTCTGAATAATCGCTGAATTCTAGTGTTAGCTGTTGATTGTAAATGGGATGTTTATTTCTCCCTCATGTGTGATGAAGAATTAGCAACCTGGAAGAGGTTATTTTTTTTTTACTTTTGGAAATACCCATGCACAGTCTTTGGAAACCAAGCTATCTGTGGATTGCCTTACTCGTCAGAAAGCTACAAGGCTTAAGCTTAATTAAAACATTGCTGAAAGGGTCCCAGCTTTTGTGTTCCTGCTCACTGGCCTCTCCGCACTGCTACTTTGGCAGTGGTGCAGGGCTGGCTGTGGGAGCTGTCAGCGGTAGCCTCTGTATTGTGTAAGTCCTGAGCGATGCCATGCCACTTTGGGCTGAAAAAGCTTCGTTTGGCTCTCCTGCCAGACTTTCAGCTGGACGGCTTTCAGCTTTCTAAGGTCATCTGAGTACATTTTCACTCTCTGCAGCCTTTGCAGAAATTATAATTTCTTTTAGTAAATTCAGTAAGGTATGAAGAAAAAAGGTTTTGGTTTAAGCTTTGGTGAAAGTGTGCTAACTTTGGAGATTTTATATTTTTACACTAAGGATTGTGTGGTATTACATTGCTTGAATTTAGTTTGCTTCATCACATACTAATAGTGCTTTCATAATATATATGTTGTTATATAGTATAATCAAAAAGAGCCTGGTTTTCTCAAATTACTAAGCTAACACAGCAGGGTCAGAGAGGTTGGTACATTCCAAGAAATCCTGGTTCAAATGGAGAAGAGAGCAAACCAGCTTTCAGTGCCACGCATGTGAGCGGATGGAAATGTTATGATTAGACTTGATTACTGGTGTGTTTTTGGTCATTTAGGGAAACAAGACAGTGTATTTAACACAATAATTCAGAAATGCAATGATCCAGATCAAAATAAGCAACACAACAGACATAAATAAATATGCCTGTATATATGAAATAGACTTTTTGCCAAAGTTCAATTTATCACTATGAAAAAAGCAATTTTTTGACTGCTATTTCTGTATGTGACATTTTTAAATGGAATGCTTGACTGGAATGCTTAATATATCAGCTTTCAAAAATAGCAATTTCAGTGTCACTTGATGTCTTATGAGGTGACATTCACTTGCCTTTGAAATCAATGTGGCTGGAATTCACTGACTTTGATATCAGGTTTGCAGAGATTTCTCAGAGATAATCTCTAAAAAAGGCCAAACTGATTAAACAGGGGTGAAATGATCATCTTGAAAGGAATGAAAGGGTTTTATGCTGGGATCAGTAGCACCAGTCTCCCATTCTTTAAGGCTGCCATTCACTCATACACTAATGTTCTTGCTAGTGAATGGGCCCGGGAAGTCAAATCAAGGCTTGGAATAGATGTCTGGGAACTGTGCCTTGGTACGGATCAGAGAAGGAGAGACTGCCTGTCCAGAGTCTTTTTCTGTTTTCTTCGTGATGCCAATTGCCACACATCCATAGCCATACTAATGATGCGCAGGCTAGTGCAGACCGATGAGTATTTCTTTCTCACGGTCAACAGCGGCCTTCAGCGATACCTTGGTTGGTTCCTTCTTGGTGCATCAAGCCTGCAGTATTGGCCCTTCTAATCCCTTGGTCCTCATTGGGGCGGTCAGGCCAAAGGGCTGTGGCCAAGGCCAAAGAATGGGTCAATGTAGTTAGCCTGTTATCAGAGTATGGACATCAGAGGTGCTCTTTCACATGGTGTGACGTTAACACCGAGGAGGCGTTGTGCTGGCAGGATTTAGAGTGACGTTGGCACCACCAAGGCCAGACAGTGGACAGGCAAACTGGCCAGCAGTCTGAGTCTTTGGCATGAGGCTGTAGGAATGAAATAGCTCAAGCTTTTGGTCTGAACTGGTTGAACTGACTGCGGCATTTTCTGGCCAGTTATAGAGAAGGTGCATAGTGACTGTTGTGCCTGATTACTGCCGAGACTCTTGCTCACTGCATGTCTGATGAAGGTCTATGTAAATTAAAGGCATTCCACCAATGGGGGCCCAGCTCAGACAGACATCAAGTCTCAGAAGACTCATGGGAGGTGGCAATTAGCATTAGCCTGTCAGTGGGCTGTAAAGCCTGCCAGGTAGTGATCAGCTGTCAATCAGTGAATTGTTTCAGCCAATCAGAGGGTTTTACCTATGACTACCCAGAGCCAGCTATGCCCCCCTCACTACCATGTCACACAGTACCCTCTCTCCCTGCACCTTTTTACCCCAAGGGTCTGTGGTTATCCTAAGCATTAGCAGATGTGTTTTTCTTTAATAAACCCAACTGCTTCTGGTGAAAGGTTAGGGTTAGACAGCCGTTTCAATTTGAGCGCAGAGCACTGTGAAACTAGGGGGGTACATCTGGTTGGAGCTGGTTGTTCAACTTGGTCTAGTACACCTGTTGCATTTTTTTTCTAAGAGGAATAAACAAGCACATTCATATTCAAAGTTTATTTACACTGTTAAATGCACAAAGATTGGCCCTGTAAATCATTGTGAATTGGCTTGGGGCTATGTATTTGTAGGTCAGTATCTTTGAATTCTGACCCTGTTTTATGATTTTTTTTTTTTTCTTAAAAGACATTCAGTGACACAGATATGTGTGGTGTGGGTTGGGGAGGGGGATGGCATCGCCATTCTCTGGCGGAACATTGTGCAAGTGCTCCATTAAATCAGCTCACCTCTTTGAGGGCTCCTCCACCCTCCCCCAGCCAATCAGCTTCCATGCTTTTAGCAGCTCTTCCAGGCTGTGCTGGGCAAACAGAGGTGTCTGTTTCAATGTTTGTCAATGTCAGTTGCCTAACCATTTATCATTGGTCAGTAAGTACTCAGGCAGCTGGGTCTGTTTGGCCCGTGTGTACATTAGAAATCTGTTTTTTTTTAAAGATGACAGATATGAGCTCCTCTCCCCTGTCTGTGCTGGCTCCCTAGGCCCTCGCATGACCTACAACCCAAAAGGCTAAATGGAGCAACATTGCCTCCCATTGACTGCAGTTGTGAGCCCTCCCTGCCTCTCTTCTTCCCTTCTCCCCTTTTTCCCTGCTTCCGGTGGGGCAGTGTCACAGCTGTGGAGCCAGATCGGTCACTGGGTCCTGGGGGACGGGGGGGAGAACATGTTAAGACAGAGCTGGACTGAACTTAGGGAGGAGTGAAAATAGCAACTTTGGGTTGTTGCGTGTCAGCAAAAAGTATTTCGGTCAAAGACTCAAAGGAGCTTGTTGGACTTGGTGCTTGTCGTTCTGGTGCAAGGCTGACATCTGTGTTGCCGGGTGTCTTGTCTGTGTTGCATGCTTAATCGGTCGCGTAACAAACGTGTGAGAGAGAGACAGATATTGAGTATTAAGAGTGGGGTGCACAGTGTTTCAGCACCCACTGAGTCTAAAAAACTTTCAGCTTCCAGAATTTTCAACTTTTTTGTTTCTTCAGAATCCTCTGTGCAGGTAGGTGCTGAAATTTGTTCTTCTTCACTGCAGTGCGATTAAATTCCACTTAGGCAGGAAAGAGTGAAGACGCTCATTATTTTTTTCTTCGTTAAATGGCAAGAAGTAGCATTGTTCAGATTGTGGTATTGGTATCTAAAGACATTAGTCTTTGTGATTTGACTATAGTCACATTGATAGGTAATTATGCATTGCACTGCCAAATTATTGGCAAACAAAAATAGGAGTCACACTGCAGTTTTATATGTTATGGCTATACTATACTATGTATTTGAAGTAAGCAGAGAAACTTCTGCAAACAGTAACATACAATTCATTAGACTGTATGACCTCATTCCCAATGGGTTCATTTCTCAGATGACCTGATGTAGGTTAAAGTACAGTAAATGAGACATTGATGAAATGAAGGCCATAGTACCTCATTATGTACAGGATGACTGGAGAACAGTTGGAACCTGAAGACTTCTTTGAGAAATTAGGGGGGTTCATTTTGAAAGTGGGGCAGGGGGGGTTCATTCCACAGGAAATGAAAGGTAATGCTTTGGATTCAAACCAAGTTATTTGTTGAGTGATGTGACCTGTGTGCACCACCCTGGGTCCCTGGGTCTAGCTGGGGGGCATGGTGGGATACATGTGCCTCCTGACCCTCCTGGGGGGCTCAGTTGCAGCCCTGCAGTGTTTGTTTATGTAACTTAGATTGTGATAGTAATGCACAGTTACACAGGAGATAGCCTTTCTCTTTCCTGTGGCTCATAGGACAGACTTGATTAAAGCTGCATTAATGTACAAATACTAGAGTTTGCTGTTTAGCAGCAAACACACAGAAACACTTTTATTTGCATTAGACCGCTGTCATAATCCAATAAATTGTAAGATTACAATCAGAGTACTTTTTCTCACAGAAGATCACGATACAGTTCTCAACATGATGAGCTTTTCAAAAATTTGGAAGGAGGCCAGCGAACCAAATAACGCACATGGGAATTGTCATGGAGAACAAAGCAAAACTGTATGTGTGTGAAGGTCTATTCATTTACATTATCCATTGGAAGTTATTCAATTAGTGTGGAAGGCAACCTCAGAGGGCATTTCTCTCATAGAGGAGGGCATTGTGTGCCTTTTTTTTGTAAACACTGGTTGCACCTCATTGAATGCAGGCATTTTAACCTTCATATTTTCACAAAGGCCTTCAATAAAGGTTAGGGTATAATGAGGTTTTTGTGATTATTGTAGCAAGATTCCTGAGTAATTAACTCATGAACTTTCTGGTTTTTTGCTTCATATTGTAAACCCGTGGATCACTCACTTGGAATTGACACTTATGTTTTTTTATAGGATAAAACCTTTTCATAAGTTCAGCAGTAGATAATCTTAGTACTAACTGTGTTGTGTTTAAAACCTGCTTTTAGGCTTTGTGTTTGGTTTGTTTGTTTTTGCGGAGTTATGTAATTTCTGCTGGGGGCATTATTGTGATTCATCAGTAAAAGCAGGTGGAAAAACATCTTCAAGTGAAGCTCTTGCTTGTGAATAAGCAGTCTGTGCTGAAAGATTTTGAAAGAAAAACAAACAGCCAAAATGTAACTCAGACCCCTGCATATGCAGAGCAGCAGTAACCCAGAGCTCAGTGGGAATTAGTCTGTACTGTATTTGTTTTTAGTTCCATCAAGGTGAATGACAGGCATGTTGAGAAATTAGTACTGCATAAATACTGCCAAAAGAAACACAATGGTATGAATTAGGGGCATAATGACCAAGGACCTCATAATTTAATATTATCACAATACATACACTCGGCCATGATACAAAATTATTATGATTCTTTGGGAATTGAGATTCAGTTGATAATGAATTATTGCAGTTTTATATAACTAAGCATTCCCATTAAATTGTGTTTTATTTTTATTTGTCCATTAGGAATAATAAAATCATATCACCATAATCCCCTTAATTCAGTCAAAATTAAAAAAATGTAACCAAAATGCCACAGTATCACAGATTATTGGATAAATAAATAGTATCTTTATACTCAGCTGTATCAGTTTTTCCCATCTCCTAGTACAAATGCACTGACATAAATCCTTTCATTACTGAAGAGTGATTTCAAGTTTGACATTTGAAACTTTGCTGTTTTCCTTCATTGTTCTCTGTCCATGCGTGGCACAGTGCTGATGGTGTTTGGTGTTCCTGGCAGGGTTCTGAGGCAGGATGCTGGCTCACATGCTCTCGTTCGGCCGCTCCTTGGTGCGGAGGAAAGTGGTGAACATGGACAGCCTGGAGGACTCCAAGCTGTGCCGGTGCCTGTCTACGGTGGACCTGATCGCCCTGGGGGTGGGCAGCACCCTGGGGGCGGGCGTCTATGTGCTGGCCGGCGAGGTCGCCAAGGGCAACTCGGGCCCCAGCATCGTGGTGTCCTTCTTGATCGCCGCACTGGCGTCCGTCATGGCTGGCCTGTGCTACGCAGAGTTCGGAGCCCGTGTGCCCAAGACTGGCTCCGCCTACCTTTACAGCTATGTCACCGTGGGCGAGCTGTGGGCCTTCATCACTGGCTGGAACCTCATCCTCTCCTACGTGATAGGTGTGCAGGGACAGGACTTGTTCATTTTAAAACTATGCAGCATTAATTCTGACAAGAATGTGTTATGCAGTCGCTACATTAACATTCCATTAAGTGATCTTTGGTAACACATAGAGATCACGCTAAAATGTTGAAGATTTCAAATTCCAGTCATTAATAAGTATAATAGATTTCAAATTCCAGTCATTAATAAGTATAATACTGTCATATTTCAAATTCCAGTCATTAATAAGTATAATACTGTCATATTTAAAATTCCAGTCATTAATAAGTATAATACTGTCATGCTCATTATTGCTCCATGAGACTGGACTATTGCCCACTATTCCATTCTGAAAATAGAGCCCAGATTTTGTAAGTCTCAGAGTTATCAATGCTTGAAAAGGTCAGCAGAGATATAGGCCTTTGGAGTGCTCAAGACCAGGCTTGATGCAGTGCTGGATACTCTGTACACATACTGTACACACAAATAGTGATTCTGGTTGTTCTGAATGGCCTGTTGTTATGATTATGGTTTCTGATGGTCCGCTCTGTGGCATCTCCCCCACAGGAACCTCCAGTGTGGCGCGTGCTTGGAGTGGCACCTTCGATGAGCTCATCGGTGAGCAGATCGAGCAGTTCTGTAAGACCTACTTCCGCATGAACTCTCCAGGCCTGGCAGAATACCCAGACTTCTTTGCTGTCTGCCTCATCTTGCTGCTCTCAGGTATGCTGTGTCTGGCTACATCACTTACATTGCATCAGACATTTGTACCATTTAGCAGAGATGCTCTTATCTGGAGCAGCTTAAACAGTTTTTACATTGCATTACTGTGCATTATAGAACCTTACTGAAGCAGTCTGTTTGAAGTAAATGGCTCATAGGTGCAGTAGCATGGGGATCAAAGGTGCAGTCTCTGAGTTGTAGTCCCAGCTCTCTGAAGCATTCTGCTACACTGCTACCTTTTCTTAAACATTGGACTTTTCAAAGTACCAGCTGTGTTGGCTATAAAATAAACAAAAGTCATAAGATTTTACTTTATGATATTATATTTTTGTTTTTCTTATTTTTAAGTGGGAACATTTTTAGCCTCTGACTTTCTGTCAACAGAAAGTGAAAACAAACATAACCATGCTTCATACCCTAAATATTAAGCGTTGGCATGGCAGATATAGAAAATATGATCTTATTTAATAAGAAGCAACATAATACGTTCGGGTACAGCTCACATGGTGGAGAGGACATGTCACGAGTCCTAAGTGAAGTGAAAAGATGGGATTGTTGGAGCATTAGGAATCAGGTGGTAAATAGGCCGCCGCTGCCCCAAACACAGTGATGAGAGGCTGGTGGCTTTCCAAAGCAGTGAGGAAGTCCTTCTCGCAGTATAGTGGCTCTAGTATTTCCAGAGAACACTTTGTTGCTGTAAACAGGACGTTTCTGTGAAGCAACCAGAGAGAAAAGCTTTATGAGATTTGGCATGTGTTTCGGTCGTATTGATGAGAACTCCATGAACTGCAGTTCCATGTACTTTAGCCTACTAATTGCTCGAGGATTGTTGTCAGAGAATCTAAAGCATTTCATAGAATATACTTAAGAGCTGCCCAGTCAGTTGAGTTTAGTCACTAGCTAAACAAAGAGGAACAATATAGTTTTTATTTATTTTTGTTTAAATTAATTGGGCAAGTCTGTTTGTCATCAATAGTAGGTCTATAAAAATTTTAGGCTTCAGTGAAACCCATCTTGTAAATATTGCTGAATGGCATGAGAATTAGAATTTTTTGCAACCAAAGTTAATTCAAATGTATGTCTTGGATTTGTTATGTTTATCTACTTCTTATGTATTATTTTATTTAATTCTATGTGGCAGGATAATAAGCAGCATTGCAAAAACTGAAAATATAGTGGCAAATTAACTTCTCCTCTGAGGTTTTTATTCCAAACATTCAGTTAAATTCAATTCAGTTTAACTCAGTTTAGGGCAGTTCAGGTCATTTAAGTTCATTTTAAATTCAGCAGTTCAGGTAATTTCAGTTCAATTCAGTACCCTTGACTTACCTCCAAGAGGAAATATTAGTTAGGCCTAAGCATTGAAGTACAGCTACGCAACAAGCACACAGTATCAAGGCCAGAGTAATCGCCATTAATCTCCAATCAGCTTACAGTGGAGGAACATGCAGGGACACAGAAGTACATGGCACATTATTTGATATGTGATTTATGTATTTTGTATCATGGTGCAGAATATGCCTTTTACACACCTCCTGGTAAGAATGAGCCGGTGAAAGAATCTGCATCTGGATTTGCTTTAATGTTGATTGATTTATTTTTTTGGCTGGGTTTCCTCAGGGCTGCTGTCATTCGGGGTGAAGGAGTCTGCCTGGGTGAACAAGGTGTTCACTGCTGTCAACGTGTTGGTGCTAATGTTCGTGATCATCTCAGGCTTTGTGAAAGGAGATCCGGAGAACTGGAAGATCTCGGAAGAATCTCTCATTAACCTCACTATTGTGAAACGGTATACGCCACAACAAGTCCTCAAAGCCCACTGATAGGCTCACTGTCATATCCTATAGTTGGAAATTGAGTCAGGAAAGTTTGAGTCAGAAAATTGACATGTCAGTGAAAGCAGGAGTAATTATTTTCAAAATAAATGTTTTGACTTTCCTCAAAAATTATTTCCGACATTTGTGTAATTGCACACATCTTAGCTATCCTAGTAAAGATACTGAGCAAAGGAAGAGGCGTTGTTGCCGTTCAATCTAATTTGTTGACCTCATGCATCAGTACCTCAAGTAAAATTAGGGAGTAACCTTGGTAGGAATGGCCCTTTAAATAGTCAAACAATGATTTAGTTATCAGTTACAGATGTACAACATTGACCTGCATTATTGATGTGGCACCTTTCTTGTCTTTCTGTGCTGCAGAAATCTGTCATTCTCCAGTAACGTCACCAGTGACTATGGTGCTGGTGGGTTCATGCCGTATGGCTTCAGTGGAACACTGGCCGGTGCTGCTACCTGTTTCTATGCCTTCGTTGGGTTTGACTGCATCGCGACGACAGGTATGTTATGCTGAAGGTTTGCATACAGTATAAGTTTTGAATGTAATGTAATACATTTGAGAAATGGCATTCCCACCAATGTCCATTGCTCCAAATAATGCCTCTAAAACAATGGAAAGTGGTGCCAGCCAGCTACACTCCTTAAAACAATGAAAGCTTGTCTCCTACAAAAATGGCATGCACTTTATACTGCTGAGTTTAACACAGATGAGAAAGCACTCACTGCACTTCCACAATCCAATGCACTACCCCCACTGCAAGTCCCCAGCACAGGCAGTTTTTAGTGTTGCAAGCTGACCTTGTGTGTTCTGGCACCCCAGGGTTATCCATGTAGGAGAGAAAGAGAGAGTGAGAAAGATGGGGAGAGTGGGAGAAAGAGAGGAGTCTGTTTACTTTGTTGTTTTATGGTTTCATCATAGCCTAGTGATGTTAATCATAATTCCCACTTGTATTGAATTACCTGTACAGAATCAGAGAAGGAGAGTGAAGGTGCCTTTGTTCTGTACAGTGCTCTTCAGAACCCCTTCATAAGCTTGGTTTCAGGTAAATGTGTAAGATGGTGGAGAGGAAGTGAGGAGACAGGTGTTTTGCTGTCCTGACAGGTGAGGAGGTGAAAAACCCGCAGAGGGCGATCCCCATTGGCATTGTGACATCGCTGCTGGTCTGTTTCCTGGCCTACTTCGGCGTGTCGGCCGCTCTCACGCTCATGATGCCCTACTACCTGCTGGACGAAAAGAGCCCCCTACCCCTGGCCTTCCAGTACGTGGGCTGGGGTCCCGCTAAATACGTGGTGGCAATAGGGTCACTGTGCGCCCTGTCTACCAGGTAAAGACACGATCTCAACCCCCACCCTTCCCTTTTGTTTCTCTAAACCTTGTGCATCATGAGGAGTGAGTCTCAAATGAAGTGCCAAATGTGCTGTTTATATGTATCATTATGGACAATGCGAATCAGGATGATACGTTCAGTAAAAATATAAAAAATGATAAATCACCATGAGAAGCCAGTTCATTTCTTTTAAAATATTTTTGCATATTTTGAATTGTTTAAAAGAAAAAAAAGTAAATAATGTAACTCACCAAAGAAATTAGGATATGAGTATGATTGATGACAGAGTAACACGTTTGGACTTATTTGAATTCAATCCTGATGCAACCAATCAATAATTGCGAATATACGATGGCCTTTTTTGTAATCTTTGATAATTGTTAGACATTTTTTGTATTTTGTGTTGTGAAAGAAGGTCTATACACTCACAAGCACAAAAGAGATATTTCTGAATAAAATGGAATATTCACTGGGCAAAAACAGTCAATAACTTGGGGTGTCTTTACATGTTTTGATATGCTTATAATGTGAACCATAATGAAGCAGGTTGCAATTTTGTCAATATTCACCAGAACCTGACATGCAGAATCCAGATGTAACTTTCTGACATGTATTATCATTGAATTATGCTGTATATCATTCATGGTTATTTCCTATGTCAGGATGTCTCTGTCCAGAGGCGTAAAGCATATAAAGAAATCTTTGTTTATTGAATGTTTTTGCCCAGTGATGGAATGATTCCCATGGCTAAGTGATCTACATCCTGTCAAGGAACTCATGGTTTTCTTTTCAAAGTCAGCTGTCTTTCTGGGGACTTCGGTGTGGACCATTTTGGGCTAACTCTCTTTTGAAAAGAAATGCTGAATTTCTTTTTCGTCTCTCTTTTTTTGGTTAGTAATTACTGCAGCAAGAAGGCATTCCTTTCTACAGTATCTTATTAGCCTCAGTCAGTGGCAGTTCTCTCTGAAATACATGGTTAGTTGTGAGTGACCTAATTTCCATTGGCGCAGGTGACTGGCTCTGGAAGAGACAATTCAGTGTTTATTACATACCATATTGGAGTCTGTGGGAACAATAAAGCCAATTTCCTGATGATTGAAATACTGGTGTGGTCCTTGTCTGGCCCTCCAGGCTGTTTTTGGAAGAGCCCTCATTAATCCATCTTTATTGAAAAGGAAATAGAGTGATTATGTAATTGCATTCACAGGCAATTTGCCTTAAAAAAAAGAAAAGAAGAAAAAAACCCTGTTATAACCTTCAGGGTCTATCATAATTTTGACTGTTGCTTCAAATGATGTTGCCAAGAAAAAGAAAGACAGCTGGGTTTGCGTGTTAATGGTGTGTGTACCTGTGTTTGCAATGTCCGTGGGAGTGGGGTGCTAACGTGCTAACGTGTTTGTGCTGTGCATGTCTCTGCTCTTTATACAGTCTGCTTGGGTCCATTTTTCCCATGCCACGTGTAATCTATGCTATGGCTGAGGATGGGGTTCTTTTCAAAGTGTTAGCCCGAATCAATCCTAAGACCAAGACCCCACTAATTGCAACAATGACCTCTGGGATAGTAGCAGGTGAGGATTTGCTGAAATGCTGTATGAGATGTTGATGATCTGTTCACCTGGCCACCTGAGAAAGTAAAAGTCAATGCCTGTAGGGTTTGTGGCTCTTGCCCACAAACAAGAAATATTCTGTATGACAAACATTTGGTATGTCAGGCAGAATAATGTTAAGATAAAAAGGATAAAGTTTTGCTGCCTCACAGTACATTTCTCCCCTGCTCATTCACTCAGGCAGGCTCTTTTCATGGCTGTACTTTTAGGGTCTCATGGTTGGTAAGGTGCTCCAGAAATGTCTGTGTTTGAACTCTGACTTTTGTATTCTAGCCTTTTGGGCTCCATGTTCCCCCTCCCTCGCATTCTCTTTGCCATGGCGCGGGACGGTTTACTGTTCACATTTCTCTCTAAAGTGAGTAAGCGCCAGTCGCCCGTGGCTGCCACCATGGCAGCGGGCACCACAGCGGGTAAGCTCCGGAGAAGGGCCTGGTTTTGTGCCTCTGTGCCCCTGCCCCGTGCTCTGTGCTTGTGTGTCAGTGGATGGGGAGACTATGCCAGGCCAAATATGAATGTTCAGACAGTGACATGTGAAAGTGTTTTTCTCAATGGCCCACAAAACACCACACAAATGGTGCTGAAGAATGGAGGACAAGACACAGTCAAAAGACAATATGACAAATTAGCAAATTAAGCAAGTATACAACCTGCAATATCAAATAACACAAAATACATACATTTTTATTCAATACATCACGTCAAAGTTCATTTCAGTAGCTGTATTCCCAGTGCGATCTCATTGAATGTTGTTCAGTCTTTCGGCTGCAATAATTTGGTGTTTTCTGGACCAGTGAGAAAAACATTTCCTCTTCCGGGGGCATCACTATCTAAACCTTTATATATTGGACCTGGGTAGACTGTACATGCATGGGCTAAACCGGGATTGGGTGCACGTCAGTGATGGGGAATGGCTGAGCCAATCGGATCCTGGGGTTTGCTACTCATATACAGGCAAGAGGGGGTGAATCACTGCGGTCCCAATCATTCAGTCAGGTGCTGCTGAAGCTAAAAATGACTGTGTATTCAATGAAAGTAGACATTTAAAATGATAGAAAAGAGGAATCTGTAAAAAAAAAAATATTTTGCTGTATGTTCTTGGAAAATATGATTCAAATCAAATATATTTTGGTGTAAGATTTTGGCAGGGGAACTAATTGTCACAATATTTATATTATATATAAACCCTAGTTAGGTTTTTAAGAGCAATCAGCAGCTGAGTATATTTTCTTAAAAACTTTGCTCTTAAAAACCTAACATGGATGCACGTACAGTGATATAGAGCTGGTAGATTTTGATAGTATTGTGTTTAGCTGCAGAGTGTAGATGTGTGACACTTGGGCATGTGTATGTGCACAGAAAGTGCCGCCCTTGACTGAATGGCCCTGTCCTGTTATATCCCGTGATCATCCCCCTGTTGATGTGATTATCCCATTACATGCTCATACTCCCAGGTTTTGCACGGTTACAACTACTTAAACTTTTCAGAAAAGATAACTATATTCTTCACTTAACTGAAGAAACATAAATCATTTTGTTGATTAACTAGACACCTTAAACCAGTGCTTACCAAACATGATATTCATATCTCTCTATGGGTTATTGTATGTTATTTATTTTTATATTAGTGACTGAAGTAACATTCCCTGTTCCCAAGCAGCTTTAGTTGAAAGATCTGAAACTATGGTTCCCTGGTCTGGAGTTCAGTGTTTCAAAGCCTGAACCCCACTCTGACCCAATGGTGCCATGTCCTGCTCCAGCTCAATGACAGGGAACAGATCTTGTTACGTAGCATCATGTTCATATTATTTTTACCATAATATTAAAAATGTTAATGGGAATTCACATGTGATTGTTTCATGCCTGCCAATAATCTGTGGGTGATTCTGTCCTTATTCTGTTTTTGTTTTCCATTGTGATCTTTGATATGATGTGATTTGATTTGTGGACATTTTGTTGCTTGTGGTTGATTCCCATTCTCAGTTGTTTTGCTTTCCTTTATGTCCTTTGACATAATGTGATTTAATCTGTGAAGACCTTGTTACCTGAAATGTGTTTGAGAGTGTCATCTGTGCTGAAGAGGTACTGGGGGGGTCACTGACCTGTCTCTGTCGGACACTGCTCCTCCACAGCTGTCATGGCGTTCATGTTTGACCTCAAGGCTCTGGTGGACATGATGTCCATCGGAACTCTGCTGGCCTACTCTCTGGTGGCTGCCTGCGTGCTCATTCTCAGGTGGGTTCTGGGAAAGCTATAGCTCCTACTAACAAAACATGAATAAAAACTGATTGCGTACTGCGCACTGCAACAGTGTAACCAAGATCAGAGAATAGAGCAAATGGGATTACAGTACGAAGGCAATGTGTGCCCTGCATTATTAAATTAGACCCATGATGTAATCTGTTTTGAATGCGGGCATTGTGTGGGTCTCAGTGGCCTTTTGAGTTCACAGCGATGTTTGCTCGAGCTCGTTTTGCATAGACACTGATATTTAAATATGACAGTACTCCAGCACAGTCCCAATCAACCTGCTGGCCTACGTAATTATGCTCTTGAAAATCACAACTTCCCAAAAATCCGCAGCACTGGTGGAATTTTAAGTATGTGGAGAATGCTGACCAAGGAAAGCATAGCAATGTGTCAAGTGTACTGAAAGGGCAGACTAACCTTTGTAAATCAAGTTTTTATTGATTTTTGAGTCCTTATATAGTCTGTGGAGGATGGTCGCAGGTCATGAAAGATATGAAATTATGTGTTCATATGGTCAACTGAAGTGTACTGTGGAATGCCACCAGTAACCCCAGACAAAGTGAGACTGTCTCCCAGGTTCATTTTTTGCCAAGCCTGTCAGATTATTTCCAGTCCCTGGTTGGCTAATGTCTGCTCACAGAAGAGGTGCACACCCCCTAGTGGCTGAAAGTTACAAAACCACATGCAGGCGTCTGTTGCATTGCGGTAATCTACAGTGCACACTTACTACCAGCTTTTTTTAGGACACGTTGGGGAAAAAAAAACATTGTTTGGAGCATAAAAGTTCTGATTCAGCTTCTGTGTAATTACATCTATACACTCTTGAAAGCTCGGGTAATTTTTACTGTCCCAGCAAAGCAAAGACCTATTGCACCACTGCCAGTTGACAGTAGGGGTCACTACAGTAGTCCATTGGTAGGCAGGACCTAGCAGATAGCTGTAATGTAAAATGGTGCCTGACCAATGACGGGCTGGTTGGCCATCACATGCTTGCTGGCTGGGATGTTATCACCTCTTTATTCTGTGGTATTGGGTGAACAGCAGCCAATGAGTGAAATGTGATCTGGGCGGACGATCTCATTACCTGTGGCAGGTATCAGCCAGACTTCCTCCAGGAGAAGCCCAGGATTAACGGCGAGAAGGACGCCCTGCCCTCGGAGGAAGGAGAGTCGGAGCTGACCGAGTCTGAGTCGCACCTTAACATGCTGAAGGACGGGGGCCTGACCCTGCGTTCCATCCTCAACCCTCCCTCCTGCCCACTGAGCAGTCCTCCACTGTGGTTAACATGGCAGTCGGGGTCATAGGTCAGTACCACCAAATTCCAGCATACTCAAGTCCCAGTCCTGAGTCAGACAGGACTTCAAACCGGGGTATTCAGCTCCTTGGCCTGGGGGCCGTGTTGTCTGCGGATATTTGCTTCAGTTCAATTATCTCACCTCACAAATGAGGTAGGTAAACTAATCAACAAAGTCAGATGGCATAAGGCTTAATTCAAATGAATACCTCCAGACCCTGTGGTCATAGGGACCAGGAGTTGCATATGTACCCCACTTTACTGCTCCGCCCTGCCCAAACACCTTCAGTCAAATTCACGTATAGATTGAAATAACCTGCAAAAGGTAATCTCCAATACCAGATTTTAAATGCTCCTTAGTAACATTTCCTTCAGATGGAATTTGAGTTTTTTCCTGTAGTGTTCATTGCCGGAGGTGCTGTGAACATGTTTTTGCTTCACGCATAGCAGATGAAGGAAAGAGTATGACTCAGCTGTCCCAGTCACATAGAGTTTAACAGTTAATCTTGTCCCTCTGAGGTCGAGCTGACTCAACGATAGCTATTTTTATGGCTGACTACAGATGTCAAACAGGTCAAGGTCTTCCCAGCTAAAAAAATTTTGGTTTTGAGAGCATTCCCAGATCAGACAAAAAGTTAAGTTAAACACTGCCATCATACACATTGCAAGGAGTGGCCTCATATTCTCATTCAGTTATCTTATTCTATGTTTAAAAGGGACATGTGTCCTCTCTCTCTCTCTCTCTCTCTCTCTCTCTCTCTCTCTCTCTCTCTCTCTCTACCCCCCTCTCTCTCTTTCTCTCTCTGCAGTGGTGGTGGTTTGTGTGGTCAGTTCCCTCACCACCTATAAAGGACAGGCCATCCTGGACCTGGAACCCTGGATCCTGAGCTTGCTGGCGGTGGCCTTTATCATCTTCATCGCCTGTGTCTGCATCATCTGGAGGCAACCTCAGACACGCAAGAAGGTCTCCTTCATGGTGCGTGTGACCATTCACTGCCTGAGCCACATCTCACCATTTAACACCCAATCAGTTTGCACGTCAAGGGCGGATCGGTTCTGTTAAATGATACTTTGTACTGTAACTGCAGGACTATTAAACAGAATCTGTTCTTGAAACAAATGTAATGTTACATGTCCCTGTCTGTCTGTAGGTCCCTCTCTTGCCATTTCTGCCCATTCTGAGTATATTTGTCAACGTGTACCTCATGGTGCAGCTGAGTGGGGATACCTGGATCCGATTCTCCGTCTGGATGGCTGTGGGTGGGTACTTTTCTATATGCAAACCTCCAAACTGGCACATCTGCTCTAAGTGTCCTGGGGTCATTAGGCTTAGCTGTAACCAGCATGCTTGGGAAATTTAACACAGTTAGGATCCATATGGTAAACTGCAGATAAACATGATTCATGGGTGTTAGAAATGCTTTGTTGAAGTGTGAAAACCCCACTCCATCATAGATGCTTCTATTGAATATCCATTTCATTTGTTGATGCTCTTGGCTCCTCAGGGCCTTGCTAATGTCCCGGTCTATCCCCCACAGGGTTCCTCATCTATTTCGGCTATGGTATGTGGCACAGTGTGGAGCGCCAGCGCCAACGACAACAGGACGCCCCCACCCACTCCTCCTCCCAAGAGAAGACCAAGAGTGAGAAGGGTAGTGAGCCCAGCCGCATAGCCAATGAAAACCAGCCGATCCTACCCCCAGAGAAAACCAGCCATTGCTAGCTGCCAGTCACCCAACGACATGACGCCCTTCCTCAAAACGGGCGCTGACAAACACATGGCACTACTCAGACGCCCCAGCCAGACCCGCAACCCAATCAGTGTGCCTCACAGGAGCACACAGAAAATGGCACTCTGCCCCTGGTTTTCACCAGACCATGTGACTGAGGGAAGCACTCAGTCAGAACAGCTGTGGGCAACTGCAAGCATACATGCAGCAAGAAACAGACACACATGTAGCATGTCAAACTAACATAGCAAAAGAGAAACCTTTGTTTCCTTTTTAGAATGTATTAGAGAAGAGAGAAGAGCTCTCTGCACAGTATTTTTGTTATTTCTGCTTTGAATTCCTAAATGCCTTTTTATTCCTTACTGTACTTACTCTTCTAAGACACTGTGGTTTCTTATAAGATAATACACTTTTCTGTATTACAAAAAATGGTTGAATAAGAGAGAAAATGTGCATTTGAATTTTACGAAATTTAAACTGCAAGAAAATAGCTGTAGTGAACTATTACTTTGATGTATGTCGTGCATAGCAGTTTAAAGGCGATATCTTCAGTTTGCAACCACAGTTACAGCATCCTTGGCAGTTTTACAGTGATTGTGGAGAATGATATCACATAAACTGCATTCATCACAAAAATGCATTATCTGCCAGTTTATATGGTGTATTTCTATTTCCATTCAACATGAAATGCTCAAGAACAACGGGATTTTAACGAGAACCGGAGAAGTGAGAAATAAATACATTCCTACGTAGTACAATAAGTTGTGCTAAACTATGCTTATTCATGACAAAGAACTACCATTCTCAGTAATGATTTTGCCACTTCTCTGGGTGCCAAGGTATATATTTATGCTTAATAGGGTTTTCTTTAATGTAAAGAGGAAAAACCTCTAGATTACAGGGTCATTATCTAACGTCAGTCTTATATTGGACTATGTGTGTATCATGTATATGCTTGTATTTCATGTTAATGGCAATAGCACTGGCACATGAAAAGGTCACAAAATGACCTTCCTGATATCTGATATTACAGCAATTAGTTTGCTAATCTGGGGAGCTAGAACTGTGAAGCTTTACATAGAGGTAGATTTTGAATGATAAAAATGTCGATATGGACTCTGTGTATTTTACATATCAGCTGCCTACTCCCTCTTTTTAATAATCTCCATTTTCAAAAATATGTGCCTTTACTGGCATTAATGACCTTGTACATGTATGTTACTAATTCATATTTTAAAGCTATTCTATGTGTATGTATGTTTTTTTTTGTTTGTTTTGTTCAGGGCTTTCTCCTGTTCTTTTTTATCATGAAATACAAACATAGGATATAAATATATGCAGTATGATTTGTGTTTGTCATTCTCACAATTGTAAGTGTTTATAATGTTTTAGCATTGGTGTGGCTCAGAATGACTGTGAGTTAAAGTGTATGTAAGTACAGTATCCTGAGAGATTAAGAGTCTTGCTCTTCTGTGTTGTTTTAAATAACATTTAAAACCATGATAATGTAGCAGCAGGTTGTGCCATAAAGATGTGTGAAAGTATTTGATGATCTTTGCATACGCCCATGAATTGGAGCATCCCAAGTCTGACATTTTAGTATCACAGAACCTGACCACACCAGAAATTTGCCCACAGTGAATACTGACTTCATCATTGTAAATCATGACATCATACCTACTTGTCTTAAACCAATGTAAAAACTAAAAATAAAAAAACAGATTAGGGAGTAACAAGACAATATGCTCTTTTCAAATACTAAAACACTGTGCAAGGAAAAAAAAAAATGTCTTGCTTTGACAGAAAGAGGGAGTCACTGTACTCAGCTCTTATCTTAGTGAATGAGAAAATGAGGGTTACAACTGACTCAGTGCCATAACTGTCCCTACTCTCCCTTTCATTCCTGAGTGTTTTATTATTTTAAACATTGCATGTTTCAGCAATTATGGTGAGGGCTCTGGATTTTTATACATTTTTATTGGAAAGTTGTAAATTTTGGGGTCTCCTCTCCACACACATTTATATAACCACACTTGTATCTGGTTGTGTCTGTCAGGATATGAGTAGCGGCTAGAATGGATTCAATTATAAATAAAGGACCATAAAAACCAAGGCAATAGTGGACCTGTTTGGCTGGAATACTCCAGGGAAAATTAGGTGTGAATATGTGGTTACATTTATACTGAATTGCCAAACTTATTTTAGATGAAACAAGGCTGCAGCGTCGCCACGGTGCCATTTGTGTTTGTGGTGATCCCTCAGGTCCCAGCTGAAAGGCAGTTTTTCTGTGGTTTGGGGTACCGCTCTGTGTAAAGCTGTGTGTCTGAGGTTTGATGTGGTTTGTGAAAGGCAATGGGATGGCTGGAGGACAGCTCTGCAGAGCTCTGTCCTGGAGCCAGTGAGCTGTGCTGTTTGTGCTTTTGTTTTAGCACAGTCATACATTCATTCCAGAGTCACAGGGAGCAGATGATTGGCATTCAGAATTTAAACCCCTTATATATTATGCTCATATATTTTACTTGCAGCGGGCTTTAACCACAATGCATTCTGGCTGTCCTTGATACAAATGTATGGATTCATCTGACATTTTTTGAATGCCTGTCAAATTTATTTTCAGGTGTAACTCAGTAGAAATTATTAAAGGAATTAATTTCCAATTTATTGGGAATACTATGATTTAGTCAACATAATCTTAATGTATTGTAGCAACATCCAGCAGGTTCCCCATCTTAGGGCCATGAATAAGACTCACTGTGGATATTATTGTCTACAAAGTATTTCCTACAACACCTTGTTACCTGTAAAGTAACAGAGGGTAGAATGACATGGTTTTCATACTGTTTTCTACTAACTACAGTGATGACAATAAATGTATTTTTTACATATAAGGATCTGTTTCTTTTTTTCAGTATGCATGGTTCCTGTGCTGGTGTAGTGTTCACTGGGCAGAGTTAAAAGGGAATTGATGTGTCTGCATCCTCAAGGAGATGCAGGTTTATCGTACGGTAACAGTAAAACTAAAGACGCCTGAACTGAACATTGTGTTAATAATGCCAGGCCTACAGAGGCTTTATATTCCATTCTGCATCAAAGGCTTGGATGTGCCCCAGCCCCCTGCTTAAACTCATTTTAGACTGTAAAATAAGTACCATAATAGCTGTCTGGGAACCCAGATTATTAAATTTTGTATTTTACCAAGTCCCTACATTCCTTCTGGGCTTTCTTCTGGGGCAGAAATCATGGGTTCAGTTCAGCAGGTGGCAGCAGAGAGCACATATTTCTTGCTGTTGGAGAGGGAGTGAGCAGAAGTTTTGAGGCTGGAGAGTTTCTCTTTTGTCGGTGCAGATGTAGCCCTTAATTTGCGCTGGACTCCTGGTGCCTCTAGAACTCCAAGTCGGCACTCCGGGCCAGCTTTGCAGCCCCGTACACCTTGCGACAGAGGCTCCAGCACACCTCTCACCCCCTGTCACCCCCATCCACGCACCATGAAGCTGTGGGTCCTCCTGACTCTGGTGCTGCTCTGGGAGGAGATCCAAAATGGTGAGTGTCATGTGCTCAGTCTTTGTTCTTTTCCCTTTTTTCCCCCTCTCTGACATCCTCTGCGTACCTCTTAGCATGCACCCATATCTTTCCCTACTCTCATTCCTAATGGCACTGTAATCTGAGACTATGAGGAAGGGTTTGATTATTTTAGAGGTTAACCAGATATAATCTTAAACTGGCATAAACACTTGTGAACCCATGCTTTTGGTTAGGGAACCTGGGGAAGGACTTTGGTCACACAAGCCAAGTCAGAATATCTTTTTACATAATTGTAAAGGCAGAGGCAGCCATTGCTATAAATCCAAGGCTTATGGAAACCTCTGATAGCACAAGCACTGGTTTCAAAACCCCAGACTTCACTGTCAATGTTGTTAAAGGAGCTGTTTTCAGCAGTCCTTCTTTGTAGCATAAAATGGTGAAATCATGTTATGCACAGATCTGTTTTTCTGCTATGTGCATGAGGGGATTGTGAACAGTAGGTCTAATGAAGAAAATGTTGTGGGAGAGGGCAAGCGTCTGAACCACCAATGACATTTGTTTTCGGAGCATCCAAGCGTGATCATGTGATGAGTCGATGACCGTGCAACAGGTGTTTACAATTAACCTGCTTTTCCCAGAGCGCAACACAGGATCAGTGCAGAGAACAAGCTCTTAGCGTACTGCTGGCCAGAAACAAACTAATCAAATCAGAGCAGTGGAAAAAGCACTACTGCTAATCTTTCCCCATTACATGTCTGTACTACCAGAATATGTCAAAGTTAATGGATGTGTGGTGTGAACAGCATAAAGATATTGCATGCTAAATAAGGTCTGGAAACATATGGAATTCGGATTGTGAAGATGGAGTTCACATGTTAGCGTGCTAGCCATGAAAAAAGACATATTTCCTGTGAATTACATTTACACAGCTGTTAGAAATTTTGTCACTGCAGCTCTCCAGACAGGAGTCTAGCACGGTTGGACCATGAAACCTTCCCTTACTTATCCTGGAGGTACAAAATATGTATATGAAAAAATGACAGCAATGAAGGGAAATGTGGTCCAGATATCAAAATGTTCAAAATAAATACAGAAAACGCATAGTAGATCAAAACAGGCATATCGCACTTTGAGGTTTACACTGCTGTTTTGACAATGTAAAACTTTGCAGACCCTCATTTGACCATGAGGTTGTGGTTGTTTGTTAAAAGGATGGATAACACTCACTGGACTGCATGAGAGAGTACATTTTTAAGAAAGGTTATTTCTTGCCTGAAGGAGCATACCTGCATGCCACGACTGCCAGAAAACACACACACACACACACACACACACACACACACACACACACACACACACACACACACACACACACACACACACACACACACACACACACACACACACACGAAAAGAGGATTAGAGTGAAAAAAACTGTCCTGGCACATAACAATGTGAAAGTTAAATAGTGAGACACTGTGCCCAGCAAAATCTATGCAACTCCATGCTATGACGTGGTTTTATTTCATTCCAAGGGTAAGAGCTGACAGAATCCTGGGACTGGCTTCAGAGACCTTCCTGCTTTCTTTGGAAAAGAGAACCTTTTTATTTTCTATTGATTTAACCTTTATTCAGCAAAGAGGTCTCCAGTGATAAATAACCTCTTTTGCAGGGGAGGCACAGAAGAACAACAGCAGAAGGAAAAAGTGACATAAGCCATTTACATATCAGATGGACTGCATCAGTGACATGAAGTTACATAAATACAATTAGTATATAAAATAAAATTACAATTACATATTTCTGAAGAATAAATCTGGATTTACTATTTATCAGGTTATGGTGAATACTGACAAATTATTAACACATAAGTATCAGATATAAACCCGCTCATATGATTTACTTCACTCTGTAAGACCAAATGGCAAATGTGTTTGTAAAATTAAGACAGAAAATGTAGCACATGCTGTCCTCCAATGCAGATTTATTTGGCCATGTTTCAACAGAAATTTGCCTCGGTCAGGGCTCTGAAAGGACTAGAAAACCCTGACAAAGGCAGTTTGGTGCCAAAAAGGGCAAATAAATCTGCACTGGAGAATAGAATGTGCAATATTTTCTCTCTTGAAGGGATGGGCAATCTAAAGTACATAATTCTTTATTATATTACATATCTTGCAAGCAATCTGTAGACCAGTAGTGAATGTTGACAAAGTATGCTAACAATACAGAGTTTTTTCAGGTGCTTAATGACAAAGTATTAGTTGGGTGGACATAGACAACAACAACTATCAACGCTATTTTCATGTTATGAGTGCAGCAATATATGGGATATGCTGTCCTTACATGTCCATCTAACCAGATCTGGTGAATGTTGTACACTTCAAATGATTTTTTATGACATCATTCTGCATTCTGGACTGATACTGACCTCTCTGTGATACAGGCCTCTGCCAGCAGATCAAACGCAGGAAGGAGGCTGGTGAGAACCGCATCAAACCTGGCAACAAGCGGGTCAAAGTGCGCTTTCCTAAGCTCAAGGAGAAGGAGGCGGCAGGGAAAGGCCAGTCCATCCTGACTCAGGTCCTGGATAAGGGTCGCTTTCTGCGGCTCGGGGACACGCTGACGCTGGCCACCAAGACCACCATGGAGCTGCGCTGTAAGGGCACACGGATCGAGTGGGCCTATCCCTCCAACCTCGACACGTTCAAGGACTCACGACTCAGGTATAAAACACAGGCACACATGCTGTGCGCGTGTCATGACTGGGATTACACCTTTATGAGTATCACATAAAGTATCAAGCAAAGGGGTAATTCTATCTGTACACCAAATTAAGACTGTAACTAAGGGAATGATTCAAATCCATTTCCATCTCACTGTACAAAAAAAGGGGAAATAATTACATTCATTTGTTGCCTAGCATGCAAATAGAAATTGATTCTGCTCAATTATATATCAGACAAAAGGAATTTCATTTTCCTTGAATATTGCTTCAGGCTTCAAAGCAGTAATTCTACCTGTTGTCCTTACTTGTAGAATCAATTTAAGGGAAAATCACAGCACAAAAAAGGCAGATGACAACATATCGCAGTGTTTATATATCTGTATGGGTAACTTTTTAGGAGATTTCATCTCAATCTACTGAAATGTTACATTATTCCATTTTATGCTGGACTATAAAGTTAAAAAAGGCATTAAAATGTACCATTCTCAAGTCTGAATATTTATCTGCTTTTCCAAAATTATATAACTATTTTTTTCTCATTTAATCTAATTTACCTCTTGATGTTATGCAATCATCACCATGTCACATGTTCCAATTTCCTAGGAAGCTTGCAAGTTCTTGCAAGAAATATTTTTTTTTGCCATGGAAATTCCCAGTGTTTTGCAAAGAGTGCGTTTTCAGCCTGAATGAAGAAACTTCTTCAAGAGGACTACCAAAACAGACAAAGATCACCCCTGAATATCAAGTTTTATCTCAGTTTACAGCTATTACCACTAGAGTGCATATTTGCACTGCCAATGTGCACAATGGTATGATAATGATTAGAGCTGAATACATCTGAATTTTAGGCATTTTGAAAGGATGCCAACAGGAGTGAGTTCCATGTTCAGTTGATGCCGGCCTACATGTTTGTGCTTGAGACGTTATCCACAGTCACTGGCTTATTCTTTGTCTCTTGACACCAGCATCAAGCAGCAGGACAAGTACAGCCAGCTTATCCTGACGGCGCCCTCTGCTGCTGACACTGGGGAGTACAGCTGCTGGGCCATTCTCTGTGATGGTGTCGAGTGTGAAAAGGACATGGACCGCGTCTCCTCTACTTATATCTACTTCACGGGTCAGCTCACCACTTACCATTACACTTACCATTCCTCCTGTGTCAGCTTCTTTACCTGGGTCTCATACTGTAGCAATCATCAAACACCCTAGCAAAGTAAATTGTCTGAGCTGTAGAAGATGAGAGAAGCAGAGGGAGGGAAGAATTTTTACCAGTCAAATTTGTTCTGACATGCCAATTTGCCCATCCTTTTCAAATGGCCTCCTGTTTCATCTCTTTGCCCGTTACTGGCAGCATTGCCTGGTAGCACTGTGAAAAATATTTCCCTGCATTTCATCACCTTCAGGAGCTGCTGCGTAATGTGTTTCGCATTGGTTATGCTAATCTCAAAAATCATTTTAATAATAATGAAGAACTCATTCAGTTTTTATTTTCCATGTTTAATAACATTTCCCAGAGTGCAACAACAAACCATTTTGTACTTTAATACATTATTCCATCACAATTAGGTATTCTCCCTTTTCCTGACTTTATCTGACGGATCTGATTCAGACTGACTGATGTCTAAATTCCAGGGGTATTCTTTGCAAGTAAAGCAGCCGAAGAAGCCCACAGCAGGCTGGCTGTGTGAAATAATGTACTGCTTCAGCCTATTAAATCTACCCTTGGGAATACACAGGCACATATGAGACTGCAGAAAACCCAGCTCACTAAAAATGGTCAGTCAGAGAGTTGAGACAATCCACAATTCATCACCTCTTCACATCAGCAATGCAAAAGTGGCCTGCACGTGGCTCCCAGGGCAAAGGCACCGGTTGAAGGTGCAGCTGTGGGTCCAGCGGCTGGGTGTGTGAGTCCCAGATGAGCCGTATGGCCATGGCCAGAGGTCCACACTAGTAAGGCAGTCACCCTGGTGGTGTCTCAGCCTCACCAGGGAGGAATGGGGTAAAGCCGGGTAAAATCCTGGGTCTCATTGCTCTGTACAGGCCTCTCCAGGCCAGCTGGGCACCTGCAGGATTTATGACCTCCCACAGCATTAGCAAAGTGTTGACTGGTGGGGGATAAAGTAAGGGTTAGTCCTCATGTGAATCTGAGGAATGCAAAGACATTCATTCTGCTGTGCTGTCACAAGGCATGATGCTCAAAAACACACTCAAACCGCTCTCCTGCTCTCCTGCTCTCCCTCCTCAGACAAAGATGAGCTGTTTGTTCCATCGGCCATCCACTTCGAGATCATATACCTGCGCCCGGAGAAGCCAGCCACGGTCCCCTGCCGGGTCACCAGCCCCCAGATCAAGGTGTCCCTGCACCGCGAGGTTCCCCCTGAGGAGGTGCCCATTGACGGGACCCTGTTCTCCTACAACCCCACCAAGGGCTTCATCATCCAGCAGCCCAGCCCGGAACACAAGGGCGTCTTCTACTGCAAGGCCATCGGCAACAACACGCCGCAGATCTCCAACAAGTACCAGCTGCTCTATGTGGAAGGTACTGCCACACGCGATCCATGCTAGGCGTTCCACAAACCTGAAACTTAATGAGCTGGTTTCTAATATGTTTGACTTCCTTTGCATAGTGTTCATTATATGTGACATTTTGCTCACTTTGACTGCTCTGATGCCAGACAAAATAAACAAAATTAATTAATAGCAAAAATGACTGTAGTAAAAAAAAGCAGAAACAATAAGACTACCAGCTGCTTTGCTTTTGCAGCTCCACAGACTGGAGTCAATAACTCTGGGTTCTCCTACTCAAACTGTGCATGCTTCCTGTGCCATTGTGCATCTACACTGAGTCACAGGGCCTTATCTCTGGGTGTATAGCAGAAAGTGGGGTAAATATTGTGCCATGGTGGGGTTAGCTAGTCTTGTTTAAAACTGTGAGCTTGACAAGCTATTGTTTCCGTCGCGGTATAACGTCACTCAGCTTCAAGTCAGCCTGTGGTTGGTACACCAATGGACAGTTACTATTTCTGATTAGTCCCACTCTCACGTAGGTAGGCATCTGATTTTACTTTGCTATTTGAAAACAGAAAGTACTGAGCTCTCTGTAAAAACTGTAGACAAAGGCACCTGCGTAAACCAGATTGATCCTTGGAAATCTGAGGAAACTGATAAGCCTGCTGGCAGCCAAAATAATCCGTTCAAGTTCTCCAGACGCTCTATCAGGGTTTGAGTGTCCGGAGTCAATGGGTGGGACGGGTTGAAATGGATCTCACGCGTGAGTGGCTGGAAGGTGGAGGCAGAAAGCAGAGAGGGTTTGTGGGATTTTACGGGACAGATAGTTTTGGTAACTTCATCAGATGCCTTAAAATGCCTGTAGAAATTATGTGTGGAATAGGGTGACCTACAAAGACTGAAGAGGAGGGGTTATCCTGGCTTTGAAAAGTGTGGAAGTTACTGTTTATAATACTTTATATTTCACTTCCTTTGCTGTTTTAGTTTTCCTCTTTATGTTGGTTGCTTGCCATGTGAAATTAAAGGTGCTTTGAGTTTATTTTTCTGAAATCTTTAATCTGTGTTCTAACTGCCGTATGTAAAACATCAGAAAATTCTACAAAATCAGCAGGATCCACGTTTTAGAGAAGGAGGAAACCGCAGAGATGCTGGTGATAAAGTGAGAGCTGGGTTTGCAGTTTCATCGACACCTTTTCCTCTTGCAGTCCCCAGTGGCCCCCCCTTTGCCACCATCCAAGGGTCCACCACTGTAGCGAAGGGGGGTGACAACATCAACTTCACCTGCACCGTCCTGGGGGAGCCCGAGCAACACATCAACTTCACCTGGACATATCCTGGTCAGGTGAGAGCCAGCAGAACTCCCAGTGGGGAGAGGGGGGAGTAATATTATACAGGGATTGGTATATAGGCTGCATAAAACTCTAAATAGGTGCAGACAGCATGTCGTCATTGTCATAAAAAACCTCTCCAAACATCTTCAAACAGAAAACTTTTCAGGAAATAAAAACTATTTTATTATAATAAATATAGTTATAGTAGACACTGTTTAGTCACATGGTATACTGAATAAATGCCATTAGTCATGGTAAAATAAAACATGAACAGTGTACAACTGATAGTTTAAATGCTCCATTCATATATTAAATGCAAAACTGTAATAAATAGAGATAAAACATTTTTTTATGATACTGGCAATAAGCCAGTGTCATACGCCAGCCTTACTTGGCACGACCATTGTACTCTGCATAAGGAGAGAAGAACCATCCATTATGAGATTAATGACACTTCTCTCTCTCTCTCTCAGCACTAGCATAATATCAGACAAGTGAATGGTGGTATGTGCTTTTGGACAGATTCCCTGAGCCAGCTCTGTCACATGCTGAGCTGGTGGGCCTGCTCCCAGCACACCTGTTTCCTCTGCTTTTCCTGGGCCGCCGTGTCCGAGCGCTGATTCCTGCAGCAGCAGCAGCGCGGCCAAACCCCTGGCCTTCAAAGCCAGCGGCCCTCGGATACTCTCACTGCCTCTGATTTACATGCCACAGCCGGATTTCATTTACCCGAGCAAACATTCGCTTAATTAAAACCACCTCCGGGGTTTTCCATTTGCGGCTGCAGCGAGAAACGTCAAGACACAAACAATGCTCCATGGGTCATCCCCCTGGCTTAACCCAGCACACTGCCGACAACCAGTTATGAACGCTACGACTACCAACATGAGAAATGCATTTCGGGCGTATTGATAAAACCATCATGTACATAGAAACATGTCGACGGACCTTTAATTTTACAATGCGGACATGTAAGAAACATGAGCTATGTTTGTGGAGCGTATATTTAAAGTGGTTTCTCCTCTGTCCGGGGTGTACTTTGATCAGCATCAAAGAGCATTGAGGCAGAACCTTGACTTGGGAGGGTGCCCCACAGCCAGTAATCCTTCTTGTGTTCAATGAGTTTGGCACTCTTCCTTTGAGTTGAGTATAAAGGGATGCTGAACCCAAAATTGAAAAATAATTGACAAACTATTAATCAAAGAGGGTACAAAATCTGATGCAAATCCTAAATAAAAACAGACTTATCTCTCTACATAATTTGAAGGTCAACAAAACTTCAGCGAATTGTTATAAATAGTTTATCAGAACCAGAAATCAGAAATTAGGAATCTTTCCCATTGCACAACTATGCATGATTTTTGAGCATACATTTGAAGAGACTTCAGGTATCTTCTAATACTCAAAAAATTAGTTCTCCTCTCCTCCACACCAATATCCCAATATTGGAGAGAGGGAGTAGATGAGGTGACAGTGGATGAAAGGATGTTATATTTTTTGAGAACTGGAACACACCCTTACAGCCTGAATGAATATATTTTGATCATCCATGACATCATCAAAAAGTGCCATGACCTGAGAGGGTGGTGATCCTTCCTGTTGCACAGCCTCACTCTTCCACTCCACTCTCCCTCTGCAGGGCCAGAGGCCGGTGAATATCCAGGAGACGTTTAGGTTGATAAACAGAGGCGTCGGTCACACCACCCGCTTCTCCCAGAGCGTCATCATCATAGAGGACACTGAGACCATCGACTACGGGAAGTACATCTGCAGAGCCAAAAACCAGCATGGCGAGACAGCCGTGAGTGCTAAAGTGGACTCTTATTAGCCAGATTCCCTTTCATCATCACAGCCTGGGGAAGACAGAAGGGGAGCTGGTGAACCCACACTGACGGGGTGAACTTTCCCCCTCTCCCCTGCCAAGCATAAGTAACTCCTGTAAAGAGTCTCACAGCTTTATGGTGTACACTCTCTGTTCAGTAGAGACTGTGGGGGGAAAGGAGTAAAAGCATTGAAATAAAATGTATGTCTCTTTTTAGTTAGAGCGGTCTGTGGCCATTTCTCTTCCTCAGTCCAGCCTGGCACAGATCAAACAGATCAAATATACAGGTGGAATGGTATATTGTTCACACAGCAATTTTGCACAACTTATATATTTTCTGCAAAGTAGGTCTAATTTGCTGGTAAGTATTATTTTAAACTACTGGTATTACCACTATAATAACAGTGGTGGTTCCCATTTAACATGTTAACATATGGCATTTTAGAGCAGTTCATTTTTTGTTTGAATCATTCTCACAGTGGCACAGAAACTACTCCTCTGGTGGAATGTGATACTGAAACTTATGTAAGAAGTTCCCTGACAAATGCAAGCAGTCCTCTATCCTCTTATCCAATGGCAATGCTAAGGCAGACCCACATACGCACATACACACAGCAGAGTGACGTAACACTTCCCTCCTTCTCTATGTAAAGACTGGGAGGAGAGACCTCTGATCCACAGCTAAAAGAACACCATCTCAGCCCTTCTACTTATAGAGAGGCCCTTTATAGAGGAGGACTGCGTGTCCCGCTCGACGGCAGGCGGCTGAAAACAGAGGGAGATGTACAGAGACTGTGAGGCGCTCTCACCTTCTGGCATGAGGGAACATAAAACATAGTTTATGGCTGAGCTGTGCGAAGAGTGTGCCTGCCTCTAATGGACTCCGTATGTGGAATGCAGGCCCCTCTCTTATTTTGGTGCATAGGAACATACTTACTGTATTTTTCCTACGCTCGCTCTCGCTTCACGGCACCTCAGTGAGACTGGGGTAATTTGGGAGTTTAGACAGAACCCTTTCTTTGCAAAGAGAGTGACTTTATATTTCCTGGGTTTATGGTGACTCTTTACTGAAATCCAAAATGAGCATTTGGGTGCAGGCTTATTTTTTATGACAAACTATAGTACCTGTTTGAGATAATACAGCCATAAACCTACAGGTTGTGCAGTACATTTTTTATTGTGCTGCTTAATAGGCGTGGATTGGATGAAAGGTAAGTTAAACTATGAAATGACCTGTCAGCAGGTGAACAATGATCAGTTGCAAACAATTTTGTGGCTTATTAGGGAACAGACGTTGGCCTTTACAAATGTGTAGCACTCACCCTGGGATTCATGGCAGCCATTTTGTACCCAAATGCACACCACACATCACCTTAACAAGCTACTGGGGGAATTATTTAGCCAATTAAATCTGAGCAAAATTAGAGGACCATTTTCATTTAAAAACACAGAATAAATAAGGCAAGGTGCCCTCCCATTGATCCATCTTTGGGTCAGCCTAACAAATGAGAATACTGTTTCCATTCAAAGTGCTCCAGAATCCTTCATTTTCAGTGATTGCGTGTACAAAAGTGTAGCACTCACCTTGAGATTCATGTAAGCCATTTTGTGCCTAAATGCTCACCACATTACCTTAAGCTACAAAGGGAAGGATTTATTTAGTCAATTAAATATGGGGAATTGTATGAGAGCAGATTGAGAATTTGTCTCTGGACACAGAGGGGCCTCAGTACTTTGCAGTAACTGCCATGGGGTGTTTAATAATGACAATGAGTCTGGACCTTGGTTTAAAAGCTGTTCTGAACGAACACTTCTACAGAAGTTTATCTCTACCCCAGTGAGACACTGCTTTATGTAATACTCCAGAGAGAGCACACTTTTTTACAGTTGCAGTTTCATCCAATCAACAAACTTCGACCTTTTGGCAAATGTGTACAGGGTGTTTCTGATGGGTGTTAGTAGGAATAACAAATTCTTGCATTTGTTAGACATTCGGCGTATAATTTATATTGATACAACTAGCATGTCATTACAATAGGCAGAATTACAGATGTTTCATTTGGAATTAATTTGAATGACTGTTGCAAATTTGAGACCAAGCTAGTAGTATGCATGGCATTTAAAATCTTCCTCTTTGTTGAACTGCAGCTGATCCTTATCTCCACCAAATGAGTTCAAGAGCTTGGAACAGTTTCAGCATATCTACATCATGCATTGTTGTCCTTCAAAAGCACATGCAATTTACTTTGAGATATGGACCTTTACTTTTACATATGTTCAGTATTTTATTTTTGTGGAGTAGTACATGGTGACACTTCAGCTCTTCATCTCAAACTGCATGAAACTATTGCCAAAAATCCAAACATGGTCATGATTGTAATGACCCAACTTTTATAAAAACCTGATAACGTAAAAAAATACATTCAGATATTTCAAATTAAATAGACTGGGAGGAAATAATCAATTAAATTTGGAAGTTGCTTTTCAATGACCATTCTTCACAACTTATTTGGAAAGTCAATTCACATTGTTTGCCTTACCTGAAAACTTTAAGTGCAGTCCTCACAGACATTTTTCTGATAAAAATATGTCATATGGTATGTGACTCTCTGATTTAGGTCAATTGGTGCGGAAAAAAACCTGATAGTCCAAATGGGTAAATCGCAATGGATGGTTGCTCTGCCACATCACAGGGTTCATGAAACCTCACTCATTAAAAACAATGTGACATCACACACTATGACAACACTGAGTTTTTTCCTTTAGTAAAAGAAACAGATACAAGATACAAATCTGGAAACAAAGCCTGATTGCAAATGTGGACAGAGTGAAAAATAAAATAGGATAAATGTGTTCTGCAGTACATTCAATTATTAAAACATGTGTTTTACATTTCTTGCCCAGTACAGGATGTTTCTGTAAAGCATTTTCTGGACTAATCCTGCTTTGAAAAAAAATTGAATAATTTCAATTGACAAAGAAAACCATTCATTTGATAATTCATATATGACTTTTATTAATTGCATATTTTGCATAACTTCACACCAATAATTTCAACATCCACACATTTACTTTTTTGGATACAATTTCAAGGAAATCTTCCTGGACATTACTCTCAAAGTACGCATTAAGCTTAGCCTTTATTTCCCCCACCGGCAAACTGCAGTGACATCTTTGTAAATAATGGATTTTAAAGCTGCAACAGGAAGGAGGGCGGGGAACACGTGGTGTAGGGCTGGGGATGATGGCGACAGTTCTCCGTAGCTCTATATCCTGGACAGTCAGCGAAAGTGTGCTTGTTCATTTATCATGCAGTCGTATTATTGGTCCCAAGGTCCCCATGGCACAGCTCCAGTGTGTTAAACTCATGAAGGATTTACTGTATGCTGACCTGCGAAAGCATGAGCACACTGCTGAAAGTCAACACTCCACTATATTTTTTACAGTGGATGCTACATGGATAATGCAGTGATCATTAAAAACCATGTCTAACACTTCCTGGATGACAGTGGCCACAAAACTGTGGACAAATCAAGCACTGAACATTAAAATACAGGGAGGAAATGGCAAAGAGCGAAACTTAAGTGAAGGTGTATTTTTTTGGTTTCTGGGGAAAAACAGCACTGCATCTCATAGAAATACAGTTATGGTTAATTGAATGCAGGTGATTGCAGAGGCTTTTCAAACTACATTGAGTGAACACACTAATCTTTAACTAAGGCATCCACAATATTTACAGGTATAGCATAATGTGAAGTCAGAGCTGACATTCCAGTGGACGGGCGATGAAATTCCTGAACACAAGGCCCGCAGTTCTCATGATTTCTCTTCCAGACAGCCAACAGAAGAGCTGAGTACACCTACATACAAAACCCAGGCTGAAGTAAAACAACAGGTGTGTGCTGGCTGAAATATCATGCAAGGACCCACTGCTTAAGTGTGGACTTTTCTGCAGAATAACAGAATGCTGTTCATGGAAAAGCATCAAGTGAGACTTCAGACTGGTCCCCTTCTGAAAACAATGCTTCCACAAAGGGAATGTGTGACTAGCACAAAAAGGGTGTCAGGATCCATATTTTTATTTCAAAACACAACTTAATCACCCTGTTTAGAGAACCTTTTCCATTAGCCTGCTATCTTAATGACAGGTATCCCAAAACAAGCACAACAATGCAGTCAAAGAAGAATATAAATCAGTTAAAAGTGACCATGCTGTTCTTTGAGACAGGGAAAAAAAACTGGCTCACAATCTGGGTAGAGGTAAAGGTTTTGAAGAAGATTAATGACAATGAAGCCCAAACTAATCTCATTAAATATATATATGTATAATCTGGAGGCAGAATTTCTTGCACATATTACTGTAATGTAATTCTTGTTGAAACAGGAGGAATACAGATCACACCTGTGTAGGCAGTGTGTGAGGAAAACACATATATAGATTCCTTTTAAAATAAGGCAGAGAGGACAACTACACTGATTGCAGGAACAGAGGTGGAGCAGTGAGAAAGAAATGGTCACAGGAGTTAGGTATTCATTACTATGCTGAAGTTCTGCAGAGTACATCGCCTTGGTCTGGATGCATCCAATATCGGAATTCATGCCAAACAAACTACACACATACCAGTATCAGCACTGAAAATGCTGCAGTTGAGTTATTTTAGCCCTACAAACCTTACTTTTACAAAGGCCTACATTCTGCATTTCCCAGGAGTATGCATTGTTACTGGTGTTGACTTTTTTGAACCATGAAAACATCTACTTTTTGCTTGGTTACCACACAAAAGACAGCCTTAAACACAAACACACTCGAGGTCTGACACCCATGCCACATCTCTCACACAGCAATCCCACCCGGCAAACAAGCTTCCGCCGGGCACAAGGACGCAGATACAAACACTGTGATTATCTACAGGCCCTGAGATTTCCTTTTTCCTCAAAGAAAAAAAAAAAAAAAAAAAAAAAACAAATCAAAAAAAGGCAAAGAACAAGGGTGACCTTGCCCCGTAAGTGCTTATGTGCAACAATGTCTTTCAAAAGTCTTTATAGTAATTAAACTGTACAAGTAAATCAGCAGAAATATATCCATTTTGGAATAGTTTTCTTTGAGTCACGAGTCATGACGAGGCGTCTGCAGCTAATATAGCTTTTCTTGCCTAGAAAGTTGCGTTGTCTGCTTGGTTTTTTTTTTTTTTTTTTTGAAAAGCTTCCTGGAAGCCTGCAAAACTGTTATCTGGGGGAGATGGGGGTGCTGGAGAAGACGCCGGAGTTCCGTGGAGACTGGAAGGACTTGGAGGGCGAGGTGGGGGAGAGCTTGCGAGGGCTGCTCAGGTCCCCATTGTGGAGTTTCCACAGGAGCTCTTCGTTTTCCATGGACAGACGTTTGTTCACTTTGGACTCTTTCTGAAGTGATTCCTGCAAAACTGCTTGCTCTGTCGACAGTTGCCTTAAAGCACAAAAACACAATTACAGGAGATGAAGTAAATATGCGCTTTAGTTTCCAACAGGGCTCAAACGGCCAAGACATTAATCCTTCACTACCAATCATTCTCAGAAACACTGAATTTAGTCATAAAATATTGCATGTTTTAATAAAACTGCCAACTTTTCTTACCCCAAGTGGCCAGTGAACATCCTAGTGCTACAGCACATGCTTTAACCTCAGACAGGAGTGAAGGAATAAGCCCGCAGGCCTAAAGTTTCCTCACGAATGTTCTCAAAATACGAGAGGAATTCACTCCTCCCATCGCACAGCCTGAGGCATCCAAAGTCCCATTACAGAATTCCAATCAAGCAAAGGCACCACAGACATGCACACAAGCACACGCGTGTAGTACCCTACCTCGACAAAGCGGCATGTTTGTCCATCCTGGCTTTCAGGTCTTCGTTTTCCTGCTGGACCTTCTTAAGGCATTCGTCCAACTTAACATTTTTTTCCAACTGTGATTTAAAGAAAACCATTAATTCATTACAAAAATCAGCAACAGAACATACAAAACACAATAAAAACATTTTTTTACAATGCATCTTTACAATGATTTTTGATTAAATTACTCATTCACCCATACCCATGCGACTCTGAGTCAAAGCAAAGAATGTATTAAAAAAGTGTTATTTTGACAAATACAAATCTTGTTTAGAAAATGATGAAATGATCTAATGCAGTGGGTAGGTGAGAAGATCGGAGTTTGACAGCGCTGCTCCAAACGAGCTCACCAGTTTGTCCATCTGCATGAGCTTCTTGTCCTGCTGATGGAGCTGCTTGTTCTTGATTTCCAGCACCACTTTGAGGCTCTCCAGCTCCTGCTCCAGATACAGAGTGTGGGAGTCCTTCTGCAACACAGACACAGTCTGTATGATCTGTGATGCAACTGATTTTTTTTTGGGTGGCGTTCCTCTTAAAAAGAAATAAAAGCTGGAGGCAACGCCCTGAGCGAGATGACCAGAGCGCTGGCTTGTGTTTGTTTGGGTGTTGTGGTTGTGGTCAGGAAGCACGGCATGGCTCACCCACAGAATGACTGGCATGACCTGTCTCTCATTCATCTTACCTTAATCTTGCACCTCTATCTGTAAAAGCCCTTGTGATATGACGTATGGGAATGCATCATTTATGGGAACCAAGTGGTTGAAATCATTGTTTGGGGTGCGGTTCTGCAATATATCTATTTATTCATTTTGTTGTGGGCCAGAGCATTATCATGACATATTGTATATGAGATCTAGAAGTTATTCTTAGGGTGAGGACTGACATATGAATTGCCGATCTGAGGCAGTTCCAGCTTACATTGCTTCTCTTTAATACAATGATGTCATATGCCATAAAAACGAAAACACTCAAATGAAAAGCCATGTTAGAAGGTAAAAGACAGTGTTTTTTCTTCCACTATTCAAGTCAGTCTTATTAAACTTGATGAATTTATGAGGGGGGAAAAACAAATGACAAATGACTGACAAAAACAACAACTGACTCAAAGGCTTGAACATGCAAGACAAAAAAAAAAATCCCTCAGCGTCAGCACAAGTGTTTGTGCTTGAATGAATATTTCTGAGTGTTTCCACTCTGCCATTACACCCCTGAGGACTGCCTGCTGAAACACGCCTCTCCTCACAACCACCAGGCAGCTGCTTCAAGCTGCTCTGCTGTTCTACCAATGTCCAACAGAGGGGGTCACACATTACAGAGTACTTACATGTCACAGAGCAGCTGAGCATATCAATGATGCAACTGTGGTTTTTTTGGATATATTTTGTAATATGGAATTATGCAAATAAGTGTGTGCATAAGGGAAGATCTGACATGCACAAGTCCCCATATTAAGAGGTAATCTGTATGACATAAAGGTTAAAACTATCATCTCATGCCTGTGAGACAGCATCACAGAGCTGAGAATGCTATGATCCTGCTGTCATGGTCACACTATATTTAGAGTAGCAGATATAGCTCTGTAACAAATACAAATTCCCTCTACTGGATTTTCAGACTGCTCAAAATACAAAGTGCCACTTAACACTGATTGTGACTGACAGGATTATTTTTTTCCAAGCCAGTCTTCCAGCATGCACTGAAGTGCTGTGGCCCATGGTCTGATCAGAAATCCTTGGTTTGCATTTGTATTGTCAGGAACCACAGTGTAAAGTACAGACAGGATTTCACATTGCTTTTACCTGATTTTTTTCAGCGAGCATTCTCCTTCTGTCCTCCTCCACTTTCAGCTTCTCATTTAAAGCATTGTTTTCTGTTGTGAGATCTTGAATTTGCTCCTGTAAGAAAATGTTTTAATTAAAAGGGTTCTCAAGTCAGCCATGACGGTCATCAGTCCATGTGATGAGATGAAAGGATGATTTAAGTGCGAGAGACACACGTAATTACAGAAATGTCTCCAAATATGCTCGGCTCATTGAATGAGTCATCAACTTACAGTTAATTTGGCTTCAGCTTCCTTCAGCGTATTGTCCAGAGTTTCCATTTCCTGTTGGTGAGTTTTCCTGAGTTCTGAAATAAAAAAGTGTCACGTTATAACACTACTCAACACAACAGGGCAGTTTTCCATTCCTTACCAATACCCACACAAGGCACTTCAGTGGAGCATGTGCATCCCGCTGATCAGCTTTAATGGAGGCTTCTCGCCTTTTTTTTTTTTTTTTTTTTTTTTTTTTTTACACAAGTGAGACTGTGCACGACAAGTGAGACTGCTCCAGTAAGAGTCACTAACAAAACTAAGAACCTGAAGGTTCCTGGTCAGAAGCTAGGGGGCACTAGTGAAATAGCATATTGCAGAACTCCAGCTACCTTAAACTAAAACTAGTTCAGCAGGATGACACCAACAGTGTCCTGTCACTGTGTACTCGCAGTTATAGTTAGCTAATTTCTTCTGTTTTGCCTTAGAAACAGCCAGAGGTCTGTGCTTTAGGCTGGAGAGCTCACCGTGCCACACACATTTCTGGGGAATGGCAGTGTTTCTGGAAATGATGGATATTGGAGGCTTCTCAAGCCACGGCTGGCTCCCTCAAACTCCATTTCACATTGGGTCTGACAGGCAGGATAATATCCAACACTGGAAGGAACTAACCTTCAAAAGTTGTTTCATACTCCCGTTTCAGATCATCCAACTTCTCAGCATGGCTGGCTTCCAGTTCTTTTCTCAGAGCTTCATGCTTGGATTTTAAATCATCCACCTATGAAGGTTAAAAACAAAAAAAACAAAAAAAAAAAAAAACAGAAATATAACCACCTTTCCAGTAAACGTTATGCTCAAAATTTGAACTGTAATTTCAGGTGACAACATGTTGTTAACTTTTGTCATGCATGACTGAAAATGTCACTTACAAGTAGTTATCTTCACAGCAGTGACACAAAATGACTTTGGCTGAATAGAGCCTGCAGTCACCATTAAACTCAGCTCTTGTGAGTAAAAATCTAAATGATCAAGTAAATGCAGTAAAGCTAACAGCAAGAAAAGCTTGAGAGCTTGAAATGCATGACTTTTTAAATCACATTTAAGTTGATACTTTATGGATTTTCCATAAAATGGAGGAGGCCTTTCCATAATAATCCTGTCTTCTTGCATATCATGAGACATTTACAGCATCACATTTCATAATTTCAGACAGTTTGTAGGGGTCAGGTGAATAATGCAGCACTTAAATGCATGCCTTGTGAAAAGGGACAAGGAGACCACACTGACATATTTAACACCAGCAACAGTGTCAGCCACAGGATTGAACAGGCCCGCTGTGTGAATACCATAACGATAGCATACTGGCGGCACTGCACCCCTCTGGGGTCTTTTCACAGGCATGCAGTGTCTGTACCTCCAGCAATGGAACACTCTGGTTGTCTGGAATATTTGTTAAAGAAAACTCTAGCAGGTTCAGTAATGTTTGCTCAAGAAGACATGCACATACATTTTGAAAGAACTCAATGTTATAGTTATTGTTTTAACATTACTTCATTCTGGTGTTTATTGCTCACACTGAATGCAAGCACAGGCTTCATCCTGTCAATGTACAAAAATGTGTTACAATAACAAAGCTTGAAGGCATTATAATGGTCCTCACAATCTGACAATGTTTTATTTTGTGTGATTTAAATGCTTTTGGGAATGTGATGTAATGTGTGTATGGCCATGGTTAATATGTATAAATAGCTGTCCGTTTGGCTCACGAGAGAGGAGCTGTTGGTTTCCTGAGGATTTAAAACACATTACAGACATTTCATCAGCTGTCCACTGTAATTCAGTATTGTACCAGTCATAAATATATTTTTGGACGTGTATGAATCAAACATGCAGCCTAAACTTGGCTCCACACCTTTTCACTGCAGCAATCCCTCTTTTTTCCATATATAGCGATAGTGAAAGTTCTGTTACCTAACTTCATAATAAGTAATCCTGAAACTATGAGTGGATTTAATATGCACAGGATGCATATTAGTATGTATTATCCATAGTAAGCTGTGGACCATAATCCCAGGGGAGACATCCAGACCTCATTTATGACTTTAAGATATTACACTATATCTCCTTTCATGAGAGACTGCGAGCAAGAGAGAAAGAGAGGACAAAAACAAGAGAGATTTTATTAATGCTGGTGAAATTGAATTGAGCAAGAGTGAAGAAAATGTATTACAGACACATAGGATATAATTAATTAAACCTGCACAGTTACAAATCATACAATCAGACTTATACATGAAGTGGTGTGTCATGATGAGCTGTAACCTCCAGCCACACACTCACCTGCTGCTGCATCTGGTTCTTGCACTTGTCGGCTTCCTCCTGGTAGGCCTGGTGCACCTTCTCCCACTCGGCAGAGTAGAAGGTTTTGAGGCGCTCCTCCAGGTCTGCCAGGTCGCTCTGGTGCTGCTCCTGCACCTTCTGCAGGACACCCTCAAACGCCACACGCAGCTCATCCTTCTCCCGCTCGAGGTTCTCACACGACGTGGTCGAGGTCACTGACAGAGATCCACAAGGACAAAGTCAGTGCTTTGGCTCGCTTAGCACTCACTGCGTTTCATGCTTCCATCACTTAATTCTTCACTTAAGATATCAGATTATTTTTACAGCATACTGTAGCAATATGAGGTGCTTGGTTGGGCAACAGGTGCTTCTAACATGAGTTCATTACAGTGAAAAGTAGGGGATTCAGCTACTACTAGTATTGTAGTACCTATCGAGGTGATTCACTGCATCCATTTTGCACCTATACGGTCACTGCACATCAAGGAGTTATTGAGGCTATTAACCTGGGGGATGATAAGGCGGCCGAGTTCACTGTCATTAAGTGCCATGGGATCTTTAATGATGCAGGGTCATTGCTGGCTTCTGCACTGAAGATGTCATTTTGGCTTTCAGCGGTCAGTTGGGCAAGGTTTTTATTTCAGAATTAAAAAGAAAATACAGAATTGTGCAACGAGAGGGGCACAAGAAGACATGCTTCAGATCCCAAAGCAGCACTTTCACAACCAGCTGAAATAACCATCATGTGGCCTAAATATTTCCACACCAAAACACTGCTCCATTTATTAACAACAGATGCAACTTGACTCCTCGCAGTTTCAAAGAGGGGTTGCATATAGAGTTATCACTGTATCTGAGCCAATTTGTAACAGTTCTGCTGAGTACTTCCCGGCTTCACCAGCTTACACATTCACCCCCATGCTGTCCTGCTATTTGCGATACATATCATAAATAAAACTGTCTAATTCTGGAGGACTGCATGTGTCAGTAATCCGGGTGAAAGGCTCTGCCCACTGCAGTTATGTAGCTGGCTTTCTACAGCCTATGGATTTAAACACGTAGCCTGCTGCTTCACAAAAACGACATAAGAGCAGCAGCTGTGTGCAGCAGGGCAGCCTTCACTGTGCCTTTAAGAGAGAGAGAGAGAGAGAGAGAGAGAGAGAGAGAGAGAGAGACACACAGGTGTCACAGATGCTCTATTCTAACAAAAGTTTTGGCCTCGCAGAGTCTTTTCAGGAAAAATAGTCCTGCATAGCTTTGCACTATAATCCCACATTTCACAGAGTTTTTATCTTGATGGTCAACTGGATGCGGGACTGTGGGGGTTCTCACTGCAATAAGAAATCATCCATCCTCTCAAAAGAATGAGGTATGCATTAATAATGAAAAATCATTCTGTGGTTAACTTATTGGCCAATTCTTGCCAAAGTCTTTTATGAATATAATTTAATATTAAAATACAAGATGAATTGGTATTAAATTGGCATATTTACTTAACACAGCAGCCATACTATTTGACCCAGCACTAGCTACACCACATATAGCCATCATATTCAGCAAAAGGACTTTTTTTCTAACCCTCTTGGGGCAATAATAGTAACATTATATTAAACACAGGCAGTGTTTTGTCACTCAACCTAAACAGTGAGCACTGCGTTCAACTGACATAACTTAGGTCACATGTGGTCCTTTGGAACAGAATTCTGAGGGGCTTAGAAAAAATGTTTAAATGTAAATTTGATTAATCAACCTATTAATTTAACTAGTGTTTGACAGCCCTGGTATTTATGCCTGTGATGATCTCAAACATTAGCCCCAAAAATTGACTTATTTTTCCTGAACTATCTCTTAGCCAAGAAACCGGAATATTCTAGAAGGTGGACTGTTGTCATTGTTTGAGAGGGGAAGCATTTGACTGAGCCAGGCCGATAAGAGGAGCTGCTGTTTTCACTCATGACCGAGGGCCACATGTCACCATGGGAGCCAGGGGCATGAGCTCAATAACTGCTTGATGCATTACATAAATCTGTGCTGTAATACAATTAGTCAGTAAAGCACAAAAAAACCCACCACAGAGCTCTGTGTGTTTGGGATAAACAAAGGAGGAATGGTGTGCAACACCCAGTCTGATATTCAAGAGACAAGAGCAACTCTGCCTCTCAGACCAAGTCCATATGGAGTATAAAAGGTGGAAAAAAAAACAAAAAGGTAGACACAGGGGAAAAAGTATAAACCATCCTCAGACAGACTGTGATTTATTTTGGCTCTTTAAATCCTTTAAAAAAAAATTGAAGAACTAAAGCCAGCCACTGTTTGCAATCTTAGTGAGAAAAAAAACTCTTGATTTGGCTGGTTGACTCATTGAAATCAACAGTCGCAAAAACTGAAGGTGGAGGAAACCCCCCCCCCACCCATTTGGAGACAAATGGTGTCAGGTTCTGTGTCTGAAGATAGCTTTGGTTCCAGGCAGGACGGAAATTACAGACAGAGGTCTGAGGCCCAGTTGAACATGAGGACCCTCTGTCAGGTTGTGTCATACATAGTGTTGGGAGCCTGGCATTCCACGGACATGTGTAAGTAAGGTTAAAGGTCATACGGCACTCTCGGGCAAAATTAATTACAGATACAAATAATTGTGGCCCCGGGGACATTTGAGGGATGGGTTGTGAATACCTATCGAACGGCTGCCGCTACCACTGTGCCCTGTCCACTCGCTTTTCATGAATGAGGACACTGTGGAGGGGTGAGGGGCCTGGCTACCCTTCACCACAGGTGGCGGCTCTCGCAGCGTAACGGCAAGGCCGGCCGCAGCTGCTTACGGGCACAAGGGCCGAGAGTAAGGCGATAGTGGCTGTGTTCTCTTTTTATATGACAGCTCTGGGCACCAGCCAACTCAACAAAACCCCCACAACTGCCTCCACCAAGCAATGCGCGTATGTGTCTGTGTGACATCATCGGAACAACAGGCTCAAAACTGGCTACTCCAAACTCCAAAGGGAGCACCACTGCCAAGGAAATTCAAAATCTTTTTGCGCAGGGTCCATGCGCACTCTTCGCGTTTGTGGATACACCCCAGTACCATGCCCCAGCAGCACGAGGGGGCTTACAGGAGGTCTTTTTTATCACTATGAGCACTGAAAGAATGTGCCACTAAGCAGACACACAAAGATTATTGGTAATGAAGTCATGTGGACCGCTTTAGGGATATTTCACATATTATCAGAAACATGCCGATGGAAAGGGCCCCCCCAAACGGCTTGGATCATGTGCTTCGAATTGTAGACTTAAAGCCCCTCATTCCATCAACAACTACCAGTACTTAAAGAAAATTACACTTTCAGAGACTGCGCTGTAACTGCGAACGGACTGGTCAAAGCCAGCTCTGGAGGAGAGTCCAGCCAGGAAAACTGCCTGCCATTCCAGGACCGGTGGTAGCTGTGCTGATACTGGCAACCTCAAATGGGGCTGGGGTCAGTCCGGCACCCCCCTGGGGAATTTAAAGCCATAGCAATCTAACAGACAAGGCCAGCATGACACAACATCGCCACTCTGTGCTGCTATGCTCCCTGCTTTTCTCATGCCCATCCACCCACCCAAAAGAAAAAAGGGAGGAAAAAAAAAAAAGATTTAATGACAGCATCCCTGGAAACAGTTCTGCTTTCCTTTTATCGGAGTCATTATTGGACTTGTGACTGACATAAGCCCCCAATTACAGTATTGAGCCATCGTTACAGTCCCTGCTCCTTACAAAACACTCATGGCACGGGCTTTTTCCACACAGCATGTCAGTAAAAAGTTAGTATAACAAGAGCAAACACTGCAGTGGCCAAGTGATAACAAGCAGGCAAAGCAAATGCCTTTTTGTCCTTACCTAGCTCCCCGTAGTGTCACCAGCTCCTGTGACAACTCCTGGCGCTGCTTCAGGGCCTCCTCTCGCTGGAAAAAAGAACATTGTGGTCACAAATACAAAGTGTTTAATTTTCTCTTTTAAAATTACACAACAAATATTTAGCTTTTCCAAAACCAGAAGATTCTTTCATCATGTATAGTCAACTAACCACTCCTGAATGTTTGGACTGAAAAACGAATGCGTGAGCTTTGAGTGATGTTTAGAGCAAATACATCATGGACCTTTAAGCTGATCATATTCCCCATCTTTCCTTCTGAAGAGCAATTATCAAACAAACAATATTGACAAGAACATCCTACTGAACACAAAACATACTGCTTTTCGAACAGAAATCCTGTTTGAAATTTTGACGATTGACTGTTCCACATCAGGAGATTACAGCATAAGTGACAACTCAATTCCCTCATCTCCTACCACATCAGTTTGAAGCAGTAAAAACTCCCACTGAACTGAATAAAACACACTGCACAATGCAGAACAAAAAATAAACCCAGAAACATTGCTTTTCTTGCATTAACAAACACAATAACAATCTGTAAGGCAATCACATGCGAGAAATGACAGCATGAAAAGTCCTTCTCCACATTTTCCCTTGACTCAGCTACATTAGTATATACTGATTTATGTCGGTCTAACCTCATATCATATTTATCATATAAAGGAGGAATTCCGATCCCAGACAGAAGCCAGACTTCTGTGTGTGTGTGTGTGTGTGTGTGTGTGTGTGTGTGTGCGCGTGTGTGTGTGTTGAAATGAACCCATACCCCCGGTGCGTGTGGAGAGTGGCCAGCAGCAGGTCTGCAGTGCTCTCCCTGTCAGCGATGCAGAGCCAACACAAAGCATCCCCTGTATAGCCCTGTCCCGTCTCTCCACGGATCAATACCTGAGCTCACAAACACGTTACAGCAACACCCCTCCTCCACATCCCCGTCCCCATCCACAACCCCCGACACGCCAGAGTGGCTGGCTCCTCGGGGGAACGTCGCATGGCTAACAGACCCCCAAACACGCGCCACAAATGCTGAGAAACCGCAGCTAGCATCAGAGGCACGGTCACGTAAAGTGGAGTGCTGCTGGGTTACAGCACTAACATCCAGCCCCCTGTCATCCCTGCGTCCCGGCTGTGAACAAAGAGAGGAGCTTTTACCCTTTTCCCGGCGCAAGGAGCGCTAAGGCACTCTCTGCTGCTGGAGCAGCCCATGGTCCCGGAGCCCGCGAGACTTCCACCCCCCCAGGCACACGCACCCGCGCGCTGGAATGCGAGGAGCACCGAATGCAGGTGGAAACCTCCACCTCCACCAAACTGGTCTGTCTACATTGGAGGCACTAACTAAAAAAGCAGCTCCATTGGACCTTGCCTCCCACAGCTGCCTCTGGTGCTGACTGGCTTACCGTATTCCTGCTAATAATGGGACAAGGGGAAATGGGAGGCTGCACTGAGCTACAGGGCTGGCTTTGCGCAGAGGGACTGTGATGACTTTAAGACGCAATGGCAGCGTGCATGAAAAATTGGTAGGACTGGAAGAGTAGCGCTTACAGAATTGCTGCATGTTACAGGATAAGCCTGGAGGATGACCTTGTTGGAGGTTAATGGAAGAGCACGGCATGTGTATGAAATGTGTGGGTTTGGTAAAGCTGTCCTTGATTTAGAGTGCTGCAGCGCTACACTTTAAACTCTTAAGTGATTGTTATTGTCAGCAAAAGGCATCTGAATGCCCACTTCGTTAGGAATCAGACCGTTTCAAACTAAGGTGCAGAAAAAAAAAAAAAAAAAAAAAAACTAGGTCGGACATTAACCAGCCAGCATAAAAAATTTATAAAAAAACGAATGAACTGTCCTCGCATGCTGAAGGTAGGGAGGGGTTGCAGCACAATAAAAATAATCTTTTCAATTATCCATCAATGTTTTGAGACCCTGTTTAGCCTTCTTTATAAAAAATGTTCTAATTGGGACCTTTTTATAATGCAGTCCCACTGAAATTTACAGTTGACTGAGCTTGCCCCTCCCCACCCCCCAAAGGCAATTCATTGGCCTTGAAGAAAATACAATCCCCCCACCCCCCCCATTACTTTTATCAGTGGTTTATTTGAATGCTGTCCAGATGAAACCTAAGAATGTAATACAGTAAATAGGATAAACAACAGCATGTACCAGAATTAAAATGAATAGGATATGATTGACTCAGATCAAAATCCCGACACTCGGGACCGCTCTGTGCAAATAAATTCAGTAGTCATGACATAAATCTGTCAGTTAAATTTTTAATTTTGTTTTGAAAATTGTCAAATTAATGGTTTTAAGGTCATAATTGTTTTTTTTTTTTTTTTTTTTTTTTTTTTTAAGTTCCTCTTAATTCAAATGCTCAGCATGTAGCAGTATGGGAGCCATGTAGATGCAGAAGAGTCTGTTTACTTGTTTGCATATGGTTTCACTATAGCCTTAGTGATGTTAATCATAATCCTGTCTTGGTCCAAGTTAACTGTACAAGATCAAGGTAAAGGCCATTATTAGATCAAGAGACCCCCATCCTCCTCCTCCTTACTGTAATGGCTGTTACTGGCAGCCGTGTGGTCTGGTGGTGGAGAAACCTAGTTTGAAACTAAAAGGTTTCAGGCTCAAACATCAGGGGGAGCTCAGCAGATGTTGTCTGGAGCAAGGAGCTTAACCCAAATTACTCCAGTTACCAACTGGACAAGTAAAAATGTCATCTTTGAGGCCAGTGAGAATAAACACACTTGTTATGAAACATTTCAATGCAGAGCAGATTAACTAGGCGTTACGAGGATTAGCAGACAGCACCTTTAAGGTTTGGCATGGTGTTGTTCTGCAACTGCTTTGAGTCATCAACTATTGAACAGTGGTGCAGCAGAGCCCCGCCCTCTTCCTCCTGTCCAATGAATTACTGGCACCGACTCCAATTCTGGATTCTTCGTCAACTAAATACTTACTCATCCCCCTCCTGAAAATGGTCCTACAGAGTCTCAGCATTTACGCACTGCATTCAGTGATCAATGGGAGTATGGATTTTTATGGCTTTTTGACCACTGGAAAATATTCTCAGAAGAAAATGGCTGCCTCTAAGATCAGTTGGAGGGGACAATGTTTCAATTGTCCGCCTCTGATAAACACGTGGCTGAGTTGTGACCGGTTTCCAATGTCTTCCGGGCATATAAAACCATTTTATATCTATCAGACGATATAAAAAATAAGCCTCTCTGTTTTTGTGCCTGCCGTGATAATGGCTTTCCCAGTTCTCCCTCCCCCTTGATGAACAGATGAGGAGGTTGCAGAGTGGGGACTGGTTATCATATGACATGATTGGCCTCATGATACAGGAAGATAATTCCAACACAGGGTAAACATGAGGTCAGCATAACGGGTGCTTACAGACAGTCAGACATTAATATTCCATGTTTATAATGGCTGAAAACCGAGGCAACGGCAGCAAACATGATCTGTGCTGATCCTCGTCTGTTACCACACTTATGAGGTCATAATGACTTAGGAACAATGCGATCTGTCGGTGCCATTACGGTTTGTGCTTTTTGGTGCACCACACATTTGGTTGTTTAATTAGTCTTTGTCAGTTTGGCTCAGAGCAATTCCGATCACAGGCGTCAATTTAGTGATGTCAATACGTAAAGAATGTGAAACTGTGGTCAAGTTTCAGCTTGCATGTTCCTTTGTGATATTTTTCCTCTTTCACCCCACCGTGGGCCATGGCACCCAGAGGCTATGACAGCGATGCAGATGCAGCCAAAATGATTTCACTCCGGTCTTCACACAGCTTTTAATTCTAACACATGCTTTAAATAAAAGTGTTGATCTAAAGGATACAATGACTTATGAATCTCCTCAGTGCACTTTTCTAGTCTTGAGAAGGGGCTAACTACACACTCTACTGTGGAGGACTTGCAATGTCTGAGCTTTCAAAGCATACATGCACAAGTCCTTCATCTGGTTCTGGTCTTCATGATTTCTAGTAGGGAAAAAATTGTACCCATATGCTCAACTCTGATTTGTACCCTCATAACAGACAATTAATTAAATAATTTACTGCAAAATTCAACAAGTTAACATCAACAAACACATTTTTCAATCTGAGGCCATAAACAGTGTATGTGTTACAGGTTATAACTGGATTCTCACATGGACATAAAAAGGATTGCTTAGGCATCGGAGATAAGAACCTGACCATGCACACAGCAGTCTGGCCATATTTAAGTGTGATTCCATGTCCTGTACATGAAAATAGGCTGGAGCGATTTTAAATCTCACTCAGTTCTGGACTCTGCTGCTCTTTCCAGAAGAGTCCTATTATTAAACCACCAGAGAGAGAACACAGACCCAACAGCTGAGACCACAGGCAGATACTCAGTTCTGCCCTACACACACTGTGGAGCTCCTCTTAAAAGGAGTATTTCTGACTTTTTCCACTTTGGTTGTAAAAACAAAATTGATTTTCAACTTAGCTACAATGCTGAGCAATAAAGTTGCTCTACATAATGCTTTTGGAGTTGTGTTGCAGGAAATGCATTTTGTATGCAAATATTCAAGTATGCATAAATATTAAACTAAAATTGTAACTTATTCTCATTTGATTTTTTTTGCCTTGGCTAAGGCTAAAAGAAAATAAAGGCTATAGGAAACAAGATAAAAGGAAAAGCTGTTTGGAACATTCAGACATTTAAAAAAAAAAAAAAAATCACCAGAGAAAACCTTGCTGCCCGGAAATGATGATACATTACTCAAAACATACAGCATTTATAACAGTATGATTACGCAGAAATCGATATCGTGATGGTAGCAGCCCATCTCCAGACCATTCCCGAATTTTGCCATTCGCAAAGACCAGTCAACCGCGTCTGCACTGTGTCAACTGCTGGCTGTCCATCTGACCTGCTGTTCTGCCTGATAATGGTGAAACAACACCCTAATACTCCAGATATACGTAGCTGCAATGGCCCCTGGGACGACAGGCATGACGTGAACTGCGCCACGGTGTCTCCATGAGTCAGATACAGGCCTGGGACCCGGAGCCAAGCTTATCAACCCATTCCCATCACTTAGTGAGCCCTGCATGACCCGAGCAGCTGTACAGCAGGCAAATAAAGAGACAGCAGGACTTTTAAAAGGAGGTAACCACTGCCCTTTTCACAATACATTTAATCATCATCATAATATTCGTAAAGACTTTTAGTGAGTATAACTGGGAACTGTGAGGCACTTAAGGTCATTGTGCACTGTTGAGATCTTGTTCCTCTTTAAGTTCCAACAGGTAATTCACAGTGCATTACCACCAAAAGGAGGAGCAGAGTCTGAGATTATGGATCCTAACCGGTGTTTAGGTGCTTAACCATGAAAATAATGAAAGGGCACACTTAGAGATAGTACTCAGTGGTGCTTTTGAGGCAGATTTCCCTTTAGATTTTTAAATGACAACTTCCTCAAAAAAAAAAAAAAAAGAGAGACACCTCTTGTGCTCACTTCTGAATGCATCTCTGTTACAAATGCATACTGTATCATTACATTACACATTTAACAGGCTTCATTAGCAAAGGCTTAAAACTCAAAATGAACAAAACAGGAACTTCTTTGAGGAGGTGCTGAACATGCTTTGAGACCCTACTCAGACTACAATTCATTTACCTCCTTGGCTTTTGCCCTTAATAGTACTGTAAGTCTGCACTGTGTGTGACTGTGTGTTTTTCTTGCCATTTTATCAAGGGCAACTCTAAAGTTAGACAACTCTAATCTGCCCAGTGTCAAAAATAGCCCTGTATCAGCTCTAGTGGCAACAGACAGAGTAAACTCTAGTAAAGTACTGTTTGTGTAAGTGAAAGGGTGCCATTAGCTTACCATGAGCCCTATGAGTGCACAAGTTAAAAATATCTGGCCTGTGTTTTCATTAAAAAGTCAACACTAAATACATCACCAAAAGCAAAAGGAAAAAAGAAAAAAAAAAAAGTTTCTCCAACATTAAAACGGCTCCAGTAAAAACTGGGTGCCGTTTTCACAATAAAGTCAGTCCTAGCAAGCGAACCTCTGCAAACATCTGCAGCTCAATGCGGCGTTAATGAGCAATGCTTTCAGATCTCTGGAAGCCTTAATGCAGAGCAGGAGGATGAGGAAAGCGCACAGATGAGAGCATAAACACCCACACCCAGTCAGACTAATCACCACCTTCCACAGTTACACCACAGGTGTGGCCGACATCAGCTCTCAAAGCACAGGCTATTTACTCCACTCATTCACAAGAGCACAACAACAACTACACATGCTCCAACAAAATGCGTCTGTCATCGAGAGAGTGCGACTTTTAGTGCATTGTTGCACTGTGATATGAGTCACTTCTGTTTTTGACTCCATCTGTATTTACTGGGAAGCCGCTTTCTTGGCCTGGTCGTACTTTGAAAAATGTTGACTTTTTTTTAGCAAAAGTGACTCCCTAGATAAAGGAAAAATGAAATAAAAAACTTAAGTCACAAACTGCAGTTTCTCTCTCTCTTTAATACCTAATGTGATGACTTAACATACCATTGCAGTATATGTTAGCAGATGATTGTTGGGAGACTCTCTTGCCAGAAAAAGCATGAGCGTAGCTGTGTGTGGGAAACCCCTAAGGCAAAGGACATCAATAATTACGCATCAAACAGACAAGGGGCTTAAGGGGTGCCAGGTCTGTATTTATAAAACCCTTTCCTGCACTCAGCAGGTACCATGAGTACAACCAGTACCATCCCTTTACATCACACATATTTTCATTTGGTGCTGAAAAAAAAAAAAAAAAAAACAAGCATTTGGAGAATGTACAATTCTGTGGCCAGATATGATCTCATTTCCTTTTATTGGCCGTTCCTTCGGCATTAAACACTGATTCTGTGTTGTAGCAACATCATAACAAAATGGAGGGAAGAGGGTCAGGCAGGGGGGAGGTGGGGGGGATACACTATCATGCTCAGTTCTGCCTGAGGAGGGAAAACGGGACCTCCTGGCTGCTCGTTCCTGGAGGCCAGGCATTCAGACAAGAGGGAATATAACCAAAACAAACGGAGCAGGCGGTGAACTCGGCTTGTACACAACCCCCCACTGGCACCTGCGTTAAGCAGACGCTCGCTGCATAACTCTCCTGTGCTTGAGCAACCACTTCTGACGTTACCACTTAAAACGCAGTCAACACAACACCATGCAACAAGTTAACTGCCACCCAATCCAGCTCCACTTCAAATGCATCACGCGCTTTTCCAGACCACACCAACCTTTAAGGCTGGAAGCAACCACTACAAGACATAAATAACCCAATTCTGCCAACTTTTTAAAAAACAAATTATAAATGCAAATTTTCAGTTTCAAGCATTCACAAGCCAAAAGTATCACATTTGCAAACAAACAAAAATCTAGGACAAACACAGCCACAATCATTATCTCTATAAAGACACATATCAAACACATCGCTTTTAACACAAGCATGGAAAGCACATGCATGCACATGCAAGCTGTTGTTTTAAGATGTGCGGAGTCTTACCTCGGTGAGGATATGCTGTATGACCACAGTGACCGCCTCAAACCTGCGGTTGCCAGAGGCCAGGAGCTTCTTCAGCTGTTGGATGCACTGGTTGTTCTTGTCGCACTGGGCCCTGTAGTGCTCTGCGCCCAGCAGAGGCTTGCCCTCCGTGGGTGGCAGCAGGTCCGGCTGCCCGTTCGGCTGCGGCTGGGGCTGGGTCCTGGGGCTCGGCTTCTGCTTGTTCTTGTCCACTGCAAGAGAGCATCCGTTCAGCGTTGGGACAACGTTCAGCATCGTTTTCTCCCCCAGCACAGACACGCGCGCCCTTCCCAAGGAGGATTTGGTTCCAGGGTCTGAAACCTACCACTCCGAGGGGGGGCTGGGGGGAAACTAAAGACGGCGAGGGGCTGCTCCTGTATCCGCCCTGGGTTTTTAATAAAGACGAGAGCGCATGGTACTGTCCAGAGCACACTTAGGAGCATTAGCGATGATTCACAGAGCAATTAGGAGCCATATAGCAGCTACACTTCCCCCACACAAAATGGAGCTCCCGAAATGAGATTACACTCATCTCCCGATTGAATCTTCCCTCTGTGGGCACACAGCACCGCTGTCAGTACAGCCTTATTTTAGCAGCGCTGTGCCACAGAGGTTTTGATTTACATCGCCTTTATAAATATAACACCAAGGGCATAATAATGGAACGGGGTCTGCTAATGAGGAACTACATTAGTACAACAACCCCAGCGCTGGCCGGCGGTGTATGGCAGGGAGGGGTTAGGGGGACCACAGATACATGCCGACCATCGTTTCAAAAAGTAATGCACAATGACACCACAGATTTATTGCATGCCCTTCAGTGTATCCTGAACCTCGTGCATGGTACTGAATCCATGCCCTCAGTGCTGCAAGCTCCGCTTGTTTGGTCAGGGAGACTGTGCGGGAACGCTTGGACATTGCTAAAATTCCCCATAAATAAGCCATTCACTGCCAGTGCCTTTTCGGCAGTCATTTACATGACACTTATAATTGGACTTCAGTGTTGAAACTGACATCTGGTGATCGATAGGAAATTGAAAACCAGTGGTTTGGAAAAACACTGAGAACACAACACTCCCATCTTAGACTTAATTCATATTTGGCAATGGATGCCTTCTGCGGCTAATTTTGCAGTTTCGCTGCTGGGCACTGACATTTAACAGAAGATACATAATGATACATCGTATCACATGCCGTGCAGAAGACGACAGAGGAATGCTCCTACATTAGATAGAACATGACATGACTCATTCCTGACTGAGGCCACCTACACAATCAAAGCCAAAAAGTGCAAACCTGTCAGGAGCACGCGGCTGCAATTCAATTTCACGACATTCTTGTTCAAAAGCTTTCGAATGTTAAACTGGAGCTGCATGGTGTACCATATGACAAACTTAAATTTGGAAAGCTATGACAGCATCGACTTTACAAGTTTTGCATCAGGCTTTCAACCCTACATCGAAAGGATACTCCCTCTGAATTTCTCTCATGGTTATACCTCCTAGTGACCATCTTGAACAGCAGCCTAAAGAATAAGGCCCTCCCCTCTGTAGCTCAAAGCAGAGGAGAACAGACATCATTATGACAATGGTACACTGAAATAACACATTCAGAGGAGCAATTCATCACTTTGGTCTACAATTTAAACTTTGCATTTAGTTAAGAGCAAAGATGTAAACAGTAAAAACTGAAATCTGACGGATTTGTGTAAGCTTGTGTGCTCGGAAAAGGGTTTTAAAAATAAAGGGAAGAATCATGAAAGAGAGACATTAATTAATAGATCAGGTAAACATAAACGGTCTGACCAAAGAGGTAACCCTATAGCAGTGGCAGCTGGTGAACTCAAAACCAGGGGAGGAACAAACTTTACCTTTATACCTATATTATGTTCAGCCTGTTCCCATTTATCCTTCTAATTACTCATTTGCAGTGTAATCAACACCAATTGATGTTAATACATTAAAAACATCCATAGATGTAACACTAGATTGCAAAGAACAGAAATTTATTACAAAATGAAATTGGTAACCATTTACTCTATTTATGGCAGCTGGTGTTGATTATTCTGTGAATAATTTGTTTTATTGTTAATCAAGGAGGATAAATGGAAACAGGCTGAAAGTAATGATAGGTTTAAACCTAAAGTTTGTTCCTCCCCTGTTTTGAGCTCACCAGCTGCCATTGCCCCATAGTGAGGGAGTACATGGAGAGAGAATCTCTGTACAGTAAGGTGAATATGGAAAATTCCATAACACAGATGTTAAAATTTCTCAGCTGTGAAGTGCTCCAGACAGCCAGCCATACAAAGGTGCTAAAAGGCCAGTCACAGTGAGAAAGAGCATGCATGTTCTTGCCTTCCAGCTCACTGCATTTCAATGCAAGACTGTTTTATAGTGAATGCTCCCACAATCACAATACAAGGACATGGACTTCCAATTCAAATACCATTTCAATGAAACAGCAAATTTAGTGAACCACCAGGGGAAAGCAGGTTTCTAAGAAATTCCATACTACATTATTTTTTTATATTTAGACAAGAGTGAAGAACAAATATCTGATTTATAATTCATGATGCTCAAATTGTAGGTACAGTAAAACTGCTATTGACAAGCTAGAATACAAAATAACCGCATTAAAAAAAGATTGATGGAAAAAAACAACATTCTTTCCTGAAGAGAGAGGCCATTATCCAATACTAATGGTGAACCGGTCTGGAAACGACACAAATGAACAAACAATGCAGTCTTGGATAAGCCTTTAGACCCAAAAGGAGAATGTGGACACAGGCAAATGGAAACATGCTGGCTATTACTGAGTGAGGGAGGCTCTGTAATACACAATGTCTGACTGGGAGTGTCTGATTTCTAACACACCATGGCACGGGCATAGCATGGTATGAGTTGGCTAGACAACTTCAAATCAGTTCTTTTCAGGAGTAATAATCCAGCAAGTTTATCATATTATAGGAACAGCAGCTGCCATTCATCTATAACCATGTACACACCAACAACAACATGCTTCAAATTCAAAGGCAAACCTGCTATAAGAGGATTGTATTCTTGTACTGTGTATTGTCACTAATATTAATTTTAGAATAAATTTTGTATTAAAATATGATTACAGGTTACAAAATGATTCTCAAAAAAAACTTTAGTTATGTGATGTACACCTTATGATATATTAATTAATCAGAATCTGCATCATTACCACATGGAAAACATTACAATTGTTTAGCTTTGATTAGATATAAAAATCATTCGAATGCATTGGAATCACATCTGCGCCCAGCTTTAAATTTGGGGGAAAATACCCCTGCCATCTGTTTCTGGCTCACATATTTGCTTTCAATCATTATGACACCATTAAAATGAGAAACCTTATACTAGCAGACAAGACATTTTGTTTTCCAAAAATGTTGAAATTTCTTTACAGTACATTCAACTACTTAGATGCTGGAATATCATTGTTTTAAATGCAACAGAAACTAACTTTTAAATGTTAGTTGAAATGATTCACTCACAAATAGTACACATGCAGAATAACATGGCCAAAATCAGGGGGCATGGATGAAAGAGGGCATCATAGTGATTGTTTAAAACTTCATATTGATGCATCTTTAACAATTAAGAAGTTTGACCTTTATACACAGTATTCCGTTGGTTGATTTGAGAAAAGGTAGCAAATTAGACTCTTCAACAGTGCCCCCTGCTGGTCTGATCTGCATTTACATATTTATCACTGGAATATTTATGCTGCTTACACAATGCTGCAGCCAGAAGCCCCAGAAACAATGTCCTGTCAACATAGTTTACAGCTTGTACAGTGTCATAGTAGGGTCTAACTGAAATGTAGCTGGTCTTGTAGAGTATGCAATAATAATATGGCATCCAACCCAAAGACAACTAAAATAAGAACTTAAAATTTAAAAATGTATGCATGGGCTATCTATGAACCATTAAAGCAAGGTTACTCCAGTTTTAGACAGTATGCATGGGCCAAATTAAACTTTGTGTGTAAACCAAAAAAGAAAGGTTATTCCAGACAGCCCTTTGTTTGCAGAGGTTTGAGAACATGAAACATGATGGATCAACAAGTCATGCCAAGTCTGCAAATGCAGGGTGTCAGCTTACCCTCGATACCAAAGACAAAGCAAGGAATGCCCAGCAGAAATCAATATTGTTTACATAGGTATTAATTATGCAGTCATTACAGTGGACAAAAATCAATTCCCTGGGTTCCTTGTTTAATCGTATTATGGTAATCCCTTTCCACAGAGGAATGTTTAAGCATAGGAACAGAGTCAGTGCCATGAGAGATTTAAAGGTGGTCTGCACCCATTTTCATCAAAAGACAGGTGGGAACACACTCATGGCTGGAGGTTCAATTCCAGATCCTGCACTGATTAGAAATACCCAAATACAGAAATAAAATGAACTTCTCTGCACAGCCAATGGCATTTTGGATACTGCAGTCAGTTTCAGCTCATTTTCAAAGCAACCCTGTTTGCAGACCTCCAGCTCACAGTATTAGTGCAGTTCTTCTGTAACCAATAATTACATTAAAAATGTAATGTAAGATTCTGTTGTGAGGACAAATGCAAATATCTGTTTAACATAAATGGTTCAGGGAAAAAAACTGAAACATGAAACCATCTAATTAATTATATTTTACTTCATGACTTCAAAATTATATTTCATGAGGACTTAGAAAGGAGGGTGAGTTTTCCCTGTCCGGGACATGGCATGGCGTGAATAAGGTATGGCTGTGGTTGTACCTATCCACCTGCATCTGCATTCCTGCTTCAGTCCCTTTCAAAAAACTGAGATCACAATAAAACGGTTTCTGTGAACATTATCAGCTCACAGATGGCTCATGTTTGGAAGTGAATTATTGAGAGAGTAAAGTGGGGTTTTATAAAGATCCATTACCATCACCTTTTGTCAAACTAATAAACAGCAAAAAAAATTAACCAAATACAAGAAAACAATAAAGGTAATAAATGCAATAAGGAAATAAAAAAGGAAAAATGATTTACATCACTCAATTCATTACATGATTTAGAGCTGGCTGAGCATAAGTCATTTTCTTTGTTGTCTACTAATGTAATCAAATGTATGTATTCCTCATTTAACCATGGAAAAAACTTAACTTTATCACAAAATTCCTCAAGGATGATGTCACAATATGTAAATGAATCCACAATAGATGACTGTGGACACTGGTACCACCAGGGAAAGGCCTTTCAGTGCTCAGTGAATGATGACTGACAGATCATTCACAACAACACGCTTGTCATTGTGTGGAACAATATAATAAGGGAGAGTGGAGCTGAAACCCAAGCCCTCAGATTAAAGTGCTACTATGGCTTCCAGGACAAACCCACTTCTTCATTCCACAGTAGCCGTTCATGTGCACTTTTCTCAGTCATTCCAGGTGGAAGTGATGTTTACATTTATGTGCTTTTTTATGCAGACTTAAGAGAGATATTTTTAACATAACAGCGGTGCCGTGGGGTAGCATACCCAGGTGAAGAACTGGTTGCCAGTGCACTGGTGTATCACCGGAGACAAATCCTGATAAAACTAGTTGTCCATCACTTTGTCCATGGAGGGAGGGTTCCAATTAGTGGATAAAGGATATTTAAGGGATGATTACCTTCAAACACAATAGGCCATTCCAAGTCAGAAAAAGAGACATGGCACAGGGTAAGTTTTTTTCCCCAACTCTAATAATGGTTCACGGAGGGTGCCAGTAAGTCTAATCATTCTACTGTTTAAGCACAAAGACAGGAAAATTGATTCAGAAAACAAACCCCATGGTGAAATGCACAGTCCAACTATGTGTGCGCACTCTCCTTTTTTTCCCCCTCTTTGTGTTTCACTGGACAAAGGGAATGATTAAAAAATACAAAGGCAATTATGGGCTTGATGGGACAAGTGAATTAATACATCCAGTGTTCAAAGAGGTAACCATGTTATTATTACGTAAACGTAATGAACAAAGCTATTTGGAAATGACCCATTATAATTCCCTGTTTTGTTCAAGTAAGATCATGGGGAACAGCATTAAAGCACAGTGTCTGGGCTGCTCTGTCCCATCACCCTCTTTTACATGGCGGCAAATGACAGGTCACCCTGACTGCAGAGGTCCTGGCCAGGGAAAAATGCCCTCCATGCAGTTCAGGGAGAGCCGAGCGCAATGTGTGTATAACGGATATTGCGCTCCGTGACATTGAATTCAAAAATGTCACAAACAATACTTCTCAAAGAACACATCTAGCTTTGGAATGTCTTCAAGGATATTGCACCCAGTGTATGACATCAAATGTTGTATAGCAGTTTAAATAAAATGATTGGATCAACAACTGGATTTTTCCTGAAGTTGTAGTTGCACGAAATATAAATCCAAACAAACAGAGCATACATGCAAATCTTGGCACTGAAGCTTTGTGTAATCAATCTGTCAGCCTTCATTTTTCTACATGATTTAAATTTTAAACCACAAAAACAGCCAAACAGAAAGATGCTTAACACTTAAAATCAACCATTTCCTGCTTTGTGGAAATGGACAACATACAATATTACATCCAAATTTGTCTTCAGCAATAACAGCTCTTTAAATATGGACAAACACTTTATACATACACACCATTGGACCATGATTCCAAAGTAATGTTTGTCAAAATGGCTGCCAAAGACCACGCACAAAAACACCACAAAGCCATGAGACTGACAGCACCAGGATGTCCATCGTCACATACATGAAGGTGAAGATGACGTAGCCATGCATGCACATGTGTGGTTTGTCTGCGAAACGCCATATTGACTGATGTTGATTCAGATGAGTCAGAGTACATAGTATATAGTAGTACACAGCATGGCAAAACCTGCCCAATTGCACTGAATGGCTAAAAACAGATAAAGCTGTACCTCAGACTGAATTCTGGGATCTTTTCCCAACCAACAGATGAAAATCGACTCTAAAAGGGCTAGAAACAGATTATGCAGATTATCTGTGGGGATGACCGATCAATGGGGGCTACTGTAAATTTGGCAGCTGGAATGGCTATGCTGATGAGCGGACATTGATGTAGACGGACGCTGAATTTGGGATTACACAGTGACTTACAGGGATTACAGAAACATGGGAACCCAATGTGCCAAGAATACGTCTGAAAATTAATGACAGTGTAGTATTAAAAATATTTAAATGTTTCAACACACAGTTGCTCCAAAACTGTTTGGAGTTTGACTGAAACGGGTGTACAGCTGGAAATTCTTACTTGGTTCCCTTAGAGTTCATAGCTCCCCATAACCAGTGTCAGCTGTGCTTTGATCAAATCAAGTATTTCACAATAGTAATTGATTTGTGCTACAAAGCATGTAGCAGGCAGCACAAGTCAAAGTTCAGATTATGTGTCACAACAGAAGAGCAAAATAACAGAAGAGTTAAATAATTTAAAGTCACTTTTAAACATTGTCTAGAAAAGTACATTTATCCATTTAGCGACACAGTCCTCTAAACCAAGTATTACTTGGCATGCAGGGATGCTGCCATAGCAACATGTTATACTTTTACATACAAAGATACTCTGTAAGAAGAGTGGGCACGTCACCTTACCCACACGAAACTTCAAAAACACATCTAGCTCGGATTAAAACATTTCTTCTTATTCCTACTTATTAATTACTACTTGGTCCTCTTATTAATTGCTATCATTTTCATTAATAATTCAAACATCTCTGTAAAACAGTGGTTTTTCTATGTAGGTTACCAACCAAATCTCAGGAGTGCACAGGGAATAAAATCTGGCATACTTCAAACACTGTCCTAGAGGAATGTGACAGTATGTCTATGTCACGCTCAAAATGGTAGGACCGCTTGGGCTTTTAATCTTATTCTACCTGTAAGCACATGGACACCTAAGCATGCCCCATGTAAGCAATCACTGCAAATGTTTATTATGCAGCCTTCTGTATACCGTACTATATACAGTTCATCTTTTTTTTTTTCTTACAGTGCATGTAACTGCACTACATATCTATATTTGTAAAGATGTGTATGACTGTACATGAGTAGCAATTTGTGTGAACAATGTCTGTTGTTGTTAAACCAGAAATAACCCAGACATTTAAATATCAGCTTGCTTTGTACTGGATAATGCTGAATGACCCGCACATGATTTCACTTGTGTTATACACATGGTTCCCTTTCTCTGGTTTATCAACATTAATCATGAGCATCATGAGCCTGCCATTGTGTAACATATTTATTAAATCAGTGTTTAGCCCATGAGCGTTTCTTATGTCAAACAGCATTCTACTAATCTAAATGATACAATTTAAAATAAATATGCCAACATTAAAAGATAGCATGCATCTCCATGCGTGTAATGGAGTGCCCCTGTTCTTCTCCATTTCTCTTCAACTCACCTTCTAAAAATAGGAGCACCAGAGGAAAGCATTTTTAAAAAAACAGGGCTGGATGCAAATGTCTGTGGGAATTTTCCTGTCAGAACGATGTTCTCACACGAATGAACACCCTTGCTTCAACCCAGTGACTAAAGCCTAAGATAACCTACATTTCACGCTCTGACCAAAGAAGTAGGTTTCTAAACCTGTAAAATGGAGTACAAAAAATAGTAAACAGCTACACTACAGAGCAGCTACACTGAAGGAAGGGAGAAAATAAAAAGACATCTTTTATGGGGAAAAAAAAAAACAGAAAACACCAATTCAGTTTACAACAGATGCAACACAAATGGTATATAAGACAAATGTATACACATAAAAGCATTAACAGTCATAAATCTATGTCAGGGCACTGAGATATGCCTTGCGCGCTTGGATTAGGCGGGAACATCAGTTGAAGCGCTCTGCCACTGATACACCACTCAGGATCCAAACGGACACATAAATTATTTCAGACCCTTGCTAACTGCAACCACCACTGACACCCATCTGGGAGGGTAAGTAAGAGAGGGGGAAAACAGACACCATTTCTGGGCAGCACTGACCTGTGTGGAACACCACTGTGCTCTTCTTGCATCCTGATAGCAGCTGAAGGTTTCTGAGCAAACCTTTTGCCGTCAGTTTCACGTGGATGTTGGACAGAGAGAATTTCGGAGACCATAACATTGCTCAAAAGCGTTCAGGGAAGTGGAACACCCCCACCCGAAGAAAATAAAAATAACCAAAAGTAAACCCCCCCCTCCCCAAAAATAAAACTCAAAAAAGGTCCTTCTTGGGTGGACTACCGCATGCCAAGCACCGCAAGGTGCAACGTGCTACTGGATTGCCCTGTGTGGAATCCAATGAGAGGAGCACGGAGAAGAGGAGGGAAAATTAACAGCAGCCACAGCACAAAAACAACCCCCACCCCCCAACCCTTCACTTCACCATAACCGCTCTCCTCCACGGCAACAGAAGCGGATTCGCTGGTCCGACGGCGACGTCTTGGGTACGGAGCGAGATCTGGACAGATGTGACAGAGGCGCAGGCTAATCCGTACAGTCAAAGCGGCTCTTTGGCCATTCACACCGAGACAAAGCTCGACAGCATCTCCCTGAGCTAGCAGCAGAGAGAGAGAGGAGAGGAGAGGAGGGAGCGGGGAAGAGAGGGATGCAGGGAGCAGGGAGGAGGGGGGTGGGGTAGTGAGCGGAGATCCTGGAGTGGGCGGGCCCTGACGCTGGGCTAGTTCGCCATCTCTCTCTGCCCCTGACACACAGAGGAGTGAGAAAGGGAGGGAGGAAGAATGGGTGGTTCATGGCAAGGTTATGTCTGATAATATGGAGTAAAAAGCAGCCATAATGCATGCCTGCTGCCGGGCCGCTGCCCTGATTATCCTCCATAGCAGATGTGGCATGCTGTCTCATCAATTCAATTAAAATCTCTAGAGGGACCGTGTGAATTAAAGTGTGGTGAATGCCACTGAGGAAAGAGGAGCTAGGGGAAAAAAAAAAAAAAAAACACAGGGGTTTCTGAATATTTATGAGTGACGACGCTCCACAAAATGGCTTACGTGAGACGGATCCAAATCAACCCCAAAGGCTGTCTGGTGGAGGGGGGAACAGAACGATAAACAACCTGTTCTAATGAAGGATGCTTTTGCAAAGACTACATTAAACAAGTGGAGAGAAGGACAACCCAGAAAGGCTATCATATTATAAATCACATGGTGGCCTTGAGTGTGAAAGCAGTATAAACTTGCAAATGGTGATTTTGCATTCCTTTTCAACAATACAGTAATGGCACACATTTAATCTCTGTAGTGTGTTGCATTGGTATAGCATGTTTTTGAAATAAAAAATAAAAAGAAATAAAAAATAAATAAATAAATAAATAAAACACTGAAAGTGTGACCACAACATTGAAGCTAGTAAAATGGGAGCAGGAGTGATTTTTTTTTCCATATAAATTTGATGAATTGATGTTTTTTTGGAATTTAACACACAGAGCTTTGTGCAGCAATCTCTACACCAGAGTAAGCACTGTAAATGCATGCCCACAACACTTTGAGGTCAGGCTATTTACTACATGGGAGCTGCATAGCCAGAGAGGACACCCTGCCCCACTTTCTGACACAGATTACTCAGTCACTGCAACTCTTACTAGGGCAAATTCAATTTAGCTGCACAGAAATTAATATATGCAAACATGAACCGGTGCCAGATAGGAATTTATGAAAACAGGAGGTGTTTTTTTTTTAAAAATTGCAGCCTTTTAAATGCACGTTTAGAGACACTGGTGTTTGGGTAATATGTATAACTAGTAGTATGAACATGCGTACATGCTGTATTAAACATACTTGTTAAAATTCCTTAATATCAGTCTCTTTTGTCAAAATGCAGTTGGATGTAATTCACTACAGCTGAAAGCCATGGTTTTTTTTTTCCCCCTTACCCCTTTTCTAATCACAATTTAGAATGCCCAGCTATATCACCATTCTGTGCTCATCACTACAACCTGCACAGCCAGTTCAGGAGAGCACACAGAAGAAGGCTTCACACTCTTCTGAAACACACCTCAGCGCATGCCAATTTTCCCACCACGGTACACAAGATCAGCTTGCATGAGTCAGATGAAGACACTTCATGCGTATCTGTGAGGAGGTGGATGGTGGGTGCCTGACTGTCCACTGAGGTGGGTGTTGCTGGAGGGTGGAAACACGTACATCCATCCCCCCAAGCTGGTGTAAAGTCAAAGACATGCTGTGCTGCAGTGCTGCTGACTACACTGGTCTGTACTGGTACTGCCCACATTCAATACCATTCTGTGTGGCCCATTAACACACTGCAACACTGTCTTTACAGGCCACTCTGTGGCCCACTAGTGAATAAAAAGACAGAAGACAAACAAAAAAAAGGGATAAAAGCAAGACTACTGTTTCTTATTGTCAAGACAAACTCTGTACACTGTAACGAAAGCATCATTTCTGCAGCATGGTATGCTACCAGATATTATGGAGTTAACCAGGAATAATAAAGAAATAAAGAAACAGTCCCTTGTAACTGAATGGAACACTGACTGCGCATAAATGCACTGGAACGCAGCATTTTGTAATACTGCAAACAATGGGGAACTCCTTCCCCAAACCGACGCCAGCACAGCATTGCTAACAGTGCCTTCTCCTGGGTTGTAATTATGTCTCAAGAGCAATTATGCTTACAGGAAGCACATGTGGGGAAGGCAGAGAGCTGCTAAACTTTATGTGCCTTGAAAATCCCAGAGAAGGGCAGCCAGTGAAGGAAAGTGAATGTTTAAAATAGCCACTCAGAAAAAAATTCTGTACAGAGTTAAGTGGGAAAAGGGTGTTTGGACACACTATACAGAACCAAAAGCAGAAAAACCCCTGAGAGCAAGATTCAGTTCCAACTTACTTATCACAAAACACACACTTACTATTAAAATTCGGGGTGCTAGTTCAGTTCTTGGTCCAGACACCGATTTCAGGTGTTAATGATGACTTCCTCAGGAAAGTCTCTAAATTACTGAAATGTCAGTCCATATTAAATGATTAACTCATACTGCCAAGCCTCATCTTACTGATTTCGGTCAGATTTGAACAAAACTCAGGCATTTGTGCCAAAGAGGTTTATTGCCAACACCACAACTGAGATTATTTCAGATTACTCAAAGAGGTCATGTTTAATGGACCAATATTCAAGAGCATTAGATTACCCAACTGGCAGTGTAAAACAAGGTAAAACTATACACACTAAAGGAGAAATATTTTACACATTAAATTACACGTGTGTCGCAAAAGGCTACGTAAAAACAGGGCAGGAATAGTTCCATATGAAATATATTAGTCCAAGTTTTAGACAACAGAAATTCTACATTTATCTTAGCCCAAGCCATGGTAAATTACAGCAGACATGGTGGTAAGTGCTGACTTGGATATGGCTGAAAAGCCACTCAATGCAGCAATATTTCAGTCTGCAGTACATCCACCGGGGCTGTTAAAAGACTGCAGACTGGTGTCCTTGTCATGTCAGTGACAGATGTGCCTGGTGCTGCAGCATGCTGTCACTGTGCTGCGTGGGCGGATCTGGGCAGGCCACAGGTCTCCACCAGCCCGACTGTTAACATGAGAAAGGGGCTTGGGCAACATCATGCACTGTCTGCCCACAACAAAGTCTCATTGTAGAGTTCATTTCCGCCGCACTGCTGGTGGTGACAGCAGCTTTCTTCCATGCCACATGTAGGTTTTGCAATACAATGCACACAGCATTCAAGCTTTCCCCTGCTCCTAGCATAACAACTATTTAACAAAACACATTACTAAAATTACAATTCATTCCCATCTGGGCCATTATCAGTACATTTTGGATTTACAATTTTTTTTCCCAGCTGTAAACACTCTCATATGACATATTTTAGTTTTAATTTGAAAAAATTCAACTTGCATAAGTGCAATGTCTATTCTTTCAAGTGATTTTCAGCCTGAAGTGCTAATTAGCAGCTGGCAGTTCAGTCAGCATGAGTCATTTGTTTACAGTGAGGAGGCGGCTTGAGTAAAGGCTAGTTAGATATTTTAAAGCAGGGCTGTGGAATGATTGTGAAACCAGAACCCACGGGTGGGTCACATTAGATGCAAGTAGAAGGACATTAGCCGTAATAAGACACTGGCTCACTGTAGGACAGTGAGAGATGCAACTGCCGTAAACACTCAGATTCTAAAAAACACACAATGTATGCAGTTTGGTCAAACTTTTCCCCAAACATACCTGGTGGACCAGTAGCCGGGCGCTGGAATCTTGCCGAGCCAGTCCTATGCAGAGGGCCTGGCGCAGACTTCGAAGGCGTTTGACTTGGTAAAGCTGCATTCTTGGTACCTGGGGTCATAACATGAAGACAGACAGATTCCATAAGGATTTGCAGTGGCCTGTCCAATAACACACTCAAGGCAGGCTTGGTGGCTAGAAAAGTCAGGAGCCACACTGATGCAAGAAATGCTACTATAGACTATAGGAAGATTGAGGAGGCAGGGTGAGATGGTCAGGAGCCATTCAGAGATACAGAGGGCATTTGATCAATTTAGATTGCCTGAACAATCAGTGGGCGGAGTGTGGCTTTAATTTAATCAACTTCAATGCATGTACCAAGGCATGCCCATACAGGCTTCAAATGAAGATGTTTATGTCTTCATGCATTTTTAATTCTTCATTTAACACAAATATTGGATGTTTTTCCACTCAGCCACTGCATATGCTAATAATACCGCAACAGGTACAACTGGAATGACAGCCTACATGGTGTAGATTCATAAGTATATTTCCATGTCACGTAACGTAGCGCGTTCACAAGCTATGTTCCTCTGAAAAGAAGCTGTTACTATAGCAAACCAAGACTGCCCACAATAATATCTGCTCTCATAAGGCTGTCTTAATATGAAGTTGCCAATAGCAACTGGTTTAAAAAAAAAAAACAAAAACTCACAATACATACATTTTGCTGCATTTGCAACCGTTTTAGTGATAGTTTGGAGACTTTCCAGGCAAGATCCCACATGCCATATACTACCAAACTGCTGCAGTGTTAAGCTGTTAAGCTTTGACTTTGACAGTGGATTGTCCAGCATCCATCAATGCAGATGAAATATATTAGTCATATGTTGTTAAGTTGTTGGAGAGACACTCATACTCTTTCAAAATAAACACTGCATAACCAGAGGCTGGTTTTAAACCAGAGGGGAAAACATGATTATGGAATATCATTCTTTGGTGGAACTAGAGATCATTGGCCTCATATGTTAACGGTTTGTATGGCAATGGCAGTCATATAAACTAACATGTGAGGGACCCACTGCTTCACATTATTAATTAAAAACCAATGAAGGTTGCAGAGAACCTGCAAAGTATGATCCTTTTTAAAATGCCCTTCACCTGATGTAATAACTGTGCTGCTCATTTAGCCAGGCAGTGATTTTTATTTGGTTTGAAACTTGGTTCCAGAGGCTGATTTTTTTTACCCACAGCTCCACTGTTTTTAAGGCTCTGTAGCTTTGTTTTAAGGTTGGGACATGTTTTATTAAATTATTTAGATAACCCTGATGTTCCAATTAAAGCAACTCGTTGCTGTGAATAAACAAAGGAAGGTAAATTATGTATGTGCAGGAACAATCAGGACAGGCCATGCCATACTGAACATTAGGCTCTCAATTACATTGTGCTATGAACAAACAAGAGAATGGCATGTGCCAAGGAAATCTGGCAGTTCAGCTTCCAGAAATCATACACCATTTTCACATTTGTGCTTGGTGCGCTTTTGCTACATTTTCTCTTGTCCTGCTACAGAATTCTTAACATGCAGTGCAATAGTATTCATACTTTTCATTTCTTTCCCGTGCTTTTATCATTTCTACATAAAATGACTGTTGGATTTCATTCAGTCCATGTTCAACATCATACCCTCAAACTCCCCCATTCATAAATTCAATATACATTTAAATGTGTGCAGCAAGCAAAGTGCGCATCTGAATGACATACATGGGTTCTGTACTCTGCCCATGAAATGTGCAATACCTACACCAGCTCTCCACAAGCACTGCTGGCTGGTGTGAATGGGGTTCACAGATTAATAGCAATGGTGAAGGGCCATAAAAGGGTTACACAGGAAAAGAAATACCTCAGGGAAGCAGCAGCATTGTCCTCCAAATCTGTGTACATATACAATGCATTTGCACAATTCACCCAGAGGCTACCAGCACACAGACAGCAGGGGTGGACAGTTTTTTGCACACCATGCTTTGACTTTAGCCAGTCTGAAACAAGGTCATGCCGACTGCGCAGCTCCTTACCTGCAGTCATGCCCTTCCCTTGCGGAGACTGGACTCTGTTCCGAACCCCCATGGCCTTGGTGATCGGGGATTTTCCCAAAAGCCTCGGAGCCGGGCCCCCTTGGGGACCTGGGCGAGGAGGCTTACTGTCTGGCTTGCAGACAGCTGGAGCAGAACCTGCAGGTGGAGCAGCAAATGCAATAGACCAGTTTCACACAGGGTCACTCAAATTCAAGAGACAGGAGAATGACCTGCTACAACCTTCCTTTAGAGGCTGCACATTCTAATGGATATTTAGTTGTATTGTTTAGTTGTATTTATCATTAATTTATCCAAGAAACCCAATTCAGATTATCATCTTTTTTTCTCCAAGGGGGACCTGGTTATAGTGAAGAGAAAATGAAATACCACCACATTGGGTGTAAAAAAGTAACTATTCAGTTTATCAGATTTGTAAAACAACAGGCTAATATCTGAAATTCATATTTATTCCAGCATCAGAAATTAAGAAATAACAGTAACCTTTTAAATGTCTGGGAATTGCAAGGACAAGTGCCTTGGATTTAAATGTACTTGTACAGCATGCATCAATTACAACTCACAATCAGAATTTAATTGGTTAAGCTCAATTACCATTATACCATAATACCGTAGATTAAAGCCTTTAAGAATCTCCCGTCCTTTGGGAATCCTTTCACTGCACACCAGAAATTCACTTTCATGTAAACAAGCAGCCCACATGTTCCCACATTACAGCCTTCACGCTGACACTCCATCACCAAGACAACTCTACTGATCCTGCTGCTAAAAATCACCCTGCAAACATGTCTAAAACACCATAAAAATGACTAATGCTACCAAACTGAACAAGCGAGAGCATGCAGAAACACTCCTAGAGAGGCACAGCCCGGGGAAAGATTTCCCCATCATATGTTCATGTACTATTTGAGCCTGTATGAATAACAATGGCTTTGCTTCAAGCATTTCAAATGATGGCTGCACATTGCATTTCACAAGTACAGTCAGGCTGGACGCAGGCAAAAACGCACATGGACACAAAATACGACAAATTCTTCTAGTAAACTTACTTTTCCATAGCTGCACTCTAGCTTTTCCGTTAAAAGCAGCCAACAAAGGAATGATACAGAAGCGATAGGATCCAATGAGCAGGCATGTCAACAGTGTGAGATCGCAATGAGAGCCTGCGCTGCTGTGCGGAATTAGGGTGGAATTGATAAAAAGGTGAGCCGAAAACTCGGTTGAAGTGCAGCTCCGCAGTCCTCCAGGAGCAGACATTGGGAAAAAAATAAATAAATCAGGGACTGGGAGAGAAAATAAAGCAGTAACAAAACCACTGTGAGGGCACCTCAGCCATATTCCTGCGTGCTCCCCCTCTGCCTCCACTTAGTGAAGTGGAGTGGAACAAACCCACCCTCCCAGACATCCGCATGTGGGGAACAAACACAAAGGCAGCGTGCCCCTCGGCCAATCACAGAACGGCACACTGTTGAAGATGCTGGAAGAAAGAGGCCCATTGTGTCATGGGCTGCCTCCTCAGGAACCAGACAGAATCTGGAGCGAGGGCCTGCTACACCCTCAGCGTCCCCCTCTGAAGCACTGCACACAGTGACTGAGGCCGAGTCAGCCCAGTCCAGCACCATGATCTTGTAATTACTCTTTGAAGTAAGCAAATTATTGAATTAATGCAATATTTCTTTCCAGGCCTGACATAAACCATCGGGCCTCAGACATGTCTAAGAGGCTTAGTCTTAAGCATAGACGAAAAAGCAAGATTTTGTGCCGCAAATCTTCTGATCTTCTGAAAACTCTGAGTGTCCTAAATTCCCTACATTCAAAACGGTCTGAAGGGAAATAACATCCTTTACCAGTGAAACACCTTCCAGACTTTATCATTTTACTCTTCAGTGACACTCATTTAATAAAACTAATCTCAGTTTTCATATGCAGGTATTAAGAAAAGAGGGAAGAACACATCCAAAACATTGACTATTTTGCAATCATATTCATGTAAACATCATAGATAGCAAACCAAAATTCGAAATTCCAGTGCAAATGTAGTGGCACATCTGTTCTCTGGAAACACATATCCTATATCTGTAGAACAATTAGGGGAGAGAAATGATTTAAAAAAAAAAAAAATAGAAAATGAAAATATTCATTTTTCAGAGGCAGAGTTAAAACCTGGGGAATTAATTCTGAGGATCAGTTCAACAAAATCAATTTGTCTTGAAATGTAGGTCGCGCGCACGCGATAATCTCTGTTTACATTAGCCAGCTGTGACCTCTGAACTGACATGCGGAATCATCGCTGTGCCACTGAGGCAGATAGAGAGGTCTGCATGGCGAGCATGGCGGGTAGGAGTTTAAAAACAGCCACGGTACATGAGAAGACTGGGGGAATTAATGCGGCAGCACAGAGCGCGGTGATGAATAGGCCGTCTCGAGCCAGGGAATAACACGCAAGGTGTGAGCGACGGAGGCATGAGTCAGGGTGGCCCTGTGCTGGAGGAGGAAAAGGCACTCCCTCTGACTACGAGAAACTAAAGCCTGATCCACATGCACCATCACGCTCCACACCCACCTACAGCCGTAGGACACCACCCAAGATCACACTCGTGTGAAAGTCAAGGTAGTGGACAAAAATCTGCTTAGCACACAGCTTCAGCACAAACTCCGTAATGAGCACAGTGGACACATATGCATGCACATTCATGAGAATTCTCATGCTGACACTACTCTATGAAAGCAGTTCCACACAGTATGTTGTGTGACGATGCCATTTCTCCTCATGGCAAAGCATCGGCATAACTGATGACATCTTCAGAGTTAAAAAAAAAAAAACAAAACAAAAAAAAAAAAGCAGACAAACTGCGGTATGTTCTGAACCCTGTCATCCGGAACCATGTGTTTGTGTGCTCTTGTACTACCTCAAACCACAATCTACAAAAACAGACACAAAACCACCGGAGAAATTTAAATATCTAGCAAGCGTAGAAAATCAACAAAGATTAAAAAGATAAACCTATTTGCTCAACTCATGCAGAATAATAGTATAAAAAGAAAATGAACTCACATGAGAGATTATTTCAATATTTGCATTACAAATCTGTTTAGAAATATGCTTCAAAGAAATTCTTAGAAAGACACGCCTGCTTTTAGCATTATTATTAGATTTGCGATCACATTTAAAATTCACGTTCCAATCGCTGTCGCAGTCAGTCAATACTACCATACCCAGATCTTAAAATGTATTCACCAAAATGCATTGCTTCTATTTTTATGAATTATATTAATACTGTAAGCATAGTAATATGCAGTAGGTACATTGTAATGGGTTTTCTATAACATAAAAATCAACGTGGCAATATATTGCACTTGGGGTGTTAAGCATGCTGCCTCTTAATTGTTTTTACTGATCTGACCCCTGAAACAGGACCTCTCCTAGACTAGATGCATGAAAGTTTAAATAAATGACAAAACTGTGTTTAAACTGAGGATGAACTCCTTTCTTTTTAGGGACAGAAATGTCACTGTCAGAAATCCTGTCAGGTTATTAATTGTGTTATTAATGAATTTTTTGGGGGAAAATGTGAGGAACACTGTTTAAAAACCAAAGACTGATACACACATTTGATGCGTACCACAATGTTTTGAGCATTTGAATTTTGAATATCCAGTTTTAACACAAGAACAGAAGAACATTTCAGGTCGTTTGACAAAACACCCTTCCTTACCTCGTGCACTAGCATTGCCTGCACCAGGTTGGCTTTGAATGCTGGGTAGGGGTGAAGGTTTGGCGCTCTCGCCCTGATCCTGTGCCTTAACAGGCAGCTTGGAGCCTGCTGCAGTGTGAGTCACAGCCAGTCCTGTGGCCAAGGTGGGTTTGGCGACAGTGACAATGACGGCCGCGACAGATGGCCTCTCTGTCAGCCGCATTTTCTGATTACCTGCAAAAACACCATTATATCACAAATGGGTCACAAAAACATGGCATCAAAAACCTATGTTTATTATCCACAGCCACTCCTGTCATTTCACTGCTGAAGGGTAAAATATAGGCTGATTAACAAAACCGCACTTTTGTAGCTTTAAATCATGCACAGAATCCTTAAAGCAAGTCTGCAACCACACAAGCTTAGACATGCTCCTGATCAAGCCTGCACCGGCTCTCACTTACGCAACCTTCCTACTACTGGAATAGTGTGAGGCCCAATGAGATCAATTACAAGGTGGAAGGATAAAGGCGATCACTGTTGCTAGGTTGGCAAATGATGGTGTTGTTGGGGATAAAGGACATTCCTCCTGTGCCCCATGGGCCAGCTGGAGAAACATCCAAGGCCTGTGAACACCGAGGTAGTTTCCTGCCGGGAGGGACCTCAGTTGACACAGCTTTAGAAGCCGGGGCCGCTATGCACTGGAAATCCCTGTGGTTAGCGAAATTAGCTTTATTTGGAATCGAATAGAGCTAAGAGGTTTGTTGGCACAATCTACGCTGGTAGTAGAATCTCAGAGTCTGAGGTGCTGAACTGGGAACAGCTTGCACCTTCATGCAAAGCAAACAGGATTTATGGCCAGTACTATTCAAATCAAAATGGTCTGTAAATGTGACATTGGCCGAGCCCAGATTTACCACCTCGCATCTATGTGTTGATTTCCAATCTTCACCGCTTGTGAATTACATATGAAGAGCATGGGTATTAGCAAATATGAGCAAGATGCTTTTCCAAGACAAACCAGGCCATAATTAATTAGTTACGTATATTAAGCATGGGCTTGGAAAAAAAGTAACAATCAGGAATAGAAATCTAAATGCAAAGCTTTAAATTTGTTCCCAGCATTGATCAGGCTTTTCTTAATGACTGCATGATAATCTCTAATCACCACCAGGATAGGGTAATCCCATTAAAACTGTCTAGATGTCCGGCATTTTCCAAAGCAGATAAAGGCTGATGCCAGGTGCTCCAAAAATGAGAGCAGTTTACTGGTTTCAGGATCCTCCTACTCTCCTGTTGTGGGAGATCAGCTCAAAGACGTTGTGTTCTGCTGGAGAAGTGCTGCAGCAAACTTTACAACATCTCTTTTCCCTGTGTTTTCCATGACCACAGTCAATTTCTGATTGGAGTAAAGACCTGGCCCGATGACTCCTTCCTTAACACTGCCTAGAGGATAAGCAATGCAAAGGAAGTGTTTATCAACATGTGCCAAAGGGAGAGTTTGGGGTGAAGGAGGTATCCGTGTCTGACACATACGCTTAGTTCATCAGGGACAGGAAGGCTGTAATGTGCAGATTAGCAAGACCTTTATACACATACTGCCCTCCCATGGCATGATGCAGTACTGCACATTAACAGGAATGCCTGAGAAACTGCCTGCAGGTATCTATGTTTGACAGAGATCATAATAGAAAATTCAAATAACTGTGGAATGCATAGGGTCTGTTGTGAAATCATATCTTTGCCTGGCTGAGGGTGGAGGCTTTAAAGTCATTTTTTTTTTGTACATGGAGGACTTGCTGTGATGCAGTAACTTCTGAAAATGAGCCAACAGCTTAAGAGATATTCTATAATGGTCCTAAGAAAGCTTTGCATTTGCCCAGTCTGGTTTCAGTTTGCACGTCAACCATTTTCTGGTTCTGAACAGACATTTTCCTCTAATACAGCATATATTATAGCTTGTCTTCTATACATGTATTTTGAATGCAAAAAAAAAAAAAAAAAAACTCTCTTGTATAAGCCAACCTAGTGGGTGTCACAGTAACAATGAAAACAGAGCCCATTTGAACTCAGGACTCTGCTACATGGGTTTCAAGCCAACTTTGAACAATTTGCGATTACTAACAAAAAGGAAACAGTGCCCACAATTGTATGAGAAGGATTTGGCATTGGATTTGGAAAATGATAGCAGGCAGAACCCCCTGGCCCCCAAAGCGAGACTGGAAAGACCAAAGCACATCCATTAGGAGAAAAGGGTTTGGGTTAAAGGGCAGCGAGAAGGCTGGAAGTTTCAGAGACCAGGCTGCTATTTAGAGCTGAATGCTGCTGTAGCTCAGTGCCTTAACCTTTCAGTCTTAGAAGCTTGCCTCTCCTCTCCTCTCACAGCCAGCACACATTGGTTTCAATTTCCAGAAACAAGCACTTCTTTGTATAGGTAATTTAATGTGGAAAAAATAAAGCCATCTGTTCATTACGCTGAGCCTCTGGGCTGGAGTAAACGTAAAAAAAAAAAAAACTAAGTTTGATCTTGCTGGCAGCTCTTCAGGCAAATACTGAATCATTTTAAACATTTTAATCTAAAAAAAAAAAAAAAACTAATGATTTTACCTTTTCAAAAATGCATTCCTCTGAAGAACAGAGCACTCTGAGCTGCATTACAACATGCGGCGTAATAGAAGTATCGGTTACATAACTCCTACACAGCACTGCATCAAGACAGATATCCCATTCAACATCACTGCTGCATTGAGAGTAAATAACAGGAGACAACTGTGAAGACCCTGACATAACTTTCACACAATCATTCCTTGCTGGTGTTTGTAAAAATGAACAGCATCGGTTTGCAGAGCCTGTTTAAAGGCAGAGTTCTGGAATGTGGGAGGAATGCGTTTCTCTGCTGCATCTACGGTCTCCCTGCAGCGCACACTCGGCAGCTAGCATGGAACAGTGTAAACACAAACCGTGTAAAAAAAAAAAAAAAAAAAAAAAAGTGAAGAAAAAAAAATACAAAAACAAGCAGATCTAAGATTAAAGGTGAAAGGCGGAAAAAGGTGACAGAACTATGTGAGAACAATTAAAGTTACGTGGAAGGAAAAATAACCTGAAACACAAACTAGAAACCCTGAGCGGAGGAGCTGGAGATAACAGAAAATGCCTGCTAATGAGAAGACGCAGCACACAAAGAAGAAAACTGGTTGGAGGTGAACTGGAATTCTGGCTGAGGCGGCATGTACTCACCAGGAGTGGGGATATTCTTGGTCCTTGAAGCAGACATGCTGCCAGAGGTGCGGCCATCTTTGCTGGAAGTGCCCAGCTTCAGCTTTGCTACAGGAGGTGGCAGTCTAAGGTTTGCAGTTGGAGTTTGTGAGGATGAGGCGCTTTTCGCTCTGCCGGGGGATGGCCGCTGTCCAAGCCTGCCTCTGCTCCCATCTGACGGCCCTCCTGCCACGGCCAGCTTAGATGACACCGACTGCAAGTAGTAGTCTTTCTTACTCACAGAGTCCCACGCCAGCAGCCTCAAGTCCACATTCCCAACTCTGACTATGGTGTTGGCCATAACAGAGCTTGGAAACGTGAAAAGGGGGGGAAAAGCTCACGCAAGCTCTGAATCAACTTGCTATTGTACTACATTCCCCTTGGGATACTGGCGGTTCCAGCCAAGTTTTTTTTTTCCCCTCTTCTATAAACACTCTGTGCACATGGAGTATATTTGTGGGCGGCTAGCACAGTGTCGTCGTATTACTCATAGTTTCAAAGGAGCAATTAAAAAGGCAGGGAAAAGTATCAAATGTTTTCTGTTGGTAGGACATTTTTCCCCACCAAAAAAACTTCTAAATCTATGCCTTGTAAACTCATCAACTGTTTTTCTAAGTTGGTTTAATTACAAAAAAATAAAATGTTTTACTGTTCCACTTCATTTACAATATTTCAGGTTTCCTCTGTAAGGAAGCCAAAATCATGTAGGGCTTTAAAACAGTTTAAAAAGTTGGCTAAAAGCACCACCCGAGAAGTCAGACAAATGAATTCAAAATTCTCCACTACAATGTGGAATTACATTGCTATATTGAAAAACAATTTGCTTGTAAATGATTCATCATTTACACTAGAAATTGCTCTTGTATCTTCAACTGGGTAGAATTATATCACAAAACCATGCAAAATAAGCAGATGAAGAAAAATGACACAAATTTGCAACAGATGCCTAGACGGAGTAATGTGTGAACTGACAAAAGGCTATTTTTAAAAACACAACAGAGCTCACTGATCTGTCACGTAGCTGTCAGTCAATACATGTGTTCAGAAATAATCAACATTGAAGAAGATTAAAGATTTTGCAAATTTAAGAATTAACTTCTTATGTATGGTCAGATCATTTTTGATCTTCTGAAGTTACCAGAACATTAAAGCTTCACTTTCACTCCAAAGGATAAAGTCATTAAAATTTTGATAAATGAAAAGGTAAGCTATTTAACAAAGTCAAATCAACAGTGCTAATATCAGTTAAATCATTCCTACCTCCACATGAACTGAATCGATCTTCAAACACAACTCCTGACGGTATTTGAAGACCAGAGGTCAATTGAAAGCACAGCAAATCAATATAAAGGCACAAACATGTACTTACAACAGAATGGCCTTCTTGATTCTCTGCAGTGAGTTCCACTGTGGTCACTTTTCCAGTTGAATCTTCCTTCGGGGCTCTATATGTACCACCCTGTACAGCGTCTGTCTTTACAGGCTTATTCTGACAGTTCTTGTCAGGTGGTGCCGGGACAGCAATGAAGGTTGTGTTATTGATTGAGGAGCTGCCAGGGGTTGAACCAATGTCACTGACCACCATCTGCCTCTGCGGAGAGGAAACCATGGCATCCCGAGGGGTTTTGACAGTTAAAGCCGGGTCACACTCAGAAACCCTACGTGAGCCTGGCTTTGGAGCGACCCCTTTGAGCAGATTTGAAGAGCTGCGTCTCTTATTCCCATCACCAGTAACTGCTTCCATTTTTCTCTGGGCAGGCCTTGGAGTATTGACAGGGGTGCCCTGATTAGCCAGAGAGGATTTACCAGGTGTGGACATTACTCTGCCCGAGTTAGGCACTTTTAACGGGGTGGCAGTCCGTGAGGTGACCTTTGGCTTGATGTTCTTGAAGTCTGGCTGGGGAAACTTCTTGACATCCATTCTGGTGTGCTTGCTTGGAGTGGACACGGGTGTCCTGGAAACAGCTGTGGCTGTTGAGATGGGTGTGCCTGGCTGCCTTTTGACAGCACGAAGAGCAGGGCTCCCCAAATCTCCTCTGTCATGCTGATATGGAGACTCAGTCAAGGATGGAATGGAGAATGTCTTATTCTGCAAACCCTGTACCGGAGTGGAGGTCTGCGCATTGCCACTCGTGTCCGATTCCTCAGATCCAAGTAACAAAACGGTCGTCCCATGGATAGGAGTACACATCTCTGAGCTACACTGCAGTGGCTCCACTTCAATGTAGGTTTTACCCAATGGCCCTGGACCAGCGCTTTCACACTCAGTGGGGACACAAAATGGATCTGCTGATGCCACAGGTGGAGGACTTTCCTCCTGCATTTCACATGGCAGACTAAGTAAACTTTCCTCAGCAGCTAAAACTCTTGTGCACTGGAAGGAAAACTGAAGCCTGTTGTGTTGGGAGTCCATATCGTCCTCATCTGCAACACCAGTGTGCTGTTTTTCTTCGAGGCCTTCGCAAACATCAGGCAAAACGATCGACAACGTGCCTTTTTCAGAGGGCACAGAAGAAGGGCTGAGAGTGTCTCCAACCAGAGAGACGCTGAGCAGCTTTTCACTTTCGGACTCGTCCAGGCTAAAGCTGTTTTTCCTCATCACCATCTCCCCATAGCTCAGGGACACAGTGGAGTCTCGTCCATCATCGCAGGACCCACGGGGAGAGGGGTCGGGATGTCCTTCGCTCCCCTCCGTCATGGCGCAGTCTGGAGAGGTGTCAGAGCTCCTGTCGCTGCCCGCAATGCTGCAGCGGCCCAGGGTGTCCCTGCATTCCTGAAGATTGGTTATGACCAGATCCATGTTCTCATTCCAGTTGTCTGTCTTGGTGTCCAAGTATATGGATGTGGCATCCTCACTAGACTGTAGGCTCGATGTTCTTTCATCACTGCAATGATGCAAGTCATCGAAAGGGGTGGGGATGAAGGGCTGGTTGGCAAGGACATTGCCAATGGTGACATCCTCGGCAGGTGCCTCCTTGCTCAGACAGCAGTCCAGCATCTCCACGTCGGCAGGGCTGTCACGGCTGCTGCTGCTCAGACTGCTGATGCTCCGCAAGGAGTCTGGAGATGAGGATTTGTTGCCATTACAGGAGACTTTGTTGCCGTTTTGGTCACCCGGGTCCAGCAGAAGGTGCATCCCATGAGCTGGGACTTCTGTGTTCTTGACTCCAACTCGGTTTTGTGCGCCTGACTTCCGTACACTCATTTTGACAGTACTACGTAAACCAGCTCTCAGGTCACCAATAGTACAATTTATTATTATTTTCTTTTTTTGAGCGGAGTCTGGACTTCTTACATATGCATAATATTATTGATCTGTTTCAGATTTCTTCATTGCAGTGCTTTACACATGCATGTTAAAGCTGCTAGGACCCATCTTTTATTAATCCAGCATTGATGTTGGTAAGATCAAAGCCATCATCTGGAAAAGGAAAAAAAAAAAAAAAAAAATTAAACAGCCATTACGCTGCCACTAGGATTCCATTCAGACAGAAGCCAGATAAACTTGTATCCAACTTAATGGAAATAAAAAACCTGCAATGATTGAACACAAAATCCCTGATACTTTTTTCCCCATATGTCTGAATCTAAAACACAAGATATGAAAGTAAAGCAACAGTTTCTCTACCACACCTACACAGAAATTCTCCTCCAGCAGATTTTAAGGTATGTAAAAACTAGCCAAATAAAACTTTATTCAGGAAACTTTGTGTTCTGAGTAAAAGCATTTTTTAAGTGCGTATATTTGATTACTTCTTTAAGCTGTTAATATTCATGGGGCTTGTAAAGTCATTCGCAACCACCGCTGTCACAGAGCCATCAAAGTACCCACTGTGTGGCAAGGTATGCCTGGCACAGTGAGCTCCTCCTGTTCAACTGTACATTTAATTGATGAACGGCATTCAAACCAAATGGATTACATGATCTGGCGTGATGGCTGTTACTATGGAATAAGGGTAGAGTTGGCCATCTGCCCTACTGTCATCCATGGCTTCATGAAAACCCAGTCTATATTTTTCAATAAAGGCCCAGGTGCTCTGTTGACCTTTGGACCTGAAAATAAATGTGGATCTGTGGGCCACTGGGGACTGTGTTGTCTTTCAGCAAACCCAGTACAATGTATAAGTGGCTGTATTGAAAATAAAAAAACATGATGAATAAATAAACGTGATGCTGTGGTCCAGTATTTTTTCCCCAGCAATCAGCATACATAACAAGATCTTTCATACATGCAACAATTTTCTAATAGAGTGGTCTACAGCAGGTTTCCATGGATATTAATAAATAAATATTCCAGTTCTAGCACTCACACAGACAAAGGTTTCCAGTAATTTTATCTTATTTGTCATTCTAAACCATATCACTTAACACAGCCACAAAATCTTGGCTATTAGCATAAATGACTGGGCAAATCCAACCAGTATATACTCTACACTGCACAATCAATATGAAAGAAGATCCCAGACCTAAAGCTCATCTTGAAGGACTGGGGGGCAGGACGGTGTTAAGGTGATTTTAAACAATGTGATTGACAATCAGGTTATTTCAACTTGCCATCCTAGAGCAATAAGAGACCAAAAAGCCATTTGTTTATTACTACTACCCTTTAGATGGAAGAATGACCTCCTATACAAATGTCATAACTATTAAATCAATCAAAATTACAAGCAGATTAAAAAAAACACATTTTTAACAAATACATATGTGAACATGTGTACTGGGATTGAAAATCATATTACAGACATTCTACAGACTCTTCAATTCTAAATTTAAAAAGTGCTGAACAGTTACTGGAAAGGCATACAAGTATTTAGGAAATATTTCCAAACACCTGGAAAATAATGTCAGCTGTGGGATAGAACTAATAACGTTACCATTTCCCTAATTTAAAACACATCACTGGTACTTGCTGCGCAATAGGAAACCAAGCACTGTATTTTACATTTACATAGCAATTTTAAAATGACTATGTTTTAAAAATGAAAGTGTATTCAAGTTTTAATACAGACTATTACTTTAAAAAGATGCAAATGAATACATTTTGTATCTCTTCTCTTGTTTAGGTATGGATTCTCCCCAGATTAAATCATTTTAAAACCCTATCTAATCTCTAATAGGCAGAGAGAGATCCCTCTCCCCCTAATGACTGTGGAATGAGGTGGGACACCTATAATTTACCAGACCAGATCTCTTGCTGGTGGATCACTCATTTTTCATTTTAGAGATTCCCCTGTTAAAGCAATTATACACTCCCAAATCCATTCTGAGTGAGTGGTATCAGCCAGCCTTGATATAGATGTTGAAATGCTCACCCCTGCCTGCGGTCAGGGATTGAGGATTTTAAAAAAAAATAAATAAATAAAAATATGTATATATATAATTTAAATTTCACTTCAGGGTTGCACTTAAAATTAATGACATACAAGTAATTGAGAAGCTCAACAATAACCAGCAATAAGACATTTTGATGTAATGCCATCTAAACAGACCTGTAAACACTTTAATATCCTGTAATAAGAGGAAACCATGATTTTGATGCATGTGTTTTTTTGTGATTTTCTCCATTAACCCCTGAAAGTGACCATTACGGTGATGACAGGTATGAAAACATTTCCAGGGGACAAATGGCTATTGAGTAAACACCACACTCAGCACTTTGTCTTTGGGCAAAACAGCGAGTGCATTGTTAAAGAATCACTAGACGTAGCAAACGCCTGCCTCATGTGCATTTCCATAGCATCACGACGTTGAGCAATTCCATCCTGCTCTCTGCTGTCAGAAATATCAAATTCCATGTATCCGGTTCACCCCTGTCTTAAACTAATGAGTTTTACTGTGCTGTGATATCCTATTGAATTGTTAATGACTGAAGGAGACACAGCAGAGCTGGCACTCTGCAGCAGTGGCTCCATTAAAAATGAATTAGTTTCGGACAATGGGATCAGGGCGCAATTTTCTGCCACAACACACGATGGTCTACAGGCTGGGCAGAGTATAAAAGGAGGTGGCAGTGCTATACTCTACATTAGCCCAAATGTTGATCCAGACACACTGACATGTCTGCACATTTCAGCGCTAACATACCAAATCAATCACGGGAGACGAGAGAGATAAGAATTCTTGGGAAGCTCACTGGTTGAAAGATACTTTTACAATAGGGCTAGTGATGGTAAACAATCATCAAGGCTTGGTTTGGATGTAATGTACAAGATAAAGGTATAGCTCTATGTTAAAGAGACTAGACATGCTACTTTCCCCTTTTCAGATGTGCTGGCATTTGCTGTTAACTGTGCAAGTTTGAACAAAATGATGACTAAACTATAACAGTCCATTAGCTACAGAAAAAAAAAAAAAAGTAAAAGAACATCTGTCCACCTCAACAATTCTGGTCAACAAATATCTCAAGCATATGCCCTCTGGAATTATAGCCACCCTACACGATATACGCAAACATGACCATTCAGAGGGAGCATGAGTCGGTCCAGCCCCGCGCTGCCCTGATGCTGCACTGCTGGCTGAGGAAGGAGAGAGCGGAGGCTTGTGGAGTGAGTTAATGCGCGATGGCCTCTGCCCACTCATGCATCCAGACAGCCAGCACGAGGCTGGGACTGGCTGAGCAGGGCTTGGCATGAGCGGCAAGCAGCGTGCAGGGCTGCAGAGCAGGGTGGCTCTGCAGTCAGGCTTGTGTGAACCAAAATGCAATGCTTCCCTGTGTCCTCCTATTGTGTTTGGTTTGGCTCTGCAATGGAGACTGGACCGTAAAGACCATTTCATCCTGCTAGACAAACACCTCATTGTCATGGCCACAAATAACAAGCCGTGTACAAGTACACAAATGCTGGAGCTGTGCCAAGAACAGCAAACCCTAATTTATGCTATACAATTTACATCTGAAGAGTTAATTACTTTAAGACAATATGCTTATTTTAATTGCATCAACAGCAAGTGATAACCCAAAGCAAATGACTTTGGACAATTTCAATTATGCAATCATGGTTTTACATAGAGAAACCACATGAGAAAAAGGTTTTTGTAAACTTTGATTACCGATGAGCATTTATCAACTGTAAAAATTAATGATCAACGGTTGTTTTTCTCGCCAGAACTCAAAGCTGTGTCTGTTCTCCTTACAATCACAGCCCGTCTCCTCAGGGCACTCACTAATTCAACATCATTCTCAACTGTGAGAAGAAAGCTCGGCACGCCTTGCTGCACTCCTGTCAAGTGCAATAAGAAAGGGCAATGTTCTGAACCAAGTGGGAGGACAAACAGCGTCTCAGTGCTCATTTCTTAGGGTGAGCAAATCCCCTCAATACAAGAGAGGAACAACTGCTGCGGATTGGAAGAAAAAGAAAATGAATAAACCTTCCACTGGGGTCTCTGGGATGTTAAACGACGGCCCACCAACATTTAATTACACCCTTATCCATCAGGCATAAAACTACACTGAGGAAGGGTTTGACGACAGTGTTGGTCTTGAATTTCTCATACCAAAGTGCGGTCTCCTTACCTTAGGATTCAGGTGTCTATCGAGCTGGAGTGATAAGGGTAAGGTGGTTAGAAGGGTGAAAACCATCCATGAGTCTTCCTTTGCTTTTAGTTTTTAAAAACAAATACCTTTCGAAACATTTAGCCTACAGAATTACAATATCTCCCAACAAAAGAAAAACATAAATAAAAATTCAGTATCAACATGATGCACCATGATAATAAATAAACCCTGTACATAAATGTACAAAATAAGTATCCATATTTTGTGCTTTAAAAGCACCTGTTTAACAACATTTTCCAAAACTGCCAAATACATAATGGCATTAGGTCACACAATTTTCTCTAAGGACTAAATTACATTGATTCCCATAAACAAATAATTTAGAGTAGACACTCCCTTTTATTTCAGTGGGTGCTTGAGGGATTGAATTTTTCCTTTTACTGTAATTGATTCTTGTGGCATAAATGTAGTCCTGTTATGTATGGTTGCCATGCTAACCACAGAGAACAAAAATTATGAAAATGCTAATCACAGCCTTCCTGTTCACTACCAGTGGAATCTTATGTTTGTGTGCGGGCTGTTGGACAGACTCCAAAGGATCCTACTACCAGCCTGGTGATCACCACTGATTAGTGGGTGGGTCAAAGTTAATCTGGCCCTAAGAAACGGCATTAAATCAAACTCATACTAATAATATGCTAGGTGCTGATTAAAGGTTACCACTGGGATAGCATGGCAGACTCCTGTAGAAGTAAAAACTCCCCCTAACTCTGGTTTGACATGCATGATGAAAGTTATAATTTGACACTTAATCTCCCAAATAAATTTTCATAATTCATACATTTTTCTTCCAATGGGAAGTTCTATTTCTCATATCTGGAATAAATCTGTCCCGAGTTAAATTTCAACTCAAGCTATCCAGGCACTATTTTGGAGGGAATTTAACCTGCTTAAAAAAGCAGCAACATTTCTGGGAAGCTGTCCTGTTATTCTACATGCTGTTGGGAAACAAATTGCCTTTTGTATTCAGAGCTGTGTCATAGTATTATATGACATGCAAGTACAACAGCCAATGAGCAGACTTTTCCCCTCCCTGAATGTATAGAACTTAAAATGCGACTTCTTATGTAGCCCTATTGCCCAATGCTTAAGAATCAAGGTTAAAAGAGAAAGGTTTAAGTCACAATATCATTTTTGCCACGTACGGAAAGTTGTGTTTATACAATATTTCTGTCTACAAGAATTTAATCCTTACAAAAAACAAAAATGAAGCTGTTACCACACAAATAAGGTTATGGCACTGCTGCATAATCTGACGCATTACATAAATCTAAACCGATCTGCAAGCCGAATCAATAATTGCCTCCTGAAGCCCCAATGCAAGATTTAATTCATTCAACATTTGATGAAAACGTTTGCTGAAACTGCCAGGCGACGATACATCACTCCTTGCTGAATGAAAGGTTTCCTTGGGAACGGCAAGTATGCTTAGTCATTTACAGTCAGTCTCCGGCAAACCAGGGCCAAGGTTTTAAAGAAACAACATCCACCCTAAATTAATGCTTAACTCAACTACACATTGGACTCTGGTATACTTCCATTCTTCTGTGATTGCTAGCAGGAAGAAAACATTGAAGGATGGCACTTAAGACATGCAGTTTTACCCTAGAGATCACGAGACACTGATGACAATCCTTGATGTAAATAACAGACCAACAATGATTGAATAAACAACACCCATCTTAATATTAAAAAAATGAAATAAAATAAAGAAAAGAAATACCTTCCTACTGACAAAAAAAAAAATCAATTAATAGTCAGCTAAATTATTCTCTCCAGAGCAGAGGATAGCTTTTCTCTGCCCACAGCACATACACACAGTCACAGAACAAATCTAAACATACGATAAACTAAATTGAAGTGCCTGTCAATCATTGCTCGCTACCATGTGCAAAAGCTCACACATCATGAGTAATGAAACTTACCAGACAGTCAGTGTTCCAGTCCCAGGACTGAGTCAGTCAGAGCTGCAGATCCCCATTAAGCTACTGAACATTCAGTTTTTCACTTACTCGCCTGCCAGGACTTTCACTCTCACACTCAATCCTATTAGTGCTTTGCAAAGCACTAAAACAGGAAAAAGCCTACTTGTTTCAGAGCGCCGCAGTTCTGAATGTGAGCGCTTCCCCTGCACGGCCTGGCCCAGTCGTGCAGCAGTAATAAGGGCTAAACTGTGGGATTTTTCCAGGCAGCCAGGGAAGGGAATGTGTTTTTCCTGAGAACTTCTTACTAGCAGCTCATCCCAAAGTACACCACACACACACACCTCTGTGCTGGCAGATGCCTGTGCTGGCAACGTGCTTGAGACCGCACGGCTTCGCATGAGTTCAAGGTCCACCTTAGGGGAGTGTGTTGTTCCCTCGTAGCGTTCCTGTGCTAAGTTTACTGTAGAGCAACTGGTTACCTTATCCATCTCAGGCTCATTCCCGTGTGGGAGGGGCCTCAACATGTCAGACCAAATCAGCATTCACTGTTGCTAAGCAGCCAAAGTCCCCCTTTTTTATAAGAGAGCAGACCAACCAGCCTTTTAGCAACTGGCTGGAAACTGAAACTGGGGGGGAAAAAAGGAAAAGAGGGCAGGCCTACAAGTTTATCTGCCATTTCTGACTTACTGATCCTTAGGTTACACCACCTTCTTAGACATTATACAAGCAGATTATGTGTGTAATCCAAGCACATGACCGCTAATTTTGGACGTCAAGAGACAGACAAAAGAACAGCCAATCAATACACAGCCATTCATTTGGTCACTCAGTCCAGTGCCTTTACAGCAACACTTGCGCAAGATTGAAGAACAAAAGTCAACAGATAGTGGAATGAATTCAAAGTCAGACTGCTTGAAAGATACTGAATGTGAAATTGATAAGGCAAATTGCAGAGCACAATGCACAAAATGCCAAGCTAACAAGAGTACTTCTAAATACTAAAAGCAATTGTACTGCATACCCCAAATATGCATATTCATATTTCTATATAAAACCAGCTTGTAGCATTTACAGATTCAGGTGGCATCAAAAAACACTTTGCTAAACTTGACAGTCCAAGATCCACAGAACCTTTGTCCCAACAGATCTATTTTCTGCTTAATCCATATAAGGTCATTAGGCTGAAGAAACAACCTTGGCTAACAAAAGCCACAGCAGCCATGGGAAACTTTCCGAACCAATCCTGTTGGTGCAGGAAGGGATTGCATTTAATCACCCTTTCAATGTAAATAAATGCAGATATACACAGCACATGCGACATACAATCCACAGTATAGCCTGTACTGTAGCCAGTATGAATACAATATCAGTGGTGTCCATGTGGCGCCCTTCCCATGCAGGTCAGGGGAAGTTTGAGATGTATAAAATGTTATGGTCCAAGATCCATACATGAAGCCTCTTCTACAAAGAGGCTCCAGGTCTGTACAAGTCATCTTCTCCCTAAAAAGCCATTTCAATGGAAGAAACCTGCCTTCCTAAACAAAAAAATAAAATGACTGCCATGTTGAACCTCAGCAGAATGCAGTCTGTTTGGACAATCAGCAGTACTTTCAAAACAGCCTCATCCATCCACCTGCGCCTCTAAAATACAAGAAAAACATTTAGTACTGTACAAGTACTTCAGACAACTGGTGTTGTGTTAAAATTAATTCTTTCCAGTTAGTGTTTTAACTTTTCCACTACACAATTTACTCAAGGATACAGTTCATCTTGACTTGAAATTTCTTTTGAGTGAACCAAAAGCACTGAGTGAGCCATGAAAAGGCTACTTTGTGTTAGATCATGTGAAAAAATGTGTATATGAATTAAATATCAGGCATTAAAAGACAGTAAAATGAAATGGGATTTGACCAAAATATTTACTGTACCCAAGGTAAGCAGACATCATAACACAATCAGCATAGAGAAAACATAAAAATGCCTCATCTTAGACAGCAAGCCAGTTAACAAGCTAATCAGCAACATTTACAGCCAAGTTTCAATAAGGGTACTGTTATCAGCACATGACATCATAAACATACTGCTGAGAGGAAACATGTGGGGGAAAACATGGGAGTCTGCAGGGCTGTAATTATAGATACAAACTATATGCAGGAGTACAAACTGTGGCAGATATCGCTTACTCTGCACAGACCCGTTATGTAAATAGAAGCCAGCGCAGCTCCACGTGTGCGCACTGCTCTGCTAGCATGTGCCCTGTTAGACTCAGAGAGGAAGTCATCAGCCATTATCAGCAGCCGACCTGACAGCACAATGTTTTGCAGCGCCCTCATCCAAGACAAATCACGTATCAGCCCCATGCATGCTTCCCAAATAAATATTAGCGGAAAGAATACCCACTTATTGTACAATATGCTGCCAGTTGAGGAGTGCCATCATTCAAATAAGCAAGTAAAATAATAAGTAAAATAATTTTAGATTAAGGATTATTGCACAAAAGCAGCAGCCTAAATAGTCCATCATTCCTTTCAAGTGTACCAGTTACAGTACATAATGTTTATGGTTACAAATCAGAGCCACCAACAGACTCAATGCAGCAGAAGTGCTAATCTCAAGTACAGACATGTTTACTTCCACAGCAACCTGACAAAGTCACTCCAAATGACAAGGTAGGTAGTAATTAAAAAGTCCTACAATGTCAGATAAAGGCATCACCTCCAAATACGTGAAAAAAAAATTTCCAAGACAGTAAATGCATCAGATACAAAAACAAGGAAATGTTTCTCTTGAACAGCATATTATATATCTATATTCCATGCTCAGATTCACCTTACCACTCCATCTGAAAGACCAGGGGAGGAGAGCACGAGGCATGTGTGTGCAGATGAACAGCACTGCCCTTAGTCACTGAGGGAAGATGAAATGCAATGCCCTGACAGTGTGGGAGTGTCTCACTGGCACAATGAGAGCTCAGTGGAGCTGGCAGACACTAATCGCACAGTTCAATTGAAAAGCGAGTCGGCCCTGAGCCCCTCAAGAAATACTTTGCACTGGAACAGTGTACAAACCATGCAAATGCAATTGTTTTAAACTGTTCTTGTCACACATTAATGACTCAGGAAATATAATCACCATTTTATTATCCACTAAAATATGTCATAACCAATACAGCATATTGATATAGAGTAAAAGTCATAACACCACTATAAAAAGGCGAAACATGGCAGTTAATGCTAAATTTGAGTACTTCTTCTGAAGCACCAAACGCAGAGTCATGTCCACATGCACCATTACCCTTACCCTGCAGCACTGGAAAAATGAATAAAAGTTGCCACGGCAACTCACGCTGGCCCTGTGAGAACTGGGTCTCAAAGACACAGCAGACCGTATTGGACACTGAGGCAGGGGGAGCACTACAGAATATACCACTGCTCCATCACTGTCATACCTGCCCAACCCCACAGACCTCTGTCCAGAGCCAGACCTGCTGTATATTCCCAGGGATTCCTGAGCTGTGCAGACTCGGCCCTAGCTCACCACTGCCTGCAGGGGTTACAGGCCACCAGGTCAGAACACTATATTTCACCCACCATGTCACACTGACAGGCTTTTTTCTGGACACTAAAAAGAATCTGGGGTCATTACTGCCCTCTAACAACTTAATAATAGCCAAATAATTATACATTTTACAGATTTTTTAAAAATGTATACAATCAAAAACAACATAATATTTGCAACTCAACAGTGCTCAACTGGAGAGAAGTTTGGTTACATTCATTCAATTGCCATAATCCACTTATTGTAATTCAATTCTGCACCTCAACATTGGACCTTTCAAGCATATGAAGTAGCATAAAATAACCTGAAATTCAATTCTGGCTGCCCTTCCAAAAAAAAAACATAACCAGTCTTTCCCTGAATAAGTATGGTCAACTCTGCAGATTTTTAGCCGATCAATACCAGCACAAACGGCCAGCCAAAGGGTACAGCCGGGATGATATCAGGTTGCCAGAGCACTCCTTCACCTGAAAGAGCTGAAATCAGCAAGCAGAGCCTTAAAGCAACAGCGGGCTCAGTAAAGTCCGATGAATGGATGCCGTTCTTCAGCACAGAACCGCATCGCCTGAATGGACTATGTATTTACAGCAACTCATTCCTTTCCAGATGCCATTTCTTATGAGGTCATCCATCTCCCGTGCCATCTATTTTTTAAGTACCAACACCCAAGTTGTCCTTTCCACCTGACATACACATATCAGACGGCTATTTGGCATGTCTGACTGCCTCATCTAAAAATAGACATGAGGAGTAAACATACAGTAAATCAAAAGAAGAAGCATAATCCTTCGCTACACAGTACGACTTTGCTACAAATACATGTGCTCAGTCTCAGAATAAACTTGCTTTGCAACTTATTTTAATGAACTTCTTGTGAACTCAGAGTGATAATATCAGCATAGGGCATATAAGAACCAAATGTAGTGTATGAGAGCAGTTTGCAGTTTTAAAAAAATAAAATAAAAAAAACAGAACAGGGCTACGGTCCTTGGACGTCAACACATCCAAACAGCAACAAATGAGTCTAATTGTCAAAGTAAGCTATATCAAGATGACTATAATTTAAATGCCGTTATTCATGCACCATTGACAGACTTTTGTTTACATTCAGGGTTGTGGTCCAATAGGACTTTGGTCACTTTGTAAAACCCTTAATGGCAGCCCTTGTTTTTTACCTCACCACCACTAAAAAAGGTTCAGACACTTCCCTGTGGGAGATCTGGTTACAGTACTGAAGACTGTGGTGACCACCAGCTGACCTGTTTGGGACCCACCACAGAGTTCCCCCACAGTCCTCCACAGGGCAGGATAAAGTAGGAAGTCGAGGGATTTAGTGGATCTCCAATGAGGAACACAGTGAACTCTCCCTCCCTGTTCCAATAGAACTCATCTGACCTTTCAACACACATACACAGTCTAGCACATGCTCACAATTATCATCATTGGAGATAGCCTATGTGTGAATACATACCAACGTCTAGAAGTATCAGTGCTAATGAGGTGAGAGGTTACTGTCATTTCTGATTGCATATCATAGCAAAACCTGAGAGTCTCCAAGTGCTACTATGAAGCCAACTCATAGAAACATACACATGATTAGATATTCCATCACATTAAACTTGAAGCCAGATTCACAGTGGTATTCCTTCCTAAAAATGTGTTTATTACAATGATTCGCTCCTCCTGCTCTGACCCTCTGAAAAAACTACCTGTATTCAAGAGAAACACTTCTAAGGCTTCACATAGGACAAATTAAAATAACAGTCTCAGCAAGTTACTAATAAACCACTTTGATTACAGCTAAGGAGTGAACACCTTCCAAGTAGCAGCCCTACACACTGCATACAGACGCAAATGCATGCATGTATTGTCAACGTGTACCCGTTTAAATGATTCATTGCTTTTACAGCCAAAGATAATGTTATTCAGCTTGAGTTATCGAGAAGCAATATTCAGCTAATTGAACATGTTATTCAAATTACAGTTAGCTATACTGTAATTTTACCTGGCGAGGGGATAGTCGCACCTTGTGCCGAGTCAATCCAATTGACACAGCTGTTTAACATAGGTCTTGTTCAACCGTTTGTCGCCGTTATTAAATGTATTCCAAATGTTGTCAAAAAGAAACATTAGTGTTTTCGGATACATCACACATTATTTCTACTAGACTTTACTTTCAGTGGCACGGATTTATTCCTACTAGGATATAGCTACCAAAATGTCTCAGGAAAATAAAAACTCGATATAATCTATTGAACAAGCAAATAAGCTACAAAACTTTCTCTCATTTAAACGGGGCAAATGTGCTTTGCATTTTAAGTAGCCTTTATTAGTAAAGGTCTGTTTATTAATTTTAACACCATTAACATAATTAAACCTTATGCAACTGAAAATATAAGACACTTTTTTCAGGTAACAACATCAAATTGCGGGCATACTCACTGAAATCACCACCACGTCCGGCAAACACAATGAAAGCCCGCAGGTAATCTCCTCTCTTCACCTGTGCAGAAGGTGACGTCATTGACAGTTTCTAATATCTTCATTTGGTAACCATCGGTTACGTTTAAAAATGACCGTTAGGCAAAAATCCTTGTTTGGGTAAAGTCCGTGGCCGGCATTCAATCCACTTTTGTCCTTGGGCTCAAAATCCGGCTGAAATGTACATTATTTTTTCACCTACACAGTTAGTCGAGTCCATCTAAAATGAAAATTAACTCGTCAACAATGAACTGTTATTGTAAGGGGGAAAAAAAACCTGACAGCCTAGTTAAAGTTCAAGGACAAATGTTTTTTTTTTTTTTTTTTTGTTAGGCCCTTTTATTTTACTTTGTGTGGTCAAACGGCTATGCAAACTAATATTTTTTCTAAAATAAGCGTTTTAATGTACATCGTTAAGAGTACGACTTAATTGATTCAATGAGCTTAACTCAGAATCATATATAAATCTGTAATTCACTTTGAAGAACATTAAACATACATTCAGACAGGAGGTTACAGACCATGTGGTTAACCTGATTTTTAAAAGGTTGATATTCAAGAGTAAATCAAAACACATTTGCAACATTGACGTTTTGTGTATATACTCATTGACAACATTTAAGAACATTTTTTTTGTATTTCCCTTTGAATCATTTGCAAAAAGTCTTGGTTACATTTCTGTATCGTGGTCACACAGATAGCAAGGTTGATAGCTTGTATGCTCACCCACGCACACACACACACATGAACATGCTACCTGTAAATGTATGTAGTCTACTTCGATATGTTCAAGTGCACTCACCTTTGTCATATTTGGACTTTGTCTTCGCTCTTTTCAAGGATTTCAATTACAGGACCACCATGCCATATAGTTACATGCAGTTACAGTTACTGAAACTTAATCTCTGAGTGCTTCTGGTGCACTAGAAAGCATGTTTTTAAGTTTACCTCATAGTCTTCCTGCATAATGTCAAAAGGATATAACACCACAGAAACCAGACCTGATGTTATTGTGAGACATTTGAACTTTATTTGAATGTTTGCTCAGAAAGTGATATTGAAACAGTCACACCCCTGAAACCCGTTTCAAGTATATTCTGCCACATCAGGAAAAAGGAAATGTGACATCAGGATCAGGATATCTGGTTCGTTTATTCAGGATATCGTGCCAGAAAAAGAATACTTCTAACGCTTGTGTCTTTTTGTCCCCGCTACGGCAAGAGACTTCATAAGGAGCATATAAAATGAATTCACTATACAGGAACTATTAAGATGTTTTGCAGGGTTATTTTGACCGTGTGCTGTATGGTTCCTGCTATTACAAGGTTGTAAATAATGTTTTATTTCACTGCATGCACTAAAATTATTTTGTCATTGTGTAGTTATGTCAGTTTGCTTGGAATGTAGCTGAAGGGCCTGTACAATATATATCACAGTATGTTTAATCAAAAAACCTTTTAATTAAGCTGTTGTTGAGCATGCTTGGACATGCCCTTGTCGTGTTCAACAAACAGAACTTTCTGGAAGAGGACATACTCTTTGAACCATGCAGTTCAAGAAGGTGCTCCTGTTGTTGGGTTGGCCACACTCTGGATTCATTACCTGCCCATGTTGGGCATCCACACACTTGTCTGGCATAATGTCTTAACAGGATGAGCCATCCAGTGTCTCCCATGCGCTATACTTCTACTTGTTTTCAGTTGTGTGGCTCTGCCAATTTCATCTCTGAGAAGTATTATATCAGTATATCCAGCAGCTGTCAATACTTTCTTCTCTGGCATTTAAATTATGAAGCGTTTCCAGGTAACTGAGAAGAGAATACACACTCTCCTTTCTGAAAAGCAGGCCTCAGTATTTACACCAGACCTGGCTACAGCACTTGAGGAAAGCCATATTAAATAATTGCTCAAGACATTTTGGTGTTACAATGTTAACATTTTAATCAAAAGCTAAGTACAGTGTTTGCAATCAGAAACCATTAAAATCTGGTGTTAATACAAATTGCTCTGAAGTGTGAACAAAATATGTTTTCTCAAAATATATATTTTTTATGAATTGTGTGTTTGATTAACTGTATGCTTTGCAGTCAGGTGGCTCCAAAAAGACCTGGATATTGAAGAATTCTTCAGTTTTGTACTTTGACCATGCACATGAACAGAAACTGAAGACAAGAAAATATAATTCAGTGTTTAAGCTGCAAGTAAGGTGCTCTTTTGTTTATGCAGATCTAAATCTTCTCCACCCCTCAAACAAGTAGATCTAACTTCAACCAATGTGACATGTGGTAAACAACATCATTTGCAGTGATTTTTTTCCCAGCAGATTTTAAAATGAAAGCATGTCTTGATGATGTCTAAACATCATTTGGTTCAAAATCTTCTGGCCTGATTTTCATTTCCACAAATTTCAAGGAGTACCACCATCCATGCCATGTGTACCAGACAATCCCGCTGTCAGTCACAGCGCTGTAGGGGCCCTTGTAGTAGAAACCATTCAGATTGGCAGAGTGACATCTAGGGGAGAAAAATGGAACAGCATACACAAAAGTAATGTGAGATTAGTTTGTTTCTGCAGGCTGCTCAAAGGCAGGAATCAGTTCTGTTGAATGGGACTATAATCTGAGGAACCTTTCATATATTTTATATATTATATTTTTTTAATATAGCCAAAAAAACATCTATATTGAAGATTGGTGTGCCACTGTACACCTAAGCACTGTATTCTCATGTAACATATTGTTCTGCTAATTTATGGTTTGTTCCCCTCAGTCAGGTGAGGGACTTAAACAAAAATCTGGGCTGGGTAACTCCAAGCCTAGAGGGTTTACAGTATATACATTCTGGTTTTTGTTTCTTGTAATTGGAATGGCTCAGCTAGCTAATTAGCTGCATCCACTATTATATTTGCTTCAAGATTATGCCACAGTAAAACCATAGAGTGCCCTTAAGCTCTCATTTGTGATCTTATCAAGAAATTAGCTAAAACATCAAGTCATATGCTTGATTGGAATAATTCAATAATTAAGAGCAGAAGTTGGCATGAAAACCAGACACAGGCAGCGGTCTCCCTTTCCGAACCCAGGGCTATAGCCAAACAAGGAACGTCATGTGACCTGTTAAACCACCAGCCGCCCTTGTCTTCACGTGCACAGTTCCTTTCATAGCGGTCGTTGTCACGGTCGTGTGTGCTGAACTTCATCCCCTGGTGACTGGCCCACCACTGCACCTCAGGGTGGTAGCTGCCAGACAGCGAGTCCCCCGCAGACCCAGAATACCTTCCAAACCCCAGCTGATAACTGTCCTGTAGACAGAATCAAGCCATTAGTCTACTGGTGGTGCAATGATAAAAATGACCTTATCATACTGAATGAGTGGTGAATCATTTCTTTTCAAACAAAGATTTTCCTGACATCTGTGTCAAGGCAAAACTTATGCCATATAGTTTTGAAATAAACAATTCCTCAAGGTAATATGCTCTATTTGTGATGACTTTCAGTCATTAAAATGGAGACTATTATCTCTGCAAAGTGTTTGCATTGCCCAGTTTAATTTGGAGCAATTATGAAAACCTGCACATAGGGTTTGGGATATATATTAAGACCAATTTAGAGTATCACTATTCTCAAACACAATGATATAGTATATGTCTAAATCAGGCCCAATGGACTAGTACATAATTTTAAAAAAACATAGAGATTTTCTTAACGATTTGCTTTGTTAATATTATAAGCTCACGATTAATTTTGACAACGCTGCTTACAATCAATTTTGACAAAACTATGATTTGCATTTCACTGGACTGACTGTTTAAAATAATTGATGATTCTATAGATGTTTCTGAGGTGAGGGAGTAGTTCAAAGTTTGAAGATTTACATGTTTACGCATCACCTTTGCCCTTATCATTGGTTTACATACTGCCCAAAGGGAGGGATATCTAAACATAATCATGTATGCACTGTGAGCAGTATTATTGATTTTTTCTGTGCTGTGCTGATAAATCCCTGAACAAGAATTTCAAAATTGCGGAAAAAAAAAGATTGTTTGTGTGTGTCTGTGTGTGTGCGTGTGTCTGTGCAACATTAATTCCCCTGTGCATTTGTAGTGGCACTGGACTGAAAAAAAAGATTCTTTCAAATGCAGCTTTTAAACCTATAAGACATTTGTCAATCATTGTAGCGTTTTTCAAAAAGTAATCCTGAACATTTTGACAGTCACAGTCTGGCTATGTAATTACCCTTTGATATAACAAAGTTTAGAGAGCCTAACATTACCACATAAGGTGATGTGTGTGTTGAACTTTGTAGCAAGATAGAGGGCTTCCAGTTAACTCTTCACTGCATGCTATGAGATAGTTGAAAATAATGAGGGGTATACATTCCATTACCTGCCATTGCAGCCATTTAGCAGACTTACAATGTGGTAGAACATGAATGCACTCACCTGATTCATATGAGCAATAGTAGCACATTTGGTTAACAACATTCCCACATCAAAGTATCCATACACCCTCACTAAAGTAGTAATGCAGTTCACTCCGCTAACCAAAACTACAAGTCCTTGCACAAATAATATATTCAATTCAAGGTACAAGTCTCGATCATACTCTTCCTGTTGTCCTTACCTTTTCACTTGCAACTTTGAAACCAGTGTACACTGCATAGCGATAGTTATCCTCAAAGTCTACCAAGTTGATCCTGAGGCTGTAATCACCTTTTAAGAAAATGACAGGTAGATTTGACATTTATTATTGGTACAAAAAGATTGATCATTATGAGCATATATCAACTGAATCTGTTTTTACACTGGTAAATGGTGTGAATGGAGTTTTGTAAACATACTTGGAAATAGAGAATGTATGTTATGTATCAGGCCATGTATAGTTTCACAAACAGAGCAGTGTAATCCAAAAACGTATCTGGTAACTGCTAGTACTCTCAGTGCCTACATGTTCCCTCTTACCTTGTGAAGTTAAATAATGCAAGTTATCATTTCCTAACCAAAATTCTCCATTGGCAGACTGCATGTTTCCAAAGCCTTGTTTATAGTCATCCCATGGTCTGCAGGACAGGAAAAAACATTTCACCCAAACAGAAAATAAAATCAGTGGTCCATACAATGATTATTAACCTTGCTACTCTTTGCAATTTAGTATTGTGTTTTTCGTATTTTAGCTTGACACAAACATACAAACAAGTATATTCATCTTTGTAATCATAGAGATCCATAATCTCAAACTGCAGCCAATCTAAACCTTGTAAACGTGGTGTCAACATGTGTTTATACAGATTGCTTAAATCAAGCACTTAAATAAAGCAAACAACAACAGTCACTGCATTTCATTAGGATGTCTTTGTTTGGAGGATCTTGCTCTGCAAGGTGAACATTTTTCTCACCGGTCAAATGACTCACTGCCATCTGATCGCCTCTGGATGACCGTCCAGCCACCGCCTTCACTCATGTCACAGTACACCTTAACCTTAGATGGAGCCTGCAGGGGTTTTATCATGTAAAACCCACTCTTTCTGTTCCCATCATTGTAGATCTGAGCACAGTCTGTTGAAGGCAGAATGCTTTAGTTATACTGCAATCCTTAGTTATGTGTGTACAATATAAATGAAATAGTACAAATTTGTGTTACTTTCAGCACAATATGCAGGACTAAAATACATTATTTTCAAATCACAGAAAGGGGATGACTTAGACCTCCCTTTAAAAAGACATGAAGCCTTTTCAATTTATAGCTACACAGAATTTGACATGTATAGCTGGGTTATACATACTTATAACTCTGAACTCACTGTTGTAGTTGTTCACTGTGCTTCAACATTTTTCAAGGGTGCCATCTATAATTCTATGCCAATATTAATAAATGTCACTCAAACACATTTGTGAATGAATACACCTCAGACAATCTCTTACAGAGATCCTAACCTGCATACTCCTTTAGGTCTCCCAGGTCAACAAAGACATCTGTTTTGACAGAAGTCTCTGCCTGTTGGTTGCGGAGCTTTTCGATGAGCTCCTGCTGTCTCATCAAACGACTCTCCAGGGTCTTCAGCTGAGACCGCAACCTGATAGTCTCCTTCTGGCAATCACTTTGTGCCTGCACACACAAGCAAATGCATGCACACATGCACACATAACAAATAAGAGGAAATGAATGCACTCGAAAAAATACTTAATCCATTCTTTTCCCCCACAAATTATACTGGAAATTTTAACTTTCTTGATAAATAGTTTCATTTTATAACTTAAAAAATTATTTACAATATACCACAGGAACATGAACCATCATAAGAACCTAAATATTTTTCACCTGTGCAATACTGCGTCTGCAGCCGCTTACATATAATGTTGAACAATGTTGAACCAAAATAATAATCACTGTGATATCCTTCTTCTGTACTTACCGCAACAAAAAATACATCCACAGTGAAAACCAATCCAAAGATAAGTAGCCTTTGTCTAAGTGTTGTGGTCATCTTCATGATAGGTCCTGCAATAAAATGATCAAATGTACAGAAATATTGTTTCATCTACTTCATAAATTTAATTTATTCTCTTCTGTGGCAAAAAATGAGGCAACATAAACAGAGCAGACATACCACACTTGTTTCTTCAAAATGTTCTGAGGGAAAAATCCTTTGTTCTGATCTGTTCAGGATGTCTTGTCTCCCTTAAATCTAGTGGTGTTTGGCAATATGTTGATGAGTCACAGGAGAAGAATGCCCATATGGGTCTGATAAACCCATGTCTAAGAACACTGTCTAAACAGCAAGGCCCGACTGGGTATACTTATCCTCAACAGCTGACATTTCAAATTCCCAAAAGAGGGAACTTTGTGCCGATAGAGAGGGACCTCTAGGCCATTCCATAATTACTGCCTTATCCATGCCATAATCACAGGAAACCAACCATTTTCCTGTGCAAATATTCAGTGTTAGGTTTACCATTTCAGATGGACCATACTTCTGTTTAAAAGAGAGAGGGGGGAAGATTTGCTAATACTTTATGCTCTCCATAAAAGCATTGGCAATTCAGCACAAAAACATTCAAATATAAGTGAAACACCACATGCCCCACTTGTTACTTACATGTTTCCTTCCCATACCTGTAATAAGATTTAAAAAAATATTTACAAAATTCCACACCAAATGTGTACATTTTGCCTTGTTGTCTAAATCAGAAATTATGCTAAACATGAACATGATCCTTAAAACAATCACTCCGTCAACCAGCTCATGTGTCATTTGGCAGATTCTTCAGAATCAGAGTGACAACCTGTATTGGCAAAAATGCCTAAGGAAGATTCAAAATAGGTGTGTTTGACCAAATAAAAAATAAATTTAAAAAATTGTAGTAGCAACAGCCTAAACATACAGAGCGGGGGAAAAAAAAGGTTTTCACTGTAAAACCACAATGGATTTGGTGGCATTTGTCTTGCAGCTGTCCCTGGTGTGTACGGGACTCCTGTATGAGCTCCACACTTGGACCAAATCCAAGTAACTACTTTCTGTTGGACGTTTTTTTTTTTTTTTATGACAGACTTCTTTACACACAGCCTGAAATTCCAAACCTACACTCGCCTATTTAATAATCCGAGAGCATAAATAGTACCAAACTAGTTTGCCCACTCTTTGAGGCAGGTGTGCTTAACAACCGTAGCGTACAATTCATTTGGCCAGTGATAATAGGAATTATATTTAAAAAGGGTGAGATGAATACCTGGAGTGCAGAGTATGTTAGCTAACAATAGCTGGTAACTATTGGTAACGCCAGAATATCTTTCCGCCTACTTGCTTGTTTGGATATACACTAGGAATGATGGCGGCGGACGAGTCCTGGAGACGTTCACAAATAAGGCATTGAATAGGTTTATTTAATATGTATTAATATAATATTTCATTTACAGTTAATGTTTATTCAACATTGATGATCCATTGCTGTAGCTTCAATCGGTTTGATAACCTCTCAGGTAACTACGTTTGCTTGCATGGTGAATTCTTAGTTTGTTTTGGAGTGGAACTATTAGCCGGCCAACAGTACATTGGCTGGTGAAAGTGCATTAAATATATCAGATTGTTATTGGTTAGCTTGCTAGGTATTTGATTATGTGGTTTTGACAGCCAAACGGTTATAAGTTAAGCCATATAGTCACCTGGATAAAATGGTAGTGATAGCTAGGTAGCACTAGCATGTCAATGTTCATGTAGTCACTGACACTGTTGTGACCCCGGTTGCTAGCTAGGATAGCTCGTGCAGTATTACAAAAATTATACGTCGTGCGCCGTAGCCCCAGTCAGCAATCGTTAGCGAGTAAACGAACGAAACAAGTTGAGTAATTTCATGATTCGTTTAGCAACCAAAAGTAACTACGTTAGATAACTTCGCTAACTGATAGTGGCAATAAGTATGTTTTGGGCCTTCATTTTACTGAATCTAAATTACCAGGATGGTAAACCAGCTAGCGCCACCAGTGTTAGCCAAGTAGCATTAAGGCTAGTTGGCTTGTCAATGCAGTTAGCAACCAATTTATGAAGCTGTAGCAATATCCAGAGAATGCGTTGACTAATACTAACATTACTGTCTTTGGTGATTTTTAGCTGAGGTTAGCGATCTGTTTCCTAAACAGGAATTCAAATCGCTGACAGACTTTCAAGCTTTATAGAAAGTTGTTGCTAGAAAGCATCATGAAAACTTGAAACCTTAACGTTTGTGAGAGCTGCCGTAGTATCCAACCAACTTTCCTCTATCGAGATAGCTTAGCTAGTTGCAACAGTGACTTTCTACTTGCATATCAGACTAAACCAACTAAGTTTTGGCACTTGCTATGGTCTAATCAAAAAAATCAGTATTCTATATTAATCTCGCCTTGGTGCTTGTATGGTCAAGTTCACTGTGAAAGTTAGCCTCAGACTCAAGGGTTAGCCGTGGCACCAGCTAGCAGGCTATAACGCACCAAGCGTAATGATGTAATGAAGCCAGCAGAACCCGCGGTATTACGCGGCAATATTATTGTTCTGGGTGGACTCTTGAGCCGTTAACGTTCAGCAGATTGACTCAGGAGGCCAGGTTAATCTGAATTTTGTTCATTTGTGAAAGGAAGCTTTCTTTGTCGCGGCAGCAGGTAATTTAAGGAACCTCATGAAAAGAAAACATTGTATTGTTATATGAGCATAATGCTACTCTTTGTTGTATCACAGTGGCAACGTTATGTCTGTAGCAGTGAGTTTGACAATCTAATGTTATTCACTCTTTAGTTTGCTGTTAAAATTGCATGACGATGTTACAAAGGATCCTTAGTAACCTCATCTATACCGGGAAACGTTGAGCGGATTTGTAATCAATGAATATTGAGTCATGGCAGCTATGAATGTTAATGGTTACGCTTCAGTAAAAAAAAAAAAGATTTCCTAAATTCGCTTCTGAGTGTACTGAATTTTTTTCATTTGTGTTAAATGATGTGTACTGATTTGCTCCAATTGAAATGGCTATTTGAGCATGTTAAGGGGGTCTATAGCATACACCTGATTGATTGGGTGATCTTCAGATAAACACATACTGGCATTAATCCAGACCTACTCTCAAAATGAGCAAAGTTGTAAATGTATGCAGTCATAGGGTTGGCTGCAACAAAAGGCAGTACAGTGTTCATGAGTTCACTTCAAAGGGCCATGTAAGTCTTCTATTTACAGGAAAGCCTTAAGTGTTGCTATTTTGTCACTTTGATTATGAAAAGGTCCTACAATAAAATGCTCTATTCAATTGTATGCCTTTATAGCCTTGAAAGTTTAACATCTTAATAGAGAGCTACAGAAAGTACCATACAAAAATGTATGGTAAATTTATACTCCATTGTAAATTAACTTGGAAATAACATGGCATGGTAGACATGGCAGGTGTACAACTTTTTTTTTTGTCCTGACACTTTGCAAGCTGGTGAGTTCTTGTTATTAAGCTCATATGTTGTTATGATGTAGCATAAACACTTATCTCTGAATGGCATTGTCCCCATTAGGTTGAGGATTGTCAAGATGGCAACAGGTGGGGCGCCATTTGACTGTGCTGATGAGCAAGAGCTGCCCAACTGGGCCCTAGGCAATGGAAGTCTGGATGACAGACTGAACAACATGGTAGGGTGAAAAAGAAAATACATTCAACAGGTTGCATATTGAATCATTTTTAATCCATTACAGTCTAAGATATATATCTTTAATGGAAAGAACAAAGTACTACAGTGTTTTGGAATTGACAAAAACATCTTACCGAAAGTACTACAGTGTTTTGGAATTGACAAAAACATCTTACCGAACATTACCTCCTAATTTTAATGTACTTAGAAACAGGTGTATTGATTTCCTGATATATTATTTGTCATTACTCATAACTTATTTAAATGTCTATCGTGTTCACAGTATGTATGTTCTTTTGGTTTTCTTTTAGGAATGGGGTATGTCACAGAAGAAAGCCAATAGATCATCAGAAAAAAACAAGAAGAAGTTTGGGACAGCAGTGGAGAGCAGGCTCACGAACGACATCTCCCCAGAGTCGACTCCAGGGGCCGGGCGCAGACGAGCACGTACCCCCCACTCCTTCTCCCATGTGAAATATGCCACGCAAATGTCTGCCCCAGAGCAAGCCGAGCTGGACAGACTCAAGCAAAAGATAAACTTCAGTGATTTGGATGAGGTAGGTACTAACATGGGTGCTCAACACAACAGTGGCATACTCAGCAAAAATGGAATTCTAAGAATGATGAGAAATTATAATACTTCTTGCAGTTGGTGTCTTCTTGATTTGATTTCAGTTTGAGGGCTGTTATGTTCGTAGTTTTGATTCCGCTGATTACCCTTTCAGATAGCTGATTTGTAGGTTTAGCTATATTACAATAAACAGTGGTTCTCAAACTTGGGTTGATAAAAAGACCTTAAATATTGTATGAGTGTTGGCTGCTTATGATGTTTTCCCATACATTTTTTTTTTTTTTTACAGAGAAGCATTGGAAGTGATTCTCAAGGCCGGGTTACTGCTGCAAATAACCAAAGGCAGTTAGCAGAAAACAAGAAAGCCTTTAACTTTCTGCCTCTACACGTCAATACTAATAAAAGCAAAGAGCTAGCTGCTTCAGCTTCTGGCTGTGAAGACACTAAAAAACAGCCCACTGGTAGGGATACCTTTGCTGGTCCCCAAAGGCAAGGCAAGGATGCCTTTCAGATTGAATGGACACCTTTCCTTATGGATGGGGCAGGAGAACCAGGCATTGATAGCAGTCAGGTAATTGCTTTTTAAGTGTATTTGAAGCAATTCGATTTATTATACAGTGTCATAGATGTTAAGGACTGCATTGTACCTATTTCATAGCTTGGTGTATTGTTTGGAAATGTATATAAAAGATCTACATAAGCATTTGATGTATGTGCAGATCTTAGTCATCAATCCCTGTGCTTTCTGCAGTCTCCTGTGTTGTAAAATGTCTGTATCCTGTGCCTATTGCCCATGTCTGTGCTCTGCTGTATACTCTTCCCCAGGTTGTCAGCAAGCTTGTTCAAATAAGGGAGTATATTGCCATGGCCTGCTGCATGAGGGATGACCTGGTGGAAAAAAATGATATCCCAGCCAATGTTGAGCATTTAACACAGCTAATTGATCATCTAAAGGAGCAGGAAAAATCCTGCTTGAAATTTCTACAAAAGATGTTGGTTAGTATGCAGTGATTATTCCTCTGTCATTATGATTCAGAGTGAAAGTTTTCTCAACATTGCTATATGTGCAGTAGCTAACCCCATATGTATTTTTGAAGTGCCTGCCCAATGAAAGTAATGACATTTCAGAATGACTTCAATTTCCGATTATTGTGGATGTCTGTAAAGAAGATGGAGGTTAGTCAGTGGTAAAGGTGAAAGCAATGCAGCTGGCTGGACCTTTTATTGAAGACAGGGTCTGAAGCTGTTCTACACAAAGTTGTCTATATGCCGAAGTGCTAGTATACTGATGACAGATGGATGCTGGGTCATTAATTTTAACTGATTCAGCTAGCTGCTCTCTCTAGACACATGTTTTGTGTGAGAGTGTGGTTATTAATGCCCTTATACCCTCAATGATCCCTGCAGGCCAGAGAAAACGATGAAGATGATGTCCGCACCATAGACTCCGCTGTGGGATCGGGCTCTGTAGCTGAAAGCACATCCCTGAATATAGAGGTGCACTCTGAAGCCTCAGATGGCACAGTAAGTAAAATGATCACATTTATTCAAGTCACACTGTTAATTATAATGCTGATCTTTTTATAATTCAAATGAGTTTTATTTTGTATATTTGACTGACTTTTCAAAGCAAAGACATAAGAAAAGGAATTAATTCATTGTTGTTGTATATTTAAAAATATAATTTTGAGACCTTTTAAATCGTACCAGGGGAACTTTTTCTGCCGTGTTATTTTAAAAACGAAAGTTTCATGCTGTGTCATTTATTGCCTTTAGGACTTAAAGCTTAATAATATTGTTAACAGTTGAAGTATTATTATAAAATGATGAGTGGTTGTCCCTAATCATAATTTACTTAAACTTACCAAAGGACATCTCTCAAATTGTGAGATATCGACCACGCATTGAGGACAATCTAGGGAAGTCAGCGTCCCCAGAGCAGGGTTCTCACTTTGATGTTACTGCAGCTCCAGCCCTCAATGACATGGGGGTATGGCCTGATAAGATGGTTGGAAAGGTACCTTCAAACCTGCATTCAATCCTTATTCAGCAATCTCCACTCTTTCGGTTGCTTTTCCTTCATGCAGCATAATCAGACTCGCCATCTCTTCTGCAGTACCTGCCGAAAACGGGGATTAATTGTCTGAAATGTATTAGCATTGCGGTGCTTCTCCGTCTTTTGCTTTTCCTGTGGAATGCTGAAAATGGAGAAGCTGATTCATTTAAAAGCTTTTCCTCCTGATGCTTCCATTATTGCCTTTTTAAACATTTTCTTTGACCAGTTTGCCATCCAGTTTGATCAGTGCATTTGCTGTAGCATAGGTGAGCCAAAAGTAATTTTTCACAGTAACCATATTGGCATCTTAATCAGCAAAAATACATGAAAGAATGTTGATCAATTTTTTAAAAATGGGTTTGAGATGCATAGTTTAGTGATGGGAGAAGAAAGTATTTGACACAGTGCCTCCTTTTATTAAGCAGAACAAATATTTTAAATATTGATGATAAGAAATGTGTTTAAAAGTTACATTTCTATTAATAAGAACATACTCTTTGAAGTTAGGGTTGACATGGCAAGTACAAATTCAGAATAATTTCATCATTCAGATTGTGGAAAATCCTTTTGCATATGTATTCAAATCATACAGACAAACTTTAGGGACACAACCATGTTTTTGTCAAGAGTGTAGAAACAGCAAGTCAGACTTCATAGGAAAGAAAAACACTTTGCACATGCTGTTTGTGGGAGCTGACCCCTCTGTCCTGCTGGTCCTCAGGGCCGAGATCCACACGGGGAGGCGAAGGAGGAGCTGGAGAATCTGCGCAAACAGCACGACCTGCTGAAGCGCATGCTGCAGCAGCAGGAGCAGCTGCGGGCTCTGCAGGGGAGGCAGGCCGCACTTCTGGCCATGCAGCAGAAAGCCGAGCAGGCCATCGCAGTCATGGATGACACGGGTGAGTTACCTCTGGAGAATTAATGTAATTAGGATCGCTTTCAAACACTTAACCTACTCAGGCTTAGCAAAAGAAGACCAAGGGGGAATCAAGTGAGTTAAATTCATTCAAGGATTTATAACAAATTATAAGTACAAAAGTTTTTTTCAGATTGAGTTTGGTCAGCAGAATAAGGGGAGATAGATGGAAATTAGTTAAAGAAAAATTGATAACTAATATCAAAAGTATTGTTCCACAGAGGGTTGTTAATTGTTGGTGCAACTTGTTATGTCATGTAGTACAGGCAGAAACATGCCTTTTGTCTTATTTCATAATACCAGGCTATTACAACTATTTAGGATTATTGTTTTTCTCTCTAGTTGTTTATGTAAATTATTGAAAGATTTGTTTTTATATATAATGTCATTACTGAAGAATGTGAAGATTCTTATTTCTTTTAATGTATTCTATGAAGAAAGTAGAACAATGATGACAATAAATGCTATTAATGGACTACTTGGCTAATTCTTTTAGCTTACTGTCTAGGTTTTTGATACGGAGATGCAATTGATAATTTAATTTTTGAATGATTGTTTTACTATTATGTGCATAATCGTGTGTTTGTGGTCTTTTGCCTTGGTACATGCAGTCGTCACTGAAACAACAGGCAGTGTTTCTGGTATCAGCATCACTTCTGAACTAAACGATGAGTTGAACGACTTAATTCAGCGATTCCACAACCAGCTTCATGACTCACAGGTAGAAGGGAAACATTTTTACTAACCCCAGAATATTGTGTATTATGAAAAGTGCAATGGATGTAACCTAACAGTTACTTTAAGATTGTGCATTGTGTAAAAGGTTATTGTAGTAATTGCACAGAAATGTATGATTACCTGAACATGATATAATCTGAAACCTTCTGCCAGGAGTTGCAGAAAGGTGGAAATTGTCATCACACTGGGAGTAATTAGCTGTAATGAACCTGCTTGCTGTCTTAACTGCTGTTTCAATAAAAAAATAATTAGCCTTGAGCATCATCCTGTGAGGACAGTTTTTATGTACGTTTCCTCAGGATGTGTTTCTTGTGTATTACACAGACGAAGGCAGTCCCTGATAACAGGAGGCAGGCAGAGAGCCTCTCCCTCACCAGAGAGGTGTCCAGGAGCAGGGGAGCCCATGGCTGTGAGCCCGCCGGTCGGCCTAGCGCCCAAGTCACCAAGCTCCAGGAGCTCCAGGACAAGAAGCAAACCATGGACAAAATACTGCATGAGCTCCACACATTAAGAGACCACACTTTAAACAACAACTCCTGTGAGTACTACCTGTCACAACTGTATTCATATTCATTTTGGTTTGACACTAGAACTTTATTTGTACCTTTATTGTCTAGCATAGTGGTAGGTGAGGATGGCCCCACCCGTATCTGCATTTCATCTCTCCTCTCTCTCTCCTATCTCTCCAACTGTACAATTGAAAACATTAATCTCTGTGATTTGAAATGTAACAGTCATGTGGATGTGTAAAGCATAACACAGCTGGGAAACTTCTGCTTTTATTTGCCAATATCTTTGCAGTGATAGGAATTATTACACATCAGTGTGACCTTTACATCTTAAATCATGGAGATGAATGTTTTTAATAGTGATATGTGGGGATATATGTAGAAAGCAGTAAAACTGCTACCTACATTGTGCTGCTCTGCCCCAGAAATAGGGCCCATCGTGCACCTAAATTAAATATTTTACAGTGATACAATTCACAATTTAATTGTTAATGGTATATACATATATATAGCCAATTAGCTAAGTTAGTCAGGCTCAGCGTTGGAAACAAAAACCTTCCATGATCACAGCCTCCTACCTCTGGTGTTTAGTCTGGATATGGTCTTTTCTGGCTGAGTGCGAGTGAGTGTTTGGATTCATCCCTCAGGTCAGCGAGTCCAGGCCTCGTCTCAGAGAAGTGCCTCGGGGTCAGCACTCAATAGAGTGGCCAACGGCCGCCCCGGAGCCAGACTGGACATCACCTCTGTACCCCATGCCGAAGCAGAGAACGTCCACTCTGCTGAGAAACTCAGGTGCTTCCCCGCAGCCTCTCACCTCTCACAGAATAGGGCAAGGAAGAGGAGAAAGAAAATCAACTGCCTCTCTATAAGTTAGCCTGTCTTTGCCAGGCCAATAACCATGAGTAGTGTGGCTCGTTCCAGTTTGACATCATTCTTCCCAGGTTCCGGGGATTTACATTAGTCAACTTCTTTTTCTGACAAATCACAAATCTTGGAATGTGCGCTTTGAAATGGTAAACAGCCTTTGTCAACCAAATCGCTAGTAGAAATCTGCTTCCTCCAACAAGATTGTAAGAAGCCTAGGCCAGGATAGATAACAGCTGTCCAGCTGCTCATTCAGAGATTGAATGTCTGGACTTGAGACTGGTCTTTCTAGCTGGCTGTGCTGTTGAAACGTCTGTGTGAAATGTGTTTTTGATGAAGGAAACTGAAGGAGGTGCACAAGAGACTGAATGAGCTGAGGGAACTAGTGCACTACTATGAGCAGACCTCAGACATGATGGCAGACACAGTCAATGAGAACATCAAAGATGAGGATGAAGAAACTGAGGAGGAGTCCATATTTGAGCCCATGTTCGACTCTGAGCAGGAGAATCTAGAACCCATCATAAATATAAGGCAAGTCTATAAATGCATTGTAAAGGTGAACAAGAGAAGGTACTGTAGTATCACTTGGAGGATGCATTCTGAGCAGTGACAGTGCTGTAAACATATAAACATTTTGGAAAATCAGAAGTGACAGGAGAAAATGGCCAGTGTTTGGGTTCCATCCTTTTCCAAGGGCTCAAAATAAAACATTATCATGCACAGACTGCATGCTCGCGTTTGACAAATTTATTTAAAAATATTTTTGCGATTTTGGCACACAAAGTATGCCTCATGTTCACTTTGATTTATGTTGATTCTGTGACATCCTTTCTTGAAAAGTCTCTGAGAAGAAATGATTATTTCTGGCAATGAAATCTTATCTGTTGACAGATGAGTGTGATTCAGACACATGTATTATATTGTACTGTGGAGAAATTCAAAGGAAGAGATAGACCCTGGCAGCCAAAGGGACAATCCCTCTAGCTTTCGAACTGGCACACAGAGATACTTTTTCAGAGAATCCCTCAAGGGCCTCATCCACATACACAAAAAAGTAGATGTTGTTGTGGCATGATAAAGTTGGCCTCACAATCCTATCTCTGGGCTCCATACCTCTCTTCAGAGAGCTAGGGTCTGATGACTCAACCCAGAGCAATGTATTACCTGTGGACACAAAACATGCCCCTCTGACCAAAGAGAGATGCTCAAAGCATAACTAATGATTTCCACAAATTCATGTGACAGTCCCCAATACATAGAAAATTATATATGAATGGGTTCAATTATGTACGCACATCAAGTTTCGGAAATGCGTCAACAGTTCTGAAAAAAGAATATTTAATCATACACTTTTATATAAATATTTTTCATTTTGCACATGAGTTGAGCATATGGGAACAACTTAGTTGTGTGATAGAGTGAACTTAAAATCATGTGTAATGAGGACTTTTTCATCATTTAACCTACACAGCATTTAGATGTACATTGTTCCATACTGCTACTTCTAAGTCTTTCTGTCTTTTCCAGAAACCCACACCGTTCTGGCAACTGGCTGGATATGAACAGTCTAACCAATGGCTGCAGCACTAGCAACAGAGATGGACGGCTAAACACTGAGCATGAAATCAACAACCGCTCTGCTGCTAACCTCAGGAGCTTAAATATCCCATCAGCTATAGGTACACCTGTCTTGGAATTAGCTTTATTTCAATGCCTTATTCTACTGTGTTTCATACATATTATTAGTAGTTCTCAGTTTTCTTCTTGTAGCATCCCCTGGACTGCTGATATAAGATTGCAGTAATTCCTCATGTCATGAAGGGCAGTGTTTTTTTTTTTTTTTGTTCTTTTGTTTCAGTGGGCAGCAGAAAAATGTTGCCAGATACTTCATAAACAATTTGAACATCCAGTTGCAGTGTTGTCACTATGCTTCCTTTGTTAATGGTCATCAGTGTGTCAGACCCTGCTTCAGGTTATACATTGCAATCCTGCAACAACTGCAAAACAGGAGCAAACACATCTTAAAGATTGTATTTGCATGTTTCAAACCTTTTCAGGTGAACATAATATTTAATTCAGTCTGTTGCAAAATGCCCTAGAATGTTAAATCTTCAGTGAAGCCGAGGTGTCTGCTGGATTCAGTGTCTCTAGAATTTAGTTGCTAAAAAAACAGCAGAAACCAGTTAACATGGCCACTCTCCAGGACTGGAGTCTGACAGCCCCGCTATTCCTGGATTTAAATGTTCCTCCATATTTTGCAACAGAGTGTCAGTATAATCGTGGGGACCGATCCCACAATGGGGCAAAGGGCACCAGCCACGAGGACGGTCTGGATGCTGAGGAAGGCCCTCGGGGGAGAGTGGGCGTCACCAGCTCCGGATCAAGTCGCAGAAGCAGCCAAGACGAAGACCCAGAGTTTCTGCAGAAGGTCCACAGGCTCCGCTCTGCCAAGCAGAAGCTCCACCATCTGCAGCAGCTGGTAGCCATGGTGCAGGTGGGACTGGGTCACCTCTTTTAGCCTCAATTTTTAAATCTCCAATGTGGTAGAACTTTACCAGTCTTTTGGGATGTGTTTTCCTTATAATCCATTTGCTATCTGCAACTTTTGACAAATCAGAGATTGAGCATCTGGAGTTGAAATTATTGAATTTTTTCACTGAAGCTGGATAAATCATCCTGCAAGTGCATGTGCGTGTGAGAGAGCCTGAATGTACAAGACTACCTGCCCTACTAGTTCCTTCTCATGACACAGTGTGGCTTTAAAATTACAGAGGCAGTGTAACAGACTAATGAAAGACTGCTATCTCCCAAAATATTAACATGCACCTGCAGTTATTTTTGGGTAGCATACTTAATATGGCTGTCATAATCTCATTAGTAAACAGGAATTGACAAACTGGCACAACTAATCTTACTCAAATTGCAAAATGTAGGGCTGCATGATGGCACAGATGTGTCTGGGCTCACTGCTTTGTGTTTGTTTGTGTGCCCTGTGCCTGCCCACCGCAAATGCTACAGCAGGGTTATTGAAAACGGATGTGTGTAAAAAGTCATGATAATGCAGTTATTGAAAAAGAATGGATGTAATAAGTAGTGGTGATTTTGATGCCAGTGAAGGATGATGGTTGTTTTTAGAGTGATGACACAGATGGGACCACCGCTAACGCATCCAGCGTGGCAGAGGATGACGGACTGAACCAGCAGCCCAACAACACAAGAGCTGCCGCTTCCAAATCTCAGAAAGCTGTTGCTCTCTCTGAGAAAGAAAGGTACGCAAACCATTACTGGAATGAAGGAATAGGAGAATGATGTTGGCACCATATGTCTCCTGTCGATTGTCTGATGTAGCAGTTTACTGGCAATATTCTGGTATTCAGCAATTACAGGTAATAAGAATTATATGCAGCGGAAAAGCTTCTTTTTTGTGTATGGCACAAAGTATAGAACAGTTGAAACCTGCCATTAGCATGACGTTTGTTAATCGAACCTCAGTTAGCTACTTCTTTTTCCATTGTGTTTGTTTTGGTCTGTTTTCTGAATACTGCCTTTTTTTACTGCATTTTGAAGCACATTGAGCTGCTTGTTTCCTTGCTGTACATATAAAGTTCATCATTGCTGTGTAGCACATGTAATGTGCTTGTTGGGCACTGTGCTGTGTGACAGAGAGATGTTTTACGAAGCAAAGCTGAAGCAGCAGCAGCAGGAACTGAAGCAGCTGCATGACGAGCGGAAGCGTCTGATGGAGATCAAAGGGGAGATCCAGGACCTCCAGCGAGCATGTCCCGATCTGCAGGTACCATCTGCTGACCCATGTTAACCGATCACATCAGGCCTGGGACGCTGGCACTCTGTTGTACAAATCGAGTGCACCACTTTTTCGGTGCAGTTGAAGGAAAAAACTGACTGGTTTGGTCAAAAATGGCATTTCGTATTTGGCTCAAATGCCTCAGAATAATAAAACACTTAGTAGAAACATCACAGTAAATTGCATTCTTAAGATGGCGCTACATAACGTTTAAAGATGTGACTGCTTTAGACAGAAGTCTCTGTAGTGCAGTGCTCTTAAGGCAGCCGTTCCTTGCCTTGTCATTTACAGTTATCTGTGCCTGGTGTGATAAATCAGCATGGGCCTGGCAAAGCTCCTGTTGCAACATCGACCCCTGCAGTCAACATCAGTGGAGCCGTTCTGAATCGCACTGTGGAGCCCATTGCCACATCTGCTCCTGACAATAAGGTACCAGTCATATCCCGCTTGCAGTGTCACTAAAAAAAAAAAAAAAAGGGATAAATAAATAAATAAATAAAACATATCTCATGTCAGTCACATAGACCTTTGTTAGTTCCTTCCAGCTCTGTAGTGAAATTGGCTGTTTTTATCCTTGTGCAACTGTATGTTGATCTTATATCTTATGGTCTTATATTTTAAAGATGCTATGTTGTGTGCTATTTTTGAAGGAAAATAAATAATCACATGTTGTAGCTTTTGTTACGGATTAATTATTCACAGCATGAATGATAAAATAGTGATTAGATGGGAGTAATGTCACCTGAGTTGTAGAGAACAGAGCTGAGCCAATTATGGAGTATGTTTGTAGCAACCAGCAGACTACACAGATGGTGATTGGTGGATACTGTGTATGTACACTTACTGGTTCCTCGTGGGTATTATGCTGGAAGTGGTAGCAGCCAGTCACCATTGGGGGATCTACTGTTCTCCTCCTATGTGGTGACATCAGGGTTCTCTTACCCCTGTTTAATGTTATTTGCGGTTCAGAGCCATACATTTGTGAGATATGATACCACGGCTCCCATAACAGATGAGCTGTTACCCTTTTCAGCTGTGGTCGGAGATGCACCGACACCAGATCCTACGGGAACACCTGAGACAGAGGAGGAAGCATCTTGAATCTTTAATGGAGGAACATCAGAGGCGAAAAGTACTGAATGACTCTCCCCTCAAAAGCAGTGGGATGGAACAGCGAGTCTCAGAGCAGCTCGGCAGAGATGAAAGGTTGGTCTAAGAAAGTCATTCAGAATCTGTCATAACAGTGACTACCTGATCCAGATTAATCATTTTAAATGGCCTATGACTGACAGCTCAGGCTGTCTTAGCATTACTGAAGGCATCCACAACCCACACAAAATCATCAGTTCAAAAAAAAATGTGGGTGCTGGAGTTTGTGTGACTAAGGTATGGCCATTTAGATTCAAGATGTGAATAATGAAATCTCATTAATGCATGATTTAATGGGACATTTTTGAAAATGTTATGAACAACTTGACTGCTTATAGTTACATTTCATCAGGCAAAGTGGTACTTGTGTTTGTTGTGTGCACAGCATGATAGCTAATTAGTCCCTATCTCCCAAAACTGCTGTTGCTCATAGTTAGTTTCGGAAAATATGTAGACCAATAACAAATTGCTATCTCACGCATACAATTAGGTCAAGCTCAAATTCCAAAAACTTTCTTTAAAACTTTATTTAAAATGCAAATGAAAGTGCAGTTCTCAGATGTGCAAAGATGAGTAAATGAATAATAATCAGTGTTTTGAAATGTTGCTTCAGGACAATGGCAACGTGGGGAGGGTCACCGCAGAGTCTCCTTGCCGATTATGAAGATGGAGATGACAGCGTGTTGGGGACTGGAGCTGGGGTAGAGGAGGAAGAGGAAGTAGATTCCAGCTCCAGTGACGACTTTCCCACATTCCCCAGCCAGAAACGTAGGCCTCACAGCTCAAGAAAATCAAGAGACAGGTATGTTACTGCTGAGGAGGATTTATTCCAATGAGAAAACTGCTTGTGAATATTATACCTGTGACTGCATGGTGCTGCGTTTTGTCCCCAGCACTCTGTGGGCCTCACACCCACGCTCACTGAACAGCAGCTCGGCGCGGCCCTCCTCCAGATCCCGGCAGCAGCAGAACGTCAGCACACGGCGGCAGGAGAACCCGCGCTGGGCCTCGGAGCTGTCCTTCCTGGAGGAGAAGCAGCACTGGCAGGAGCAGATCAGCCAGCTCAGGAAGCAGCTGGACTTCAGCACCAGCATGTGCCAGACGCTGCTGCAGGACCAGCAGGTCACGCCCCCATCATCTCTGTTTTGAGCTCAGCCATTTCTGATCACTCTCCTCAGAGCCACGCTGTGTACTGGAATACAAATAAATACTGCTTGTTATGCTTAGGCTTGGCTGTTGTAAACAAGAATTACATGGTGTCTGGTTGATACTGAGGAATGTGTGTTTGTCATGAAAATATTAGTATTATTATGTCACTTTCAATAAAGGAGCTAAACAGCCCCAAATCTCAGTGTGCTTCAATTCTCCTCATTCCTCAGGGTAGTCTTTTTCATGTTACTTTTTTTAAATCATTGTGTAGTTGCAAAAAAAAATGAAGTTTGCCTAAACTTCATGTTGAGCCAAATGTATTTCAACCATCAGGTTTGAGTTTGTTTACTGAGTGTTGGTCTCTGTGTTCTCTCTCAGGCGCTGTCCTATATGCTCCCATCGCTGCTCAGCGCCCCCTACAGCATGTTGCCAAACAACAGCGGTCCCCCACAGGTGCACCTCCTCATGCACCAGCTCAACCAGTGCTGCGCGCAATTGGCATGGCAACAGAACAACGTTCAGAGGTATTTTTAAAAAAAAGTCTCTTTGGACACACAAATATCTCCATTGCAGAACATGTTTAATGTGATTGAACATCACATTTCTATTATATCTCCAACCATCTCAGATGTTACAGCGTTGTGATGTGATGCAGATGAGAGGTGACAGGTAGTAATAATGTGTGTTATTTAAAGATTGAAACAGATGCTGGGTGATCTACAACAGCAGCAGCAGCAGCAGGCTCAGCCAACAGAGCAAAGTGCAAATGGAGACACCAGTGCTGCATTCCTCCCTCTCAATTTACCGCCTCCATTAAATACCATCAACATGCCCGGACTTGGAAACTTCTCTTTTCTGTCCCCTGGTATGTACCCCACAGAAATTACACGTTTATTATATATTGTAGGAAAGTGCTCAGTTATTGAAAAAGGTGGTGAAAAAGTAAAAAAAAAAAAAAAAAAGAAAAATTGCAACCTTGGTAACAGTACATACATGGAAAACTCCAGATTTGGTGTGTTGCTGCTGTAACGTGTGAAATCTACCTGGGTGTTTTTGAGATTACAGACCAACTCTGTCAGCAAGTTGTCACATCCATCTCTCCTCAGGGTTCAGCTTCAGTCCTGTGTTTCCGCCTGCTGCTGGAGACTTCCAGCAGAACCCAGCCACCCAAGATAGCCCTGAGCCCCTGCAGACCGGCCACAGCTCCTCTGTGAAAACAGACTGCATGGGCTTCCCGCAGCCTTTTGAGAGCTCTTCTGCCTGTGTAGAAAGATGGTAAGACGTCTCTATGTGTGAGCCCAGTATGGCTCAACAGCACGCACACAATCCAGAAATATTGCTGACTGCACTAGTACTACTGTACTCCAACGGCATACCCCTAGATATTCATGGACATTATTGTTGAAAATTGTATACTCATGCACTTGGAACATATAATCATATAACAAAAAGAACAGACCAATCTGTAGGAATAGATTCTTTGTAAATCTTTTACAGCTTAAATGATATATGGTCATGAGTATGTAGTTTTTCCATAAGTATGTAATTGGAATGCAATTAAACAATTGTCACAATAGTACCTCCATTCAAAGACCTTCTGCAGTGCATTCCCCCACATTTAGACCATAATTTTGGTGCACTCTGCAATGTAAATGTTTTGAGATATAAGTTGTTTTTCTTATAAGCTGCCTTCTGTTACCAGTTGAACCCTCCATTAATGAATTTCTGCATTAGACTTTATGAGAAATTCAAACAGCTACAGTGCCATGGGGAAACATTTATTTCCAAGCTGTTCTCTACGACTCTGTTTATCAAAATGTCACCGGCTCAGTCAAGGCCTTAACTTAAAGAGCTCCAAGGGCTTTTCTCTGAAGAGTTAGCAACATATGTTGTGATTGTCATTAGCATTTTTATATCATTTAAACTCAAAACTTTGAACTTCATGGAAAATGTCTAGGGTGTTTCATAATGAATGGGCAGGGAATGTTTATTTTTCAATGTTTTCAATTTAAGAAGTTTTCTTTAGAAAAGTAATCTGTAAATGTTTGCTGTGTCCAACCTAACATCATCTTGAAGTTTATCTTCCTCCAAATGTGTCTTAAAGACCCACTCCAGACGTGTATTTCCTGAAATTAACTTGTAAATACTCACACTTTCACTACCATGTGAATTTTAGGGTTATATCATCGTGAAGTGCCATTTCCAAACTAAAAAGCTAAATAAAAACATCAGGATTTGGGCTTTTAAGCAGAATTGAACGGTGGATACAAACATGTATTTTGTAAAATGCACAAGTTATATAAACTTAGTGTTATGAGGGTAGTGTTGAACATGTTAAATAGTCAGGATGCATGTTTGTCTTGAAGGAGTAAGAAGGAGGGGGAAGGAGCTGGCTGGGTGGAGCATGCCCACAGCAGGAAAGCAGACCAGGGATCTGGACTCACAGACAAAGATGGACAGAGCCAGAAAGGCGCCCATCAGCAGCCTCCTCCCAGGATCCTCAGCAGCCGGCCGTTTGACGAGGCGTTGATGGGGAGCTTCAGCAGTTTACCTGACCCCTCGGACCCCACCACTGTCACAAAGACCTTCAGGTCAAAGAAAGCTTCGGCCCAGGCAGGCCTCGCCTCCAAAGACAAAACACCCAGACCCAAGAGCAAGAGGAAGAGAAGTAGGGGACACGGCAAGAAGACAGGCACGTACTCACTCTGTCTCTTTTAAGTTCTTTTATAAGATTATGGGTGTTCTAGGCCTGGTGTATGGGGAAAACCCCACAATACTGGCTCAATGTGGAGCTTAAATACATATGTTAGACTTGCTGAGCTCATCAGCTTTTGAACATTAATGTACATAAATACCGTAGAGGAAGTAATAGTCTGACCTGTTTGATTGTGATGAGGGATTATTGTCAACTTTTGTGGAGGGCTGCACTGAGGACGGCTTTGACCAGAATACATCCACACTCATTTTCATATGACAGCTCTCACTAATGGCCGTGGTTTAATTTTCAGGATTGGAAAGTGACAATGTGTCCAGTGACTACAGTAAAGACAAGTGCCCCCAGAACAGACACACAGAAAGGCCTGAGAGGATCCTGGAGAAGCTAACTCAGGAGAAACTGGACAGCAAACTGAAGGTCAAAAAAACCAACGACCTCTCCTCCGGTAAGCTGGTATCTCTCATATTCACTGCAAGTAACGTAACGCCAGGCCAAGATGGGAATGCCAAATTTGTAGGGTTTGAAGAGCCAACACCCATTTTCCTCTGGACAAAACATTTAAAAATATTCTGTTATGTATTTCTTGTCTTGATTACCAGACTGAATTGAAGTCATTATTACTACTGCCATTTATGATTAAGGAAAATGATAGCAGATTACATACTTTTTTTTGTTTTTCCTCTCTGAATTTAAAAGTTTGTGGAAATGATTTTCATTCATTTAAAAAAATTGCCAACTTTATGTTCTAAAATCTTTAATCCAAGCCAGTCTGCTTTTTGTGAGATCTCTAGGGGGCAGTGTAACACATCACAATAACCTTTCCTGTTAAATGTATGTTTAACATCTTTGATTTTCTGCAGAAAATAATGTTTTATAATTGTTTGTGTTTCACTACCATTTTAATTTGTGCACACATTTTGTTTTGTGAATGTGTTGTCATGTTTATTTGTCCCATTCTACACAGCATATGCTTGGAGAACACCCTTCCTCTCTAACAGAATTGCATGCACTGAAGTACAAGGTAAAATATCACAATATGCTTGTTTAACAGCTGCTAAGACTGGCTGGCTGTTTTCCCCTGTCCTTCCCAGATTATTTTACATGTCTTACTTTAGTTCTCCAGGGTCCAATTAACGTATCCTTGCTTGCCATATTGAGTCTGTAGCAGAGTACGTAAGAGTTTCCATTTTTCTTTTTGCTTCTGTGTCCAAAGCTTGGTAGTGCTTGTCCTTTAAAATACTAAGGCACCAAATACATAGTGCTAATTACATGCATGCTTGTCAGGAAAAGTTATTATCAGATCATTTTTCAATATCTTTGCATCCTTGCATATTTGGTGCATATTCTGCACAGAAATATGTTGTTTTTTTTTTGTTTTATTTATTTTTTTTTTTTTTGGGGGAGGGGGTGTGAGATACTGGTTATGGCAGAAATCATAATGCAGCTTCATGATACTGCTTGTCATGCAGTCAAAAAGCCTTGTGCTTTTAGATAGGACAATGCTGGAGCTGTAGACATTACCATTTTTGTTTATTAGTGTTATATTTTCTCATCTGGGAGTTGGCTGGTGCACAGGTGTTAAATGATGAAATGTTCTTTCACAATGATCACATTTAATGGTTCTGTAGTAGGTGATCAAATTGCTGTAAAGCTAGATATGATCACTGATCTCTGCTAGATTGTATCTGTCTGTAATCGTATCTAGTGTGAAGCAGTGTGGTGTTACCTTAAGGATTCTTGTGGTTTCTGTCAGTGTCCATTTTGTTCAAAGTAGCAGTGATGAGCGTGTAGAGAATTCAGGTGCCAGGTCCCAAGGAAGTGTTTTTTTATGTTTAATTTAATTTTTTAACAGATACCAGCAGTGATTTCTCCTTGTTTGAGGCACTGCGGGAGACCATTTATTCAGAAGTGGCCACTCTGATATCCCAGAATGAGTCCCGCCCACATTTTCTCATTGAGCTCTTTCACGAGCTTCAGCTGCTAAATACTGACTACTTGCGTCAAAGGGCGCTTTTTGCCTTACAGGTAACTCCGTTGAATCTCATTGTAACAGCATTATCAAAACATAAAAGTATTTTGAATGAATGAGTGCATGTATGTATGTATATGTATGTGTGTGTATGAATGAATCTCATTCAGTTTCTCACATTTGTAATTTGCATATAACTCAGAACAGGCATTCAAACACAGCTCCCCATGTAAAAGATGATTTATTCAGCAAATGATATTTAAGAAATAACTGGAACAATACTATTGCATATACCTTGCTTTAATGGTATGGTTCTTGGTTAATGGCTGTATTTGGTGCTTATGGTTGACTGCGGCAGGACATTGTGACGAGGCACCTAACGGAGAAGGATGTGGGGGAGGAGAAGGCGGCCTCCCTGAGCTCGGCTGCCTGGGCCGCCTCTAACTCAGAGCTCACCCCCAGTGAGAGCCTGGCCACGAGCGATGCCGTAAGAGTTCACACGTCACTGCGACACGTTCCACCTTTTTACAGCTCCTGTGTGAATGATATTTTCCACTTCCACCATACTGGCACATTTATATTTCATTTTATTATTGAATTCTAAGACATCACAACACACATTTGTAAGTCTCAAGGAGGACTGTTTCTTCACTTTTTGCAAACACTTCATTCAATAATATCTGAGAAAAGTAACTTTTGTATATTTCAAGTTCCATTACTGTGAAATTTTATGTTGCGTTAGCAATGTTTGCACTTTCATATTTTATGCATTCAGTTTCAACAGTTGGCAGCAGAGCTAAAGCACAGTTGCAACAGACCATGTAAAAAATCAGTCCTGTTTTCCTCAGATTCAGCATCAGCTGTCCTAAATTCCATTATTGATGACACTAGTGTTAGAGCACAGTTTTGATGTATATTTCTAGTGGAAATGTAACCGTTCACCGTGTTTTATTCTCAGGATGTTTCCGAAAAGGACATAGTGAATGCTCTTCACTTGAGTAAGAGCCGTGAGGAAGACGACTCTGTGGATAATGAGAGCACCCTATCTACCTCCTCTAATCTGGACCCATTCGCCAGTGATGATTTGGGTAACTACAACACATATGATAGTAGGCCCTGTCTCAATACTCTGAAGTCGCATCCTTCCTTCCTCTGTGTGTAAATTTCATTGTTTGTATCCACCTACTGATTGACTTGGTGAAGTTTTTAGATTGATTGCTTTCGCCTTTCTGTGTCCTACAGATCAGCGAAGGGCTAGCAGTGTAATGTTATGGTTAGGTGGCTGGGCTTGTAACTCAAAGGAGGTAGATTTAATTCCCAGCTAGGGCACTGTTGTTGAACCTTTGGCTAAATGCCTAAAATATAAAGTGAAGGAAGGATGTCACTAGAGTTCTGGACACAGCCACTGACCATAGCGATGTCTCTCCTTCTCTTGCCTGGGCCTGGTTGCGGTGCCTGATGTCTGGTTTCTGTGCGTGCTCTCTCGGTGCAGGGAACACTGTGATACACTTAGATAAAGCGATGGCTAGGATCAGGGAGTATGAGCGCATGAAGCATAATGGCAATGCTGCTGACTCCTCTGCTGCTGACCCCAGTACAGCGGCCGTGCTGCAAGGTAACGGCTCTTTACGCTTCACTGCTTCCCTCCCCCACGCTGTGCTTCTGACTTAAAGCTGCGTTCTGCTCACTGTGGGTGGGGGTCGTGCTGAGGTTTTGTGTTTTGTTTCTGAAGGACCATGCGAAGGCCAGAACATTATCGGGCAGATGTTTTCAGGTGTGCACTGCCCACAGATCGATACGCAGCAGCTCGACAGACAGATAAAGGCCATCATGTCTGAGGTCCTGCCGTTCCTCCAGGTGAGAGCAGAAAATGCAGAAAACAATATGTCTTGTAATAGTAACTTGGACTCACTTTAATCCTCAGACCAGTGAATTGGTTTCATATTGTTTTGCATCATATATTTAGAAAGTTGCTTGAATTCACCAATACGTTGGACACTGGCTGATCAATCTCTCATGGAGCATTTGCATAACTTTGTTTGCATGTATAGGCTTGCTGCCGATGGTTTAAGAATTTACATGGTGGATTCATTTGGCTCAGACAATTCCTGATACCCCATTTGACATACTAACTCTGTTGTGGGATTCAGCTTGGAACTGAGCACTAGCATAGTAGGGAGGCACCTCCCTGGAATTTTGGCCAATGCTGAATTGAAAAGATGTTCATCTTTATGATTAGCAATAGTGATGAGTATAGCTGGCTTTGAGGCTGTCAGCCAAGTGAGAATATGTTCATCGTTATTGGTGTCACGAATACGAAAGGGCAGGAGATGAGTAAAGCTTCGTCTGTGCTGTGTTTTCAGGAGCACATGGATGAGGTGTGCTCCCCCCAGCTCCTGACCACTGTCAGGCGCATGGTGATGAGGCTCACGCAGCAGAACGACGAGAGCAAGGAGTTTGTCAGGTTCTTCCACAAGCAGCTGGGTGGCATTTTGCAGGTGGGTACGCCCTGTTCTCTCTCAGCTCACTTCAGCTCCGTCAGTTCAGTTCGGTTCAGTCTTTATCGTCCCAGAGGGAACTTCATGTGCAGTATTAAGAAATGACATGACATATACACAATGCAAGCATTTGCAAGAGCAGATGGCAGTAACACAATTCCAGCGATAAATAAGTAAGAACATAAAGAAAGACAAACAGCTGTGCCATTAGACACAGCTAGACAAAATTCAAGTTACTTGGGGATGTTTTGTCCCATCTGTACATAAAATCTGTTTTATTGTCCTATCAGTTCAGCACATTTTAACTTTCTGTTGTTCACCTTTCCAGGAGTCTCTGAGCAAGTTTTCTGGGAGAACTTTGAGCGAATGCGGAGAGGATCTGCTTGTGGCAATTTCAGAAACGCTCTTCAACGAGCTGGCTTTCTTCCGACTAATGCAGGACTTTGACAATAACAGCACTGCTCAGAGGAAGAAAGTCAGAAAGAGAGCACCTGCCGCGGCTGGCAAAGACAGACCTCAGGCCAAGGTATGTAACAGTGTGGATCTCCAGTAGTTTTTCTTTGCCCTTTCCATCACCACGTGAGCAGTGCCTTTCTAACCACACACTCCATTCTTCCTGTCAGCTGGATCCTGCTCTATTGCGTTTCCCCCATGCTTTCACACGCCACCGAGTTTCCCTGTCTATGCACATTGTCAGCAACCTAGCAGAAAACTTTTTTTGATGTGAATGCCAGAATAAATTAACTTCCAGCTTTCAAAGTATTGTGAATATGGCAAAGACTCTGTACAATCACAGATCAGTGGAAATCATATAGTCCATGCACACTGTAGTGGCCCCTAAATTGTTACGTTGTATTACAGAAGAAATACAGAAATGAGACTCACACTGAAGATACAACATATGTGTGCATGTAACACGTAACTATACAGGTTGGCTTACCCATGATAATCAGTGATTTCTCATTTTGTAAGAATGTATGGTATTTACTACAGCATTTTCCCAATTCATTGTTTTGTGATGATTTAGTCAATTAATTGATTGCACACCTTAATGTCTGGCTTTTTTCCATGTATGGCATCTTAACATGTGTCTTGTGAATGTTGGTGGAGTATGCTCAAGGGATAGTAAAGTATGAAGTGTATTAAAACAGGCAATATCCTAATTTTTCTCCAGGAAAAGTCGCTGGAAGATCAGTCATTCTCTGAGGGTTTTCGTGATAATGACAAAGTAAGCCCATGTTGTATTGGTTGAGGGGGGAAATTATAGGTATTTACTTCAGGGAATTGACACTTTAAAAAGCAGAATTCTACCTGCACACCTGAGAGACATTTATTTTTTTGTTAGAGCTTTGTAAATCAGCCTCAGACGAAGTGTTCAGTTGAATGTAACGAGTCCGATTCTCAGTCAGTTATTTTGTGAGTATATCATACTAAGGTGGCTCTAGTGCTTTGGAATATTAAGCTGCCTTTCTGAAAAATAAATCTTCTAAAATAATTTTGTTGAAGAATTAAATAGCCCTACGGCATAGTTCCTGTAATTCATATGTAATGATTTTCGAATATTTTCGTGGATATTCGCAAACAAAAATGTATTCTAAAGCATATATGTGTGTGTATATGTTTCATTTTTTAAATTTCCTGATGGCCTGTGTTTCAATGTTACAGGATAAAGATGACACAGAAAAGAGCTGTGCAGGGAATAACCCTGAGGCGAAGGAGAGTCAGAGCTGCGAGGGTTCAGATGGGGAAGAGGAGGAGGATGACGATGACAGCGAAGGGCCACCTCTCTCAATACGTAAGCACATGTACAACGAGCAAGATGAATGGAAATGTTAATGTCAGCATTCATGTTTGAATCTGACCGCTTCAGAATAAACTAACTTGGTCCTGGATCTGGTCGTGGTCCTTAAAGTCAGAAACCAGTTCAATCCCAGGAAACTTTGTGAAGTGAGGTAACTGTGTAATAAACTTTACTGAGTGATCAAGTTAGAGTTCAATTACAGCAAAAACTAGTGCAACCTGTAACCCTGTTCGATGAGGGTTGGCCATCTCTTGGTGTAAGGTATATGTTTTGTTTTGCATACAAGGAATGTACAGTTTTTAGTAATGGTTATGATAACTGCATGCCTTGTGTCCTCTGATAGTGATGGCTTTGGGTGAATCCCCCTGCTGTGTTTTTCAGACCTGTCGAAGGCAGAGACCCAGGCACTGACTAACTATGGGAGCGGGGAGGACGAGAACGAGGATGAGGAGCTAGAGGAGTTTGAGGCAGGGCCTGTGGATGTTCAGACCTCTCTTCAGGCTAGCAACGAGGCTGCCAGTGACCATGAGCAGGTGTGCCATCTAGTAGGCTGATTTCCTGAGTTTACCCCCAGAATTTCTCAGAAAAGAACTGGAGCGCACAGTCACATGACTTAGCTGTATTAATGGCAAACGTTTTTTACGGTCCTCTTATAGCTTTCACGGACTAATTCATTTTCAGACATTTTCAGATCCTGTGCGGTACTTATTTCAAACTACAGGAGGTGATATACAACTGAAAACTATCAGGATGAGTCAAGTAGGCCTTTAGTATCCATAATGCCTTATTGTAAGCCAGTCACAGCATGAAACTATCATCTGCTGATGAAGAAAAACAGTCCAAAATAAGGAGAGCTTATTTTAAGTATTCTAATAAATAAAGCACTTTACTCAAGCACTGAGCTTTATAATATGTTTTTGTATCAAATGAAGCAGAAATGAATACCAAGTAAGAAAAGGCAAATTGGCCCGCAGTTGGTTTAGGACTGTCAAAATACCATGTAATGCGTCTTCGTTTCAGTCATAAAAAACAATACTTGGCAGCTCAAAATTCACTGGCAAAATTGCAAGACAGAATTACAAGACTAATATAAGGTACAACTAAGGCAATATGAATGGTCACAGAAATATGTAAAACATTGTTTTGTTTTTTTCTCAGAGAACAAATGAAGTCTTAGAAGAAATCAGCCATGACCCTACGCTGCAGCAGGAAGGTGCTGAAGGCTGTGATGGTGTGTACCTAATTGTAATGCTTAGTGCCTCAGTCTTGGTTCTAAACAGGTGTGCTTTTTATACTCCAGGAGGAGGTGGTAGTGACTGCTTTCTATCTGAAATTGCTTCATTGTCTCAGATGGATGAATGAAAACTGATTAAATGCAGGCACTATACCACTCAGAAAAGCATAGCAGTTAGCAGTGGATAAATATAAACCCCAAACATCCCAGCAGACAATGGCCGCAGGTTCCACATACAGCAGGTAAATAACAGAAACTACATGGTGTGGCGGCATGTCCCCAACAGTGGAAACAACTCAGTTTCATTGGCTACCTTTAGTGTTTGGGGAGCCAAAAATAGTTGCATTCATATCAAATCAGTCAAAGTGGCCTACATTAATGTAACCCGGTAGGTCAGCTGATGAATTGTTTATCTTCAGCATGGTGGGGAATGTAAGGGAGCAATGCAGCCATTCACAAGTAGAAGGTGATTAGGAGCTTAATTTGGAGACCCAGCTTTGTGGGAATGTGACTGGACACATTTGTTGGTAGCAAGGTGACAACCTTAAATAATTCCAAGTGATGGGATTTTCTTTGAACCAAAAAAAAAATCTCACGTCTCTCCCTCCTACAGTGAAAAGCAGCAAGTCAGAATCGATGGAAGCGGTGGACTCGACAGAGAAGGAGAAGGGTGAGCCTGCAGCAGGAGCAGCAGGAGCAGCAGTCAGCACTGTGACTGAGAGCAGGCCTGGCCCAGAAGAGCCTCTCACCGCTGGTGTTCCTCCGCCTCATCCGGCCTCTCCCGAAAGCTCCCTGGCCTGCAGTCCTGACACCGACTCTCCCGTTATGATCAACGAAGACGTAAGACTTTTCCTTCGCAAAGACCTACCACAGCGAGCCCTGTTTACATATTTGAATTAATAGATGCTGAGATTTTTTTTAGGTATGTTAGTTTGGCCACATTGTGCAGCTGGTGAGAGGGTAGCAAGCAGGAGTAAGCCGGTGCATATCCGTAATAAAGCTATCATAGCCATGGGAAAACAATTGCAACTTAATTCCACAAATTTGTTTGGTTGGCTGTAAAGTCTCGGTGTTGAGCTGAATCAGAATGTCAGTGTGCCTGATTATGCATCATTTTCAGACCAACCCACCAAATCTGATGCACATTTCAGAATGTTTAAGAACAGTGATCCTTAATGGAAAAATGCCAACAGTGTCAGTATGTTACTGGCACACCAACTCATGTCGTGTTGTGACGGGAATCATCATGTAGTGTAGCAAAAGTAACATACTTCATTCTACTCGGTTTCAGTCACTTAAAATAAACATAAGACACATTGAAGAGACTGAAGAGACTCAATGCCAGAGCATACAGAAGCAGTTTGCCTATTTTTGTGAGACATTCACCTATGCGTCATTTTCAACTTTCTGCTTTATTATTGTTACATTGTATGACCTGGGTTTTGTTAACAGGACTACTGACTCATAACACTAATTTGTAATTTCATAGGAGGTGGGTTCTGGGAATTTGAGTCAAAAGTCTGATGAAGATGATTTTGTCAAAGTGGAAGATTTACCATTGCAGCTTTCTGTTATGTCAAAGGTATGCACCATTTAACACCCCCAGACTGAAGTATGAATATGAGATGAATGAATATAATTTACAGTGTATCATAGCTAAAAAAAACTTAATATGAACAAGGCAGTATCCATGTTTGTAAGCATCACCATTTTAAGATCATAGTGTGGATCATAAAATATTGAGAGTATTTTAGACTGCTGCTATCATTTTAAGTTTCATTTTCATTTATTCAAGTAGCAACATAAATAAGAAAACCCAAAGAAGATAAAAGAAAAGCACATAGGGGAAAAATCTATGTATAACATTTGTGAATGTCACAATTCAATTACAGGCAGAACTTAAAGAAACAGAAGAGCAGCAGCTCAGCGTTTCATCAGGAAAGCTCAATGGAAACACAGATGAACAAGGAGGCCTTGAGGGAGATTCTGAAACACTTAAAGACTCAGGTAATTTGTCTTTTACATGCAGCAAAAGCAAGGAAATAACAGAAAATGAGTTTACATTCATCCTTGCCCTAGAGAGTGATGAAAAGTCTATGAGTCTCTTCATTGATGCCACTGGCGTGAGAGCCTGTGTTTGAGCTTACTGATTGGAGAATAAGGTAGAACATTAAAAATGGGTGGAGCTGCAGTATGTCACTCATAGTAACTCACTGACCAATTGTTGTTCTAAAAGCAAAACCTGTTGGAACAAGTGAGTCTTCCAGTTGTAATCATGGTACCTAATTCACCCATTACTACCATAACATCCAGTGAAATTTGCTTAGCAATTCATGTGTTCACTGCAGAAAAATTACAGAAATCTTTAACTTTGAATGTGGCAACATCAGACATGTTTGACATGACAGAATATTTCAGCTTTAAATCTTGTTTTATACTTAATCAAGGTTTTCCCCATGTCTTTTACAGAAACAGTGGGAGATCAAAGTGCATGATGATTTTGGTGATTGTTAATTCAACACTACCGACATGTTATATTTCACATTATTTCCACTAAAAACATAGGACTTATCTGTAGATAATTATCAGCTTTCTAATGAGTCACACAATGATGATTTAGCACTCTCATTCAATCAAGTTCTCTTTGTTACACACCACCTCTGACTGGGTGCTGCCCTTGGGAGAAAACCTAAAGTCAAGGGTTTCTAAAATGTGATTCTTGAAGCTTCAGAAGCTGCTATATCTGACTGTTGGGCTCAGAAAAACTGGGATTCAGAGTTCATACCGTGTAAGATCAGACATTTTGTTCTGCTTGAACTTACATGACCAGGAGCTGCACAATTTGTTGCTGAGAAGAGTGAGCCAAGTGTTTCCTACAAGCCCGTGAAAGTGGAGTTAGTTCTTTAATAAATAAACCAACACTGTTGAGGTCTCATAAAACAACCAATGAGATAGAGCAAAGGAAGCACTTCAAATTGCGACTTGTCTACTTGTAACACTGCTTTGGGCTGGTACATCAAGCTATGCTTCTGATTTTCCATCAAGAAACCCTTTTCCTCCCTTATGGGCCTGAATTTTTGTCCCATTTTTTGCACCGTTTCTGTTTGAATTCTGTTGATTTTTACTTGTAACTTGTTACATTTTTACTTGTTATATTTCTGTTGATTTCACATTTCTTTCAATTACACTGAAGTAATCTGTAGAGTTGAGTTTAAATGATTTTTTTACATGGAAATAATTTGGTCTCCACTTTTGCCTTTTGAGTGACTATAAGCTTCTCAAATATGATATAATTTCAAATATTAAATTACTGGTTAAGGAATGTTCTTTCTATTCAGAATATTTGATTTTAGATTATTTATGTTTTATGGAGCCAAGTTCTTGCTTTGCTCACCATACATGTTCATCTTGTATGTAGTGTAGTCACATTTTAATAATTACTTTTTTTAAATAAATGATTAAATTATAGGGTACATTGCCTTTATTTGTCTTTACCAGATCTGTTTATGCTTACTCTTTCTTAAAGGAAACTGTTGAATGACTTCTTCCAACTAAACTGAAATGTTGGAAGGTAAGGGTTGTGAATTTTCTGCTCGTATTGTAAAGTCCTCTGAAATGTTAAGGTGAAATGAATGCAAATGACCTTGATTTGTTATGTAATTAAATGATCGTACTGTTTTCTGCTGTAAAGTTCAACAGTTGTATTAAAAGGCACCTTACAAATTCTGATACTAAGCCACACTGGTGTCAGTGTTTTTTTTTTTTTGTATTTTTTTCCCTTAGGCCTTTTTTGAGAGCACAACCACAGACCTGAAAATAGCAGAATGTCTCAAATTAATATGATTTTAATATGGTATTGCCAGCACTACCTATTGCCTCATATTCCCTCATGTCTAAGGAAAAAATAGCAAGCACCTGATTATGTTTTGTGCTCATAATTTTCATTTTAAATTGACACAAATATGACAGATCAATATTTACAGCAGTGAAAGTGGTATTAATGTTTTTCGGAAGGCCTAATAAAGGTTTGTGGAAAGCTGTCAGTCGTGGTTTTCTTCAGTAACTTGACTGCTGCTTCCAATTCACTGTCATAGAACCTGGACCACATTCCTGGAAACTTAACCATGGAACAGTTGGTGAGAACATACTAGCACTGCTGTGCTTTACTTGCCATTCAGTGTTGGAAATGTTCAGTGCTGAGCATTAAAAAGGAGAGAAATGCCAGTTAAGGGCTGAGTAGAATGACCAGTGTTATACAGTATATCAATGTATATCACTCATTGGAATCGGGCGCAGATGTGACATTTGCAATTAAAGTAACCCATCGCTGTCATCCATGGCGTTTTTCAGATATGAGTGGTTGGAATAAGCTGTCAGTCTCTCACTTTGAACCTGCAAGTCTTTGGTCCAATCAACCAAGCACAATGATTGGGGCAATACAGTCCGTTCCTAGTGTTATGTAACCTCACTCTCCAATACCAGTTAAGTAGCTCATTTTGTACAGCATATCCTCAGCATTTTGCTTTCTGACATTGTATTGGTAATGCCTCTGTTTACATACAGTGTTTTCCCACTTGGGCCTAGTGGCTACATGTCATTGACAATCACTGAAAGCTGCAGGATTGGTCCTCTTGACGTGCTGTGCACATTGCTGTGTGCGCATTGCAAAATAATTACACCTATTAGCATTTAGCAAAGCGACAGCATCATTATACTGTTTTCCCCATAAACACTAAATGACGTGTAAAGGGGACGTATAACATTGGCTAGGATTTAATGATTCACTAACTGTCTGTAAAAAGCCTGCCACAGCAGTGTTCTCTCCTCAGTTCTTGCCCGTCAGGGCTCAATAGCCCATCAATCCAACTTCAGCAGACGTTTATGAAGTAGCAGCCTATCCTGTGCGTATCACTGGTGTGATTAAAATGTCAAGCCTCACCACTGTGCAACAGATGCACTTAAAGGAAACAGAAGCATCCATGGCCTCCTCAAGGTCAAATATGCATCTCCAAAGCTCTTTTGTAAAATTCCTTTTAAAAAACAAAGCTTTCAAATTCACGTCACAACATTTGACAAGCACAATTGTAACTTCTCCATTTACTCAAAGAGATCATAAAATAATTTTGTCTTTTCCCCTCTGAACAATGTCACCATTTCTGAGCAACTGAAATAGAAATGCACGTCATTTTTTTCCTCAGTCCTACTACTTTCCTCGGTCCTTATCTTAAATCTTGCACAACCATTGGCCCTTTCTTCCTGTACGTAGTTGGATAATTTATACTACTAAGTGTGTGAAAGCTTTTTGTGTTGAAATGGGATGTGCAGGCCCAATGTAAATGAAAGTTAATGGAAGGAATGTTCAAAAGCAGTCCTCATGGGACTCACACCCCAGGATTAGAGCATCAGAGGGCAATTTAAACCACATGAATCTGGATTACCTGAACCATTTTCCCCTCCTTGCTGACTACATCTCCATTATCACTGTGGGGAGTAAGATAGCTGCCTGCTCCCTTCTGGGCCACTTCCACCTAGAAATGTGCAATGATAAACCAGGAAAACATTCTGCAGTGTACTCTAGCACTTTTACCTTGAGGCGGTCTCTAACCCTAGAGTAATAATCCATTTCTAAAAGCCAGAGTCTCTGGCGTCGTCACTGAGTTATGTGAGAAGAAAACATTGCATTGCATAGAATGCAGGTGAAAAATGTTGATAGATGGCATGACTGCTAATTAAAGAAAATCAGATTTACAGAAAAATTAACTATGAATTAAGTATTCTGGGGTGATTTCAATGTTTCAGTGTAGTTCTATAGCTTTGCAACAAACATCACATGTATTGAGAGAATATGTTGTGTCACATGTCTGAAAACAACCTCCCCATGTAGGATTTCAGGAAAAATCCAAAATGTCAGATACATCCTGCTCCGTTGTCACACACACAGCGTCCCTCACGCAGCATACACATTACGATGATGCATCTTATAAATATGATGCATCTTCTAGATCACCAAATAAATTAACAAAAAAATGTCATTTTTATAAATGTTTAATAATCTCTGTAGATGTGGTCACTTTTCAAACAGGATTTCTTTAAAAATAAAATCCTGATGATTCCACTTTAGCCACACAAGAGGCTGCAGTGCTCTTTCACATTCCAGGCACACGTTCCCCATAGTCACAAGGACCCCCCCCCGCCATTTTTCCCCAGCAGCTCCTCCTGGCTCAAAGCAATGCAGGGCAGCAGCACTCAGCAGCCTGTGGACTCTTCTCCCTCTGCCATAGCAAGTGAGTATAATCTCTAACTCCCTCATATACTGTTCATTTTCCTCTGTATCTTTTCTCGCTGCTAAGATGTAAAACTTGCAGACTTTTCCCTGACCTGCTGGCATGTTTAAAAAAAAAGACTCAACATGCTGGTTAGGTAAGAGCAGAACAAAGCTGGCTTTTTGCCCTCTCCCTAACACTTTGTTCCCATTGCATGTCTTCCACCCCCCAATGGAAATCAAAAGGGACAAACTGTTAAATCTCTTTCAGTCTCAGCTCCTCTCTCCCTTTCTCTTTCATCTCGCTCAAACGAATCAATCTGGATGACACAAGCTCGACCACAGTCACGGCCAGGTTTCTACGTTTTCAGAAATTCATTCAGCATTTTCTAATTTTCTGAAAATGTGGGCTTAGTTTGCGTCACCTTTGAAGAGTGGATCTGAAAGTGCTCATTTTCGCCTAAGTTGATTTGGCACAATCCTGAAGCGTCAGGAGACATGCACGGTTACCTGACCCATGGAGCTACAATCTGTCTTTGCCTAGATAAGTGGGGCATAGATGGAAGCAGTGAGCAGCCATATACATGAATAAATCAAGCTCATCTAGAGCAGCCACTTTTGCCAATAAAGGAAACAGAACTCTCCACATGTACACATCACTAGAGAGTTGTCACACTTATAGGTGGTTTAGCAAATTCCTGATTCAGCTGGCACTACTTCTCTGTCACAAGAATCAGTCCTTTGCAGTGGTGATTCAGAGCCACTTTATTCCAGATTCCTATCGTTCTGTTCCTCCCAAATGTTCTTCAAAATCCCTAACTCTAACCCTAATCACCTGTCTTACTTGCAAATTCATGCAAGAAATTTCCCCTATACCTCCATTTAAAACACCCATACATTCTGGCAGCCCTGATGAGGACACCATTGTCTGTATGAAAAGTGAGACTTGGTGCTGTTGTTTTGTTCCTCAAAAAAATAAATAAAAAAAGAAAAAATCACATTCACTTCAGTTCATGTCATACTCGGGAATGGGCCAATGGGCCATGTTTCAAATTCTTTTGAAGCAAAACAAAGAACATGAAACAAGTCTGTTCCATCTGTTTCTAAGTAAATGTAACATCAAACGTTGTCACACATATGAGAACATTCCAGCCTTATTCTGCAGATGAAGGCTCAGTAATGTTATACTCAAGATGGATCACCCTTAGAGCTGTCAGCATAACCCATTTAACCAAATTAGTCACTTCCAACACTTCCTTCGTCTTTATGCCCATCAGAGAAAGTACAGTACACATGCTTTCTTGATGCAAGGCAACTGTTCATTTTATGCTCATTTTAAGCACTCAGAGATCAAAAGCTTGGCTTCACAAAGCTAACAAAGACAGCTATTGTAAACACTCAGGCTGCAACAATTACTCTGTCTTTTCAAATTTGGCAATTAAAAAATATCTTCAAACTTTTTTTTTTTGGGTTCACTTAGTTTATGACATCTTCAGAGAGGCATTAAAATTGAACAAAAGATGAGATTTTGGCTCTTAAAAAGGAACAAAATACTGATTTATTTATTCCTTAGGAATAAAAATGAAAGATAAGAATGTGTATTATTCTTGGGCACTTTTAGGATGCAATGTTCTAACCCATTACCAAATCAAAGGTAGTTTAATATTAAGTTAGTTCATTTTGTTCTTGCAAAATGTCTCTTGTTCTTTATTTTATGTTAGCAATGACTTCATGGCTTAAAAATTACAGTCGCTGATCTCTCTGGATAATTCCACGTAGGAAGTAGAGAGGTACACAAAGGCCTCAAAGCATTTGTAATTGTAGACCCTGATGACATTTATCAATAATTTTCTTCCATGTTTTTCTGGTTTCATGTTTAGTAAACAGGATATCCTATCCATCAAATATGTTTTTCTATAACAGGAAAGTATTACAAGTGCATGGTACGCATTGCAGCATGCATTCTTGCATGTGTTTGATTAGACTTTTTGTGCAATGAAAGGTGCAGTGCAAGCACATTGCCCCTATAGCATTGTGCAGTCAAAGGGCTGTCAGATGATGCTTTGATCTCCATTCATAATGTCTCACCAGCACTCTTTCCCGCTCTGACCTGACGCATGTGCCCAGCATAGTGCATTGTTGCATCAGGCTGCATGTGGACAGTTTTTGCTTGGATGTTCTTGTGCCAGATCATAGCCCAGTGTTTTCTTGTGTTGGCTCCTGTGCACCAAGCCAAATTGTGTGAGGAAGGCTCATAAATTCTTCATACTGAAACAAACTTCTTACTTTATATTAGGTGATCTGGCCACTTGAGTATTGCCAACTTCGACCTGACTCAATTAGACATAACAATGTGGCATGGACATAACTATGCTGGCCAGTGACATCACTTGTCAATATTCTACACTCAGCTCTAAAAACATCTTCCAACTTTATGACAATTGTAGCAGTTTTCTCTATATTTTCACTGCTGTTTTATTGATGCCTATGATTGCAGCAGAACAGCAATGCAATTACACTTTTGAAGATGGAGTGTGATACCTAAGTGGTTAACGCATCACCAATGCCAAACCACCTCTCCATCTAATGAGATGATTATAGTTCTTGAGGTATGGGCAAATGCACTTGAAAGTATCACATCATAAGCTTTATTATATTCATAAAAAAACAATGCTACAAGATGCTTTCCTTCTACTGATATGGGTTTCCTTTTTTTAATAAAGAATGTGCAATCTGTTGCATACACATGCAAACACAGACACATAGAGTTTGCCTATTCCCTGTGATTGCTCATCACCCATAGTTGCATGTGTAATTTTATCATACAGTATGTTGCTCTTCTGTATTTGAGCTGATTGATTTTTCGTACCATTTAACATACAATGTCTCATGAACTCACCTTGTGATAAAGAACACAGGTATGTTATTTCCTGGCATTTCACCCATGAGCAAAGTAAAATTAAAAATAATAGCCATGTGTTAGATTAGGGCATCTTTCAAGTAAATAATTTATAAAATATTTCATTTCATTAAACTCATTTGAATAACCAAAGCTTGCTTAAGATTTACATAATTCATTGTTTCAGCCCTAGAAAACTAATTGAAATTTGATGAAAGAACACACAGAAGTTTTGGTTGTCTGTTGTTAGAAAGATATTTAGTCTAATTTTGTAATTTTCTATAATCTAGTTATTTATATTCACCAACTGCTGAAAACACTACTTCATTAAAAAGGGTTTGCACTACAGATAATTGAACAGAAGCAATTTATATTTTCAATGACAAGTTTAAATAATTGAGAGTGGCTTTAATGCCTGCATAATTGATATCTAGTTTTACAGAATCAGGGCCATATTTTCATGGAGGCACATGATGATAGCTGTACTACTGTCTTCATATCACACCAGAACATCTGAAACTTTCATCTCTACGATTTGAAATAACATCTGTGTGACTTATGTTTTATTTGCTGGTAATATGTAGACTGGAAGCCGGACAGAATAGCTATAAAACGATGAAAACACATCACTTCTTTTGAACCAACAGCTCCTATTATGTAAGCAATGTCACTTTACATTCTTTAATCCTCTTTATTAATGTATTTGATTAGCACAAATATATTTGTAAATACTCTGATTATATGTGCCTTGTTATGATGAGGTATATTTTAGACTATCTGTACTGTTTTATATGTTTTTTACCCTTTGTTCTCAGACATGATGTATTGTTTTGTGTTTTATGGTACTCTTGCATGAATGCGGTAAACATTCAAGTAGTAATTCAAGATTTCTCCCAATTTGATTCTCTCATTCAATTCACAAGCTTAGCCCATCACTGCAAACCCAGTGAGATATTTTGACATAGCTTTAATGAACAGGCTTTCTTCTCCAAAGCTTGAGATGTCAGCCGCCTCTTCTTTTCACATAAAAGATGTACTTGTACATACACAAGCTGGCACTTCATGTTTAGCTTTGTGAGTCAGACTGTAGGTGCCCCATTGACCAGGAGGGGTTGCTGGTGAATGATGGGACAAGGACATTCCTGCCAACTGTGAGATGCTATGGCCAAGTATGCAACTGCCTGCAGGACTGCTGCATGCAGTCACATTTGCTCAATTTTCTTATTATTTTAATTCTGCTTTATGCAAATTCAACTGAAAGCAAACAATCACTATCCCCATCTACAGCTCCCACATGTCACATACATTTAAGGTAGTTTCACAAAGTTTGGTTAGAATGACAACGATTTCTTATGATGATCTTAAAATGCATTCAATGACTATATTCGATGCTGCTTGCCTTTGTAAGGCCTGGAATGATTGTTCTGTGATTTTGTACCATATTGCAGGGAGAATTCATTCCCTGAGGGCTTTGGAGATACACCTGGTGTGCTTTAGTGTGGGAGGTTAATATTCTAAAACCTATATGCTGCTTTCATTTCTTGTCTCTGGCATACTTGAGTGCTCATATAAATGCATAGTCTAGTGATTTCCTTCTCCTAGATGATGCTTCATGGTAATATCTCCACATTTACAAGACTCCTAGTGAAAAGAGCTGCTGGGAAGCTTGTCACAGCTTGTTTGAGGAGCTAATATATGGTAGAAACAGAAAGAAAACGCGTATTTGCATTGATGAGCGTCATCCTTACTCATAAGTGCAGCCGATTGTCTGACCAGTGGCCGATGCATCTCTTCATGACATGAATGTTTATTTGTTCCCATCTAGTTAAGGCCTCATGCTGGAGATTTTTTTGTTTCTTTGAAGTGGGTGGGAATTTTCCAGGGAACTCATTCCGCCTCCAGCAGGGAGTCTTGGCTGCCTCGGTTCTCCAATTCAGCGCTCTGCAATGGAGGCAGGGTTTTGGACCATTTCCTCCTCATCACAGCCAGTGTCTTCAGTCATCTTTCTTCTCTAGTAGCAGCCTTGGCAGTGTGTACTACAGGAAAATCAATGTCAGATATTTCATAAACTGAAGAAAAGTTTGCGTTTCTTTTCATCGCAGTATCGTGCATAGCCATCTGAGCAGGTCTGTGTGCTATATGTATTTACTAGGCTGTGATATCAATCAGTTGAATGGTATTCAGTAAAACCAAAGTAAACCTTCCCCAGTTAACCTCACACCGTATCTCATTAAAGTGTTTATTGCTTCACATTCAACTACATTCACCAACCACAATTTCATTTTCTTTATCCTTAAAGTATTGCAAACATAAAGAATAATTCTAGTCGTCTAGAATAATTATTAATTTAAAACTAGTTTGTTCAGATGTGTTGAATTCATGTTGTATTCATTTTATTAATAGAGCAGGGATTGGGTTATATTTTATAAGACTAAGATAAAGACGAGAGAACATTTTTGGAATTTTCTTCTACGTTTAGTTCATGTTATTCTGCAATGTTTTTCATACATATTAGATTACATTATTCTTTGGCAAATAACTGTGACTGCTGGTACATTGACATCTACACCATTTATCCTTCATAATTGTTGCAATCTGAGTAAATGTAATTGAAAAACCACACCTTCCTAACAAGTTAAAGCACCAGAATAGGCCCATTCCATAACAAGTTATCCAAAGATGACATTCTGGATGGGTTTGGAAGCTTACAGAATAGGCCCATTCCTCTGTTAATATGACTAGCTCAGTTAATATGGAACTGCATTAAATGGAACTGCATTAAATAGGCCCATTCCTCTGTTAATATGTTGAGCTCACATGACAATTAAAGTGGGGTGCAATAGTGGGGTGCTCTACTGTGACCATGAAAGAACCTCACATGGCATTTCTGCAGTTGTCATTTGCCATGCCTGAGGTTGTCAGATCTGCCTCCATCCATGCTTTCATCAACAGGGCTGGCTCCTTTCTCCCACTCATTCTGAAATTGGCAGAAATCACACACATCTGTGTGTACAACCAAAGGACAGGATATGACAGCAGACAGCAGGTGTTCCAGACTGACAGTACTCTGCCAGCCACACAAGTCCCTTTTCAGAGTGAATGTGGAAACGAAATAGTGGATCTAATTTTAGCTTCATTTGAATATATGTTTTTACATTTTTTCCAATCACAAAAACCCTTGTATCTCCAAAAATACAACTTCTCAGGAATTGGGAAAACTATTTAATTATTTCTTTGTATAACATTAGACAAGTGTTAGACCATTGGTATACCCATAATTTAGCAGAAGGCATTTCTCTCATCCCAATCCCAGTTTCATCTCGCCTGAAGTGAAGTAGATACATCATAGTTGTGGCGCTAAAGACTGTAAATGTGTTTCTGTGGCACACAAGGTGTGTTGTGTCTGGTTGCTAGGTATGCCCATGGAGTCCGCAAAGCTTGTTTTAATGGGAGAGCTTCACCGGGCTTGGGCGCAAGATATGAAAGGTTATTTATATGGACGGGAATACAGGTATGAGAGAGAATGAGGTGGATTTGTTGGCTTATAGCCGTGTAGCAGAGATAAGAAGGTACTTTTAGGCCAGATCATCCACACTCGTCTTTCCATTTCACTTTTATCTATTCCCTCGCAATCCATCACCGAAAAGGTTCTGCACACTCTCGGACTGCGCACCCTTATTCAAGCACCCAGGAACCGGGCAATTTCCCCTATCTTTGTCTTTTTCAATTTCGCCTGTCCACAGTTCATGAGTTTAAACTGATAGAATTTCTTCACCTTCTGAATTACTGTGCTGTCGAATGCTATTGTGCAGAGGGAGAGTCATTGTGCTAAGCCTATCATCCATGAATTCCTGGATATGGCATGTCATATTCAATTACCTGTATCTACCTCACAGTGCAGGGTAAAACATAAAAAAAACAAGAAATAAAAAATGGATTAAATTAGATTTAGCTAGTGACTGACTATATAGTGTTGTGTGAGGCAGTTCCCTTGAGGAATAATAAGAACAGGATAATTTTCCCCTTGAATTTCTATTATTTTCTTATGCTTATATTTTTTTGTTTTTCTATTTATTATCTGCTGTGCTTCTGCTGGATCTCAGGCAGCTATCTGCAGTGCTCTGTGGAGCACATTCAAGTGAAAGAGCAGAATTAATACATTTACAAAACAGATGCAAAATGGTCCACATAAATGAATAATTACACAAGTTTGCAGTAAACTGAACTGTGGTTGCTTTACTTTCCTTGCCTTGCATTTCAAAGTTATGAAATTTTTATACATGACCCGATGCAAGTGAGTATGATGCTTGTGTACTTCATGTATTTGGCTTATTTGTGTACCAGCCTCAGCTTGGCATATGTAGTCCCCTTTTATTCCACTGATTGAATATTTTTTGTTTACTGCCTGTACACATTTCTTCATCTCACTTGAAAGACTAGACACAAGAAAGGAAAAGCTGCTCACTTGTATGTGGGTGTTTTCTAACGAACGACATTTTGGACAGGTTAATTTTCTGCTACGCAACAACTTCTGCTTAACAAATGTTGAACTGCCAAATTTACAGATCTGCTAAGCATGAGGGCATAGCCAATTATCCCAGATCATGCAGCGCGCCCTGTCTTTGCAGCATACCAATCGAGCCAGGCTTAATGAAAAGCAGCCAGAAAATCTGACTAGCATATGGACGGTTTTTAACCGGAGAAAGCAGTGCGGCTCATGTCTGCTGTTGCCTCCTCACGTTGTTCTAATTCAGTGCTGGATGATAGCACTGGCTTATTACCAGTATCAGTATCACACTGATGGCACTCAATTTTGGTTTCAAAACCACCATAGGACTTTAGCAAGAGGCACGCGCACCGATAGACTCCATGGGGATGGATTTACATTCCACCTTTCAGTCCCTTTAAATAGTTTCAAATAGTCCATGACTATTCCCCACCATCTATGATTGTGTCTAAATAAAATATATTACTATAATAAATTAAGATATCGGTTTAACAACAAAACAGACTGACAATCTTATCATTTGGGAACAAACAACACTTCATTTATTGACAGGTAAAATATTACATAGTTCTAGGCTTTCCATAGAGGAAATAAGGTTCTACACATAAAGCTAACTCTCTCTCTCTCTCTCTCTCTCTCTCTGAGACCTCCTTTGATCTGAACTCGCCAGAAACATAATACTATAGCATGATTAACTGGAGGCTAACTTTGTAAAAACCGAACTATTAGCTCTCCCCCTCGAGTTTTAACTAAGTGCCGTCCCTTTGTAACAGTAAATCCTTTTTGAACCGATTCCCCCAAATAATTAGTGCCACCTCTAGTGCCAAGATTCTGCACAGAAATGGCAATTTAGTGCAATTGGTTACAAAGCACACTGTCTCACAGCAGGGTGGACCCACTAACTCAAGCATATGTGCAAAACACCAAAGAACAGAACTGGTATCCAGATTTTTGATCTCACCATGCTAGCTAGTAATAGGGTTCTGTTGGTGTTGGCAAAAATTCAGCCTATATTTCTGGAAATTCTATTGCTGTAGTTCAGACCAATATGGTCAGACATGCCATGCATTTATGAAAAAATAATATTGGAAAACCAATATTTGATGTAATTAATACTATTTATTATTTTATTTTCAGTCTTTGTTATGTCAGAACTCAGACAGTCATAACTTGAGAGTACTGAAGACCCTTTTGCCTTGCAGTGATCTTTAGTTCTAGTCTCAGTGGCAGGCAGTGTGGCTTATTTTTGTTTTCACCTGAAATTCACAAAAGCCACAAGAAGGCACAAGAAGCTGGGTGTCATCTGCTCCACTGCTCTAACTAGTAATTAAGTGCTGGGGCGGACTGGAATACCCTTTGACTGTTGAGGATAGGGACTGGAGGGTCATGCTGGTTAGCTGAACAGCAGTTACTGTGACAGCAGCACTACATATCTTTGCAGTTCAAAGAAATTAACTGGTTTCACTTCATAACTGGAGACAAGACATCTGTAGGACCTGGAAGAACAGTGAATCCACTGTGTAAAATCAGGATCTGTCTTGTTTTAATTGCTCATGATATTGCTCCACATAGCAAAATTGTATGATTGCTTAAAAAGTAAGGGGCATAATATTTTATCATAAATGAAGCTTGTGTGATTGATTTCTCAGAAGAAAAAGAACAAGATGAAAGGTTGTTTCTTTGTCTTTGAGTTGGTGAAGATTTGTTTGCAAAGAGGAAAAAAAAAACTTGTAGTTTAAGTGAATAAATTGAAATATTTAGCCTGTTTAAGGTTCTGTTTTAAAAATGAATTGATTTATTGCTGTAATCAGGACCTCAATGGACCGTGGGACGACAGTGAACATTTGTTTAAAACATTAGGCTATTCCTTTGGATGTTCATTGCACTGTTAAGTGAAGCTGTGGAGTCAATTTTCATAGGCAGTTTTAGCATAAGGGATAGGTAGGCAATTGCCTGGGGCTTCATCTGCCTAAGGGCCTTGTGAATTTGTGTTTCATTTTTTTAATTTATGAAATATTTTTTCCTTTCTTGTCACTAACAAATGATAATCTGTAATAGATCAAATAAATCTGTCTACATGTAAATGTAGGCCTATCAAATATGTGCAAATATGTTGTTAAGATCTATATGTTCAAATATCTATTATCACCCGTATTTCACATTTACTGGACTATTCCACCTTGACCTTCCACCTTTGCATGCTGCATTTGCACCAAATGAAATGACGTAGCAATTAAAGTTACCCTCAGCGACAGTCACTATCTTTGTGAAACGATGAAGCATTTTCTGAGTGGATTTGAGAAGAGAAAGAGGAAGAAGGAAGATGCCCAGTTTAAGAAAAGCTTGCCTAAAATTACTAAATTTTTTCATGGAACAACCAGAGACTCTGCAACAAGTAGCTGGCATTAAATCGGGTGTAGCGTTTGTTGAAGAAGCTTAGCTAGCTAAAGTTCACTGCCTTACAGCTGCCTCATGCTGTTGTTCACCCTACGCACCTACAACTTCTAGTGTACGTGCCTCTGCTGGTTGCAGTGAACTAGCTACAGTATGGGGGGGAAAGTGTCAGAGGCGACGCCGACAGACAACAGCACCCTACCTTAAACCAGACACCCTCTTAGACCGCTCCAGCATCCAGCAGCAGCAGAGCAACCTGAGCAGCATCTGTGAGTGAAACTGTGATCATTAGTGAAGACCCCATGTAAATTGACAGATAAGGAGAGGATTGAATATGTAAAAAAACCATACAAATAAAGCATATTAAGTTCCCAAATAACACAGACACGACCCCAAGATGGTTTACAAAAGAAAAGTATGAGATAACAATGAAACACACACACACACACACACACACACACACACACACACACACACACACACACACACACACACACACACACACACACACACACACACACACACACACACACACACACACACACACACACACACACACACACATACACACATACACACATACACACACAAACACACCCAGTTGTGGACTTTGGACTTTCACCCCTAGAGAATAGTGGATGTTCAAATGCTTTATCAAAAAGAATGTACTGTACTTCTGTCTTGAAAGAATTAAAGAAAATATACGTGTAATCTTTTTCTTGACATATTGTCTTCTGACTGACTGAAGGCCATTTGAAGTTCTTCAGTTTGAACAGAATTCTCATTTGGGTCTGTCCTTCAGTTCTGTGGCTTTGTTAACTGAAAAGAGCTGTCTCCAAATAGTTTTTGTTCACTAGCTATGATTGTGTTAAACAAAATGGAGAAGGGTCCCACATTGGTCTTTGCCTGGGGCCTCAAAATCACTAAAACCACCCATCAATCTTTCATACTTAAATGAAAACATGGATAATAAATACCATCATATTTTAAGTCTTGATTTTTAATTAGATTTTTGTAAAGGGTATTGTAATTTGCTCATGGTTCTCACCATGTGATTTACATGACTGAAATAAATATTACATAAGCAAGACAGTTCTTTGCTGTAAAAGGGCTACATTTCAATGGAAGTAGCTTGACAAACTGGACAGTTCAACACACAGATTCACTCAGGACTCTTGCCTTCAGGTCTACTTCAAGCAAAAGTTATATCTTCCAGACAGACTGTCGGTAACATAAATATATTATGATAAAAAATAAATAAATAAAAATATAACTGGACCATTGCAGGCATGGAGTCAGAGCTAAGATTTGGGCACATCTTTTGTCTCACCTCCAATGACCACACAGCAGAATGTGCAGATCCATTCTATTGGTCAGTGCAAGGCCTTTCCATCCCTTTACTTACATTGTGCTATATATTAGTGTAGTCCAGACACAGTAGACAAAACTGAGCAAAACCAAATGCTAAAAAGTAAAAATTCAGTAGTACCTGTGAGCTTGGATACATAATGGCATTTTTCATTGATTGGAATCTTACTACTATCACTCAGAGAGGAGAGAAAACACCTGTGTTTATTCAGAGACAGTAGTGAGCATGGCCAGTGGGGAGTCACTTACGCAGTGCGAGTGTCCCTTAACAGCTAAATTAATCCTCTGACCTCGACTTCAAATCTTAATTCAATGCAGCACTACAAATTCTATACAACAGCTATGCTGCCTCTTTATGTCTGGTAAACCCTCGGACCCTGAGGGAATGAGAAACATCAATGGCTTTCACTTGGAAAATTCCACTCTATCCAGAAGGGGGCAGTATATACATGCTTTAGTTTAGCAACAGACAGTAGAACTCCCCAAAGTGAAATGATTATTTAAATAAAAAAAAAGAGCAAAATTCCAAGTTCCTTTGGAGAACCATTTAAAACAAATATATATATTTAAAATATGCATGAATTGATTGGTGATATAAAATGCAATTAAGTAAATTTTAACATAGATAAAACTTGTTAAGTGAGAGCCTAGAAACTTTTTTTGTTGACACATCAGAAGTCCATCTAACAACAGCAAATACATTTGAAGGTCCTTTACTGTGGCAGGCTAAATTTCCCAATTAATGCATGACTGCTTGCATAAGAGTATATGTGCCTGTCAAAATTAATAACATGAGTTACAGCTAAAAGGCACATAAATGTCCTTTTTCAAAGGCAAAGCATAAAACATACAGTACCTGAACCAACAGAATCCTCCTATGCATTTATTATACACATAATCTGAAGTTCCATTTCAGATGCCAAGATTATGCTTTCAGAAGCCACATTTCCTCCTGTCTATTTTCACTGTTCTATTCCAAGTTAGAAAATGAATGAAATTGCCTGAATATGCACTATATGATGCTGAGCAATAGATAATTTGAGAGGGTTTTTGTCACTGAATGTGCTTTTTTATGCATACCCAGATCTGACCGAATGGTTTCTCCTCAGGAATAGCCTGATGCTGTAATTTGCATCAGGCAGCATTGCAGTGGGACTCTGTCTTTGGTCTCACTGTATTTGGGTAGCTTTTTACCAGAAATACCTGAGTACAGCTAATCTGCCACTGTTACCAAAGATGAAGAAGCCTGTCGTTAGCGTGAGCTGCTTGGCTGTGTGGTTCCACAGGGAAATACGCTAACACTGTTAGCAGCTCTGCAGCTTTTCTCTGCAGTTGTAGCAGCTCAATAAGGTGATGAATCTTCACACTACAGCAGATGAAAATTAATACCCCGCTTGAAACTTTTTTTTTCTACAAATGACTAAAACACTATGGCACACCAAAGCAGAAATAATGGGTGACGTTAGAACAATGTTCAGTGCATTGCTTGTATGCAATAACTAAACTATGACATATTACCTTATAAAGATATATTAATATAAATTAAGATAAAAAGTCCAGTGTTAAATCAGCTCTGATAGGTTAGGCTACATGAGATTGCTACTGGATTAAAACAACTGGACAGATACAAGAAAAAATAAATGACAGATAACAATAGATTGATTAATTAACAATTCTAAATGATAATGATTAAAAGTAATAAATGCAGTTCTTAACATCATAGGCTACAAGTGATCTCTATTAGACTCATAATTACTCTGAAAAACTAAACTTTTTTTCCGAGTTCATCCACCAGTAGGCTGTATTTGTATTCCTGTGGTTCTGTCAGTCTTGGTCTTCAGAGCAGCAGGTGAGGCGGGTTAGTGCGGCCTGCCATCAGGTGCCCTCCCACAGAGGGCCCTGTCTGTGACAGGGAGGGGAAACCTTGGCCCTCAGTCCATCCAATGGGAATACGGGCTCAGAAGAGCAGCTGTTTTCATTCTCTGTAAAGCGCTGAAAAAGTGCTTATGGGAAACAGACCAGTATTGCCTATGAGGTGGCCTCTGGCCCCCAGGCAGAAATGGACGTGGTCAATGAATTTATATGGCACAAATCCAGCTTTTGAAATGTTTTTGAACTCACCTTCGCTGGAATTAAGTGATTAAATAAGTCTGAACCTAATAATGCTGCTGCCCTCATACAGTCATGGTGTTATACGCCCCTGGGGAGAGAGAATGAATATACAGTAAAACGACTGTTTGAAATTATAATGGAAATAGCTGTGACAGAGGAAGGGCAGAGAACCTGAAATGAAAAATATAAAATTCTTAATATTCTCATTCCAAAATGATATCTACTTTATATGAATAGCTTAGAGTGTTAGGGATAACTTTCCAGTGATAAGTTTATGGGCCCATTTATGGACTTCGCTGAGCTGGCTGAGAGATTCCTGTTTGTATGGTCAAACCATATGGACAGACTTGTACCACACTTGTAAGTTATTAAATCGCTTGCATCTGAACCATAATGATCTAGAGATATATTCCCTGTTAGCATTAATGAAGTGAGCTTTGCCCAAATTTATTCCAGAGATAAATTGTATCACCTAATATGCATCACCAAATATTAATATAGATACATGAATTATGCAGTAAATTTTAGATTACACTGTATAAATAAGTGGTAGATAACAATAGCTTGACGGATTAACAAGGCTGAATGGTGAAGAATGATACCTGAATTTTGTTTCAGAGCAGGGTAGCTCAGCCTCAGTCCTGGGCGCGCCGGTGTGTGTGTTGGTTATTGGTGCGAGTCTACACACCAAGCTTATAAGACCTAGACCGATTGAAATGGAATTTCTGAACACACTGCAGCCCCCCAGGCCTGGAGTAGAGCACAACTGCAGTCAGAGGTTCTGCCAAATGAATCCTGGGCCCAATAAAAAAAAATATAACTTCGAACCCCCTGGGATATTGATAACATTTATTAACATGTTTTGGGCCCCCAGCACATCCCTGTTAGGGGCTTTTAGTTCTTAATGGCACTTATGCCTGGACAAAAGGTTAGTGTCTACACCATGGACAAAAATATATTTGTGTTACAGGTAAGGGTAATCACCTGGGCTGCTAAATGCTACAGAATGGGGTTAGATTGTCAGCTTTATCAGTTTTATAGAATGAAGAGTATATATAAAACACTGACAAGAAGTTACAATGTGAAAAACAAACATTGAAATAAGTTAGTTACTCTTGCTCTGAATCGCTGTTACTCTGTTGCTATTCCAAGCACTGATGAGTTCAACATTGAAAGGGTTAAATGGGGGTTGATTCCAGCTCCCATTGAGTAATGCAAACTGCAGCTCTTCAGCTGGTGCGATGGCAGGCCTTTGAACACATAGACTCCGGCTCCTGGGACACCTCAGGGACTCGTGTCTGCAGAAGACGTTGTCATGACAAGGTTGATTTCAGTCGGGCGACCTGGATGTGATCAAATATCTACTTGGATCTGCGCTGAAAGAGAGATTCAAAGCGGAAAAGCCAAACACAGCTGTAGAGGTAACTGAGCTCATCCAAGGTAGGCCAGCTCTGTCTCACTGATCAAGCGGGCTGTGAGTTAGGGTGTGCAGACAAAGTATGATATCAAAGTCCTTTGATGACAGGTCTATTTAGGTTAGAGCCTATTTTGGTAAGTCTTAACCACTGGAACAAAGTGTTTAACTTTCACTGGATTTTTATAGAAGGAGATAATGGCACAACCCAGATCCCCATGAGGGAAGTTTGGATCAGGGTTGTTAGGTGCTTATTTTGGTGGCGCACACACACATGTGATTGGTGCATTGCTCCACGGCTGTCAGTCAAACCTGGCTGGGCCACCGTGACAAAAAGCCATGTCATACGGTGTAGTTTGTGAATTCCCCAGTATCCGCACCACACTGACTGGACAGGGGTACCTGCAAGGCCCAGGGACATTCCATGCTGCCAATTTAGAGGCATCGCCACCGTTACTGTTGCTATGAGGGTTGCCTATGTGTGTCGTCAGCCAACGCACTCTTTATGCATTATAATGTGGTACTATCAGTCATTATCATGTGTATACATTTGGTTATTTGACCTTCAGTTTCATAATGAAATTGATAACACACACCATTCTAAGGGCATTCATATCAAACTAGAAGGTAATCTTGACTATTCCCTACATAAAAGCAGCTGTAATTGAATTAGTATTAGTTTGTATATTGATTACCTTATCAGTGCATGTATAAAATGTGATCTTAGACATAAATTATGTAGCTTCACTTATACATTATGTAGTGATTGTCAGCAGCTGTGTGGCATGCTATCATTCAAAGACGTGATATTTGCATTTAAGGAATAAAAATCAGAAAGAAGTATATTCATATGTAAAGTCATCTTGGTGATATAAATACAAATTTGAATATAATTTCTGATGATTACAAGGCATTGTTATGTTTTTGATTATTATGACAGTTATATGTAATGTCATCTAAACATTAAAATTGAAGTCAAGCAAAGAAAACTGTTTTGAAAACCACACTTCCACTCATTCATTCAGTCTGAATGTGTTTCACTTTGACAGCATCCTGAGAACAAAGCCACTGAACTCTTACATACCTTTATGCACTTGGAAACAGTTGTTATCATTTTGCTGACAGGATATGTGAAACCTGTGTCGTCTGGAAGATTTTCCAACAGCCTTTGTGCTGAGAGAGAGAGAGAATCGGTATTTCAATGAATTTACCAGAAAAAACTATGGCAGCTTTTAACATTTCATCTTCCTCAATCCACTTCCAAAATAGGCTGCTTGAATAAAAAACCAATTAGTGTGCTTGACTGCTGTGGGGGATGTCTCTCAGTCAGTGTGATATTATATGAGGTGTATTACGTGATATTGTATGTTTTGGAATACAGATAGTAAAATGCACATGTAATCAAGCCATTTGTACATGTTTGTACAGCCTACCTCTTGGGGGTGCATGGTGGTTGGAGGGACATTTTCACTGTTACTCAGCAAGGCAGAACACAGCGAACACGTGTTAAGTGGTTATCATTCAGACTACTCTCTTTTTACAAGTTCAATTAAAAAGTGCTTTTGTGGAAACCTCGGTGAGACATCAGGTAAGGAACAGTGAGGCCAGGCAGCCACTGAACATTGTGACTATTGGAGGGGGAAATTGAAATGTTTTCCTCCTCTTAACAGCTTATGACAGTTTGTATTAGGACTCTGCCTGCCTACTGGCAATTTTCTACATCAACAGTCTGGTGCAACTAGCTCAGATAAAAATATCAACACATACACAGCACATCATCTCAGGGATGGGTGAGTTTCTTCAAAACTTTATGCTGAAACTGATATTATCATCTTTTTTCTCACCATTTACTTCCCACAGCAGCTCAGACAGCAGCTGGTAATCGGGATATTTGTTATAGATGCGCCTATAAGTTAAACTAATGATACCCGCTGGAAGACTGACACCCCTGTTGGGTCTTTGCTTTGCCTTATGCACATCAGCGAACGGCTGTGGGTCTAATGAGCCAGCTTCCTTAGTGACGACAGATTCTCTGACACAACACTAGCTGGTGATTAAGTCTGCCCTGCAGGGAGCTCTTAACTGCTCAAAACTTTTGTTTTGTTGAGGAATGCAATAAACATTTTTCAATAAGCCTGAAGCTCACCGTCTTGAGCCTCATCCCAATTGTAACATGAAATTAAAATACTAATTTGGACATTTTCAAATAAAACAAAGCCGTCGCCTTTCTTTTTGTATAGTATCTAAAACTTGAAGTGCTAATGAGAAAAACAGACACATTTGATTTGCTTTGACCCTTTGTGTTATGTCATAAAATAAAATTGTCTAAAAACTTGAAAAATTTGGAATATTGATTGCAGATGTATAAACCAACAGAACAATCCAATAAACACAAAATGTTAATATTATCTGCAGATAAAGTGAATTAAGCAACCTGAGTGTAAATTGTTTGTCTTGACAATGGGCCATGAAGTAGTACTGTGGATAGATTGTTCTTCTACCATAGGTTCCATTTATTCCATGTTGCTGTGTTAGATTTGAGGCTTTAATTAGCTTTTGAAGAACAGTTCAGGAGGTAAATGGATGGTCTTGCAGATGGTGTAGGCTTGCGATATGTGAAAAGCGCTGAATATTAATCACACAGAAATAGGCCTAACTGTTTCTTTGGTGGTGGCAGGGAGAGTGAGCACAGACAGGAAAAGCCAGGTCAACAACAAGATGCACGGTCAGACCCAGGCCATAATATGCAGATGGTATACAGGTACTCCATGCAGAGTCAGATGAGAGATGAATATTAATCTTGCATAAATTAATTCATCCATCCATTTGACTTTTGTACTGGCCTGGATTTTGCCTGTCTCATTGCTGGCTTAGAGGCCTAAGCACAAACAAACACACACACACACACACACACACACACACACACACACACACACACACACACACACACACACACACACACACACACACACAAACAACACACACACACACACACACACACACTTAATTGGTTCCCTGTTGCTGCTGATGATTACATGTTATACATATTTTATTGACAATTTTTTTGATGTTGTATTTTTCATTAAAATGGATATGTTATGCCTTCTATGTCACCCCATGTAAATGTGTCTGCTAAGAGACCTCAGAAATCATTCCTTCTTAAAAACAGGCTTTGTTTATTTAGGCCCTGTGGGATATTGTAAAGTTATGCAGGAAATGTTTCAGAAAGAGCTTACAGACTGCCAAAAATATCCTGGCCGAATAATTTGGTGCCACTCTTTCTCATAATGACCTTATCCTGCTGCATCTGAGAACACATTTAACACTACTTTAGAAAAATTGTGACAGAGGAGAAATAATGATGAGGGAGAAAATCCAACAAAGCAAATAAATGACGAGTCTGACATTATTATTCATACCAGTTAGATGAATGTTCTCCTACATCGTATGTTACTCAGAAAATGAGCATCTGAAATGAAATGACTGTATACAGTATACTACAGCATAATGTAATGAAAAAACACCTATAGCCTGAACCTCAGCCTGGTTCTACGTCAGCCAAATGGAAGAGGTAACAAAGGGCCAAAGCAAGTGCCACCAATATTCTGTGCCATCCTGGAGATAAATTCTTCAGCATATGTTTAGATTGTGATAATACTTCAGCGCACATCTGGTTTCCAGCAGCAAAAACAATTAAAATCATTTATCTTTAGTGCCTGCCTGCAACATGTAAAATGAGTGAAAACAAACCAGCATATATTTTATTGTATCATTCAGATGTTTTTTTTCTGTTCATCGACCAAATAGAAGAACAGAATAAAGAGAACAGGTAGTGTGTAATCCTCGTCCCAAGACACCAACAACACCCTTTCTTTTTTAATATTTTCATTTTAGTTTGGTTATGACAAATCAAATCGCCCAGACTCTTCTCCCATGGGTTTTCATTTGACAGTGGTGCCTCTCCACTGCTGTTTGTGTTAACATTGAGAAAATTAAGCCTTACATCTTCATTTTAGTCAGGCTTTCTTCTTTATCGGAAAAATAATGAAAATCATGTAACCCACCTCTATCTCCGAGAAGCTGAGAACGGTTGGCTCGTAAGATTGATTTCTGGTGTTAATGTACTTTTACTATCCTGCCAAAAAATAATAGACACATTTAGATGGGCACCGTAATGATCTAATGTGAAACTTAGACTGTGACAGTGCAGCTGGCCGATTGGGAGCACTTAATCTCCTTGGGCACAGCCTCAGCGCTTACAGGAACAAACCCTGAAAGCGCGATGGTGCTGATGGAAAGGGTTTAGTTATTGCTTTGCCTTTGACCTCTTCTCAGGCATTTCCCACTCCTGTTTTCTTCCTCTGTTTACAGTCGCTGGAGACCTTGTGTATAGGTGTATCTGAAGCGCAACCCTCCGCATAAGATATGCGTACTATCATGTGAAAGCAAAGAGTAGGGTTTTCCAGTAATCATGTATTCTTGTTGACAGCTAGTGATATGCAACACCGCAAGGAAACAACAATATACAACATTCATGTACAGTCAATTTAACCAACCATATGTTTTGTGTATTAAATTGCATTTCAGAATAATCGTTTGAATGAAAATTTGTAATTGTTAATTTGGAAGGTTATCTATCATTGACCTGCCAGTGAGTGACTGCACTCTTCTTTGTGCTAACCAGTTTTTATGGTTGTTAGTTATGCCTGTATCAAGTGATCCAAAAAATGTTTTTTTGGTTGTACTAAACCTTAATAGAGAAAACCTCTATTTATGTTTCTGAGAAGTTTCTTTTCTCTGTTTCCCTTGTTTGAGTCATTATCCCATCTACACATAGGCATAAAAGGGATTCTGTTTACTATACATGGTTAATTGGAGATATTTGAAATAACCACAGCCTTGCAAAAGTATCGAGGATAAGAACAATCAGTTTTAGTCAGTTCATTACTTGCTGACGTATGTTCCTTTTGATCATTTACTGTTATGTTCTGTGTTGGGACATTCAAAATGTTACTCTGAAGAAACAATTCAGAAGTAAAGTCAACCATTGCATTTTTCAGATCAAAATAACAATGACAGTAATGGCCACACATACCGTTGCTTTTGTACTCTCACGCCTAAAGTCCGAAGGTAAAGGAATGCCGTGGGCTGCCATGAATTTCTGTTGGATACAAAAACCCTGCACATTTCAATTTCTGGGTGAATGTCAGGGTTTCCCTTCTTTGTGGTAAATTAATGCCATGCATCAACTGTCCTTGAAATCTCTCTGCATTAGCAGAGATTTTATATCATATTTGCATGTCTATGTGGAATCAAAATCAATTTAAGAAGTCAAGAAATGCACATAGCACATTTATATGGACATCTCTCTCTCTCTCTCTCTCTCTCTCTCTCTCTCTCTCTCCCTCTCTGTAACCTACATTTATACCAACATACATACAGACGCCTATAAATAAAAAATTCACCATGTCTTATGAGATGGAGACTAATTGGAGTGCAAGGTCTCACTTCATTTTCACAGGCTTCTCTTTCTCGCCTACTTAAGACTGAGAGCTATTGACCAGCTGTGCCATAATGTGTTATCCACACATCAACATTCACATCACTTCCCTGTCTTTTGTTCTCTCGGGTCACTTGTTACTGTCTTAATTGTTTGGTGGATTTCAATCTGTCTAGTTGCCTTTCTTTTGTTCTACATCTTCCTTTTATGTCTGTCTCCTCTTTGTGGTCTGTGCTAATATATATCTATGTGGGATTGTATGGGCTTTTTCACCTAAAGTCTGGAAGAAGTGAATTATAAATTACACCACTCTGTGAGATGTCACCTTAGAAAACATATTATTTTCTCCCTTACACACTAACATATGCACACTTGCACGTACACACACACATGTATGCACATACTGAAATATGCTTGTGAACATGATACACAACCACTCATTTAGGTTTACCACAGAAATGAACATAATGCATTTCTTATTGGAATGATACCTTTCTGTGTGTAAAAATAAATGGCATAATTAAAATGCTTTAAACACTTTTATATCATAATGTAATTCATACTGGTTATTCCTCTGCTTTATTTACATTTTTAATGCTCATTGATAATTCAATGATAACATATTACATTCTCTGTAAAACCAGAAAATTGACACACTTCACAATTTAAATAACTCATAAATGTATATGCCATATTGAATGACAAATAATAATAAGGTTATTTGAAGAAAAATAAGAAAGCTAACCCCTGAAGCATCAGATTTTACATTAGCACTGATATCTGCGCTAAGCAGCTGGGACATCAATGAGCCGCTTTCTGTGCTTGCAGCAGTTCATGAGCACTTAAAAGCTAGCTATGAAATACAGCGTGACTTAATTACGAGAAAATGAGGAAATATGAAACCTCATTCATGCTTCTCAACTTCTAACAGTCCCTCATGGAAAAAAAAATGAACAATATTAGAAGGACTGACTAATCTATGTACATTTAAAGTAATACAATGAGAAAATTAAGTTCAGGCAATTACCTGATGCTCTTATTCTGTGCGACTTGACAGCATACATTTTTACACACTATCCGTGTATTCAGGTAGAGTTAACTGATGTGATGCTCCATGCTTACAGGTGCTAACAGCAGTGCCTTACCAGGGAGTGAACACTGCAACATTTGAGATGCATGCCTAGTACTGCATCCATTATACCAATACAAGGCCTGCAGGGCTGATATGAATTCATATTTTTCTTCTGCCACACGCTGACTGAATTCCCTCTAAACACCACTGCACATGAAACCACAGAAAAATATTTAATGCACAGACACAAGAACAGTTTCAGATTTCTTCCTTCAGCTTATACTTTGTATGTAGCATAACTATTTAATGGCATGAATGATTGAACTAATTATAAAGTTATGAGCAAAAGTTGGCATGAAACCCAGAAACAAAATTTGTCACCTTGCCCACCCCTGTACTAAAAGCAAAATGTCCCACCCATTATCTTTAAAGAATGAATGAGATCCATGTGAGGAAGGGGAAAACAGGGATCCAATCAGGAGGGGAACAGATGCACCCCCATGGCAGGAGCAAGCAGAAAGGACATCCGTGATAAGGCAGGGCTCCTTTGTGTCACCTCGGGATACTGCAGATGGATCTGAAATAAGGACTGTGCCACAATAAGGCCAGCCAGTAATCAGCTCAGAACAGCCAGGAGGTGCGGAGCAATAACACTGTCAGCAATGATGATGATGGAAACCTGGCTGTGACATCTGCAATCAGCCCCTGAAAGGTCAAATATATTTAGAGACATATTTAAGTTCCCCCTTTATCCACTGCGCACTTCTTCCATCCCATCCTCCTCAAAATTCCATATGATTCAAACTCCAAATTCCTGAATTAGGGTTATGCTTCCTCTCTGATCATGTTATGTTTAGAGACCTACACTAGATGTAGGGTAGGTTAGGTTGTATATGGGTGTCATGGGCGATCCATTGTCTCAGTTCTTCTGCCACACTGCAGCATCCTTAATGGAAGTAAATAACCTGGAAATCCCATTAGCACATGTAAATATTTAGAGTTGACTTGAACAGAAATCAAATAAAGTCAACTGGCTCTTAGTGCCATAGAAAATGGATGGAAGACATGGATAGAGGTGCTGTCAAAGCAGAGGAGAAAACAGAAAAACTGTGATTCCTCTGAAAAACAAAATTAATTACGTGTGCTGCAGTGCGGCAGTAACTTATTTTCACACGATGTTCACAAGTTTAGATGATACACAGAATATTTAAGGTATTTCACAGGGAAAAGAGATAACAGAAATTAATAACCAACAAAAATGTCATTTATAGGCTTTATATGAACTTCAACAAACAGCAAGGAAGAGTAAAAACCAGGACTCTAATCAGCACCAGAAGGGGTTTTTTCAAATAACCATCAGGAAGCTTTTTGGTAACATAGAGAACCATTAATCAACTATGTTATGGAACTGTTCTGCAGAAATAAATGGTGTAGTACCACAGGACGTTCCCCTATGATTACAAACAAGGAATTCCTTAATTTTTAAACTTTTTGTTACATTATAGTTTTATGAAAAGAGCAATTCATGCTAATTCTTAGAAATGTTATCCAGACTGATACAGCCCATAGAAATCATGCTCATTGATACCAACACCAACAAGCATATTATCCACATTCTTTGCTTTTCTGTAGTTATCAGGTGGGACAGCTACCTGCAGCTCTGTACTGCATGGTGAGCCTACCATTTACACAGTTACCAGTGCTAAAAAAAGTATGTGTAAAACTGAATTAGGGAAAGTGATGATTTTACTGAGGAGTGATATGCTAGATGTTTCCTCAGAGACTAGTCACTATGAATGTTACTGCTGCATGATTCACCAGGCACACACCTTGCATTTGGCTGAGTGTGATAGCCTTCTGATACCTGTTTGGAAAAAGTTTTCCAGACCATGACAGCCTCACTCTGACATTTAAAAGTGATTATTAAGATTCTTCACAACAGCAAACTGCCATTTAATTTGATTTCATAAAGGCTTTTGAAAAGGCTTTGTGTGGTCACAATCCAAGCCTCTGGTATTGGATACAAAACTTGCAGATTGAATTTGACTGGAAGACGGAACAGAATTGCGCCATTATTATGACAAAAATGTTTATAATAGTTCTTTAGTACTTATTTTAGATGAAGCTGAAACTAAGTTAAGAATGCATTTGCCTTTTATCAGGAATTATGAACATATTAAAGTATTGTCCTTAAGCCGAGTATTCTTTTAATCTTTGAGTGAAAGAGGAGCATGATAAACCAACCATCTATTTTTAATTTACAATGTTCCATTTAATTCTGGATCTGCAAGAGCAGATCTATCACAAAAGTGTGACCAAATGCCTGGAGTCAATTCCTTTCCATTTATTATCTGCCAGGCAGGATGTGTACACAAACTTTAGTGCAAAAACAGCAACAGCCAGAATGTTGAAATGTGGTCTGAACACCCAACGTTTTAATGAATCTGTGCTCGCAGGTCCATTATGCCGCAGTAATACAGTTCAGCACTTTTTTATTCAAGGCCTTTTTTCTCAGTACATTTGACCTTTCATGCTGATGGACTGTGTTTTGTTGAGCATGCCACAACTTAAATAAACATCTTCTGAAAGAAAATACAAATAAACAGAATTATAGCTCCTTCAGTGTATTGACCAAAACAGTGATACAATCAGAAAGAATCAGCTTTGAGATGGCACTGGGTAGATGTGGCAGTGGACTTGAAATTCCAACCAAGATTTGAACAATTAGGAGATGATTTAGGTGTAAAAGAAACATATTCAGCGCATCTCAAGGACTGGAGCTGCCAAATCTGATTTAGAGGTTTCATTAACTTTCCATTTTCACCTTCATCTGTGCACCTCCAAAATAATGCCTATGATAAATCACAACTTCCTCTTTATAGCCTCAAGATTTACTCCATATGCACATATTGATAAATACATATAAATATATAGCCTTGCGTATATTTTCTATGTGGTATTTATTGCCAGTGTGATATATTGGTGTATTAAAAATAATGACTAATTACTTCTGTGACGGACTTAATTAGGATGGACAAATGAGGATGGACTTCAGTATTTTTAGTTTTCTAACTGCTATTTTTATGATAACCATTTAAACTCAGATGAAGCCATTCAGTCTGCTCCTATAATTAAGGCCAGGATAAATGAGTGAAGTTCATGTAGTGCCCTTTATTTACATGTACCAGCTATCCATACAGATGCTCAAGAACAGCACACATGTAGCCTATGTAAATGGGATAACACATGTCATTTTTGAGGAGTGCTCCATTTTGTTTTACACTCTGCCGTTGCTCTTTGTCAGCACAGTGTCATCCACATGTGCTTTCAGGATTTAAAATGCTCCTAATTGCAGCAGACATATTTGACATAATGTTATACGCTTGCATGCAGGGATCTAAAAGTACAGCACAATCATGAAACTGTTTTTCAGTTATCCTGTCTTCCCAAATTCACATAAAATAGATAACCTTACTGAAAGAAAATGCAGTGAATTTTTTTTTTTTTGTATAATCCATACTATCATCTTCAACATCCTTTTATGTTCCATCTTTTATGGGCATTATGGAAGTGTTATAAAGGATTTCCTGAACTGTAGATCCCGTGAATCTGTGGTGAAAGCTGGAAATTGAAATGTCTTGCATTGCGTTTCTGTAACAGTGGATTTAGGTTTTCTCTGAATTCGATGGAGCCCAATTTAGCTGTAGCTTCTTTTGCTCCTCTCGCAAAAAGCACAAGCCCCACTGAACACTGGCTTGATACGTTCTTCAGTGCTGCTGCTTGTCTGTGTTAGAAGTGCCAATCACTGCTGTAGGAAGTAGGAGAGATGACTCTAAGAAGTGCAGTGCTAGCTCTGGTATGTCTCTGCACTGGAATCAATTGACAGGGATGTACATTTAATTTGTTCTGGTACTATTAACTCAAGTGAACTGTCAGTTTCTCTATCTACCCATCTATTATACAGTATTTGAACTTTTGAAAACTTCAAGAAGAGTTATGATGGAAATAATATAAATTTACATTCCATGCATTTTAGTCTTTATTTTCATTGGTAATTTTGTCATTTTGTCAATTTTGTGTGATAGCTATTTTCGACTGCATAAGAATGCAGGGATATTTCAAATTGAAATGATCAGTTTGAACAAAATAAATCAAAATGCTGAATATTGAAAAAGTCTGATCTAGTATAAATCATGCAACCTCAAACATTTCTGCATGGTCTAATTCTTTCTTCAAGCCTGTAAAAAATAACTTTATAGAATCCAAAGGAAATCCACCATGCACTGCAAGACAGTCAAATCTGTAAACACTGGTATGAGAAAAGCTGATGGGGTGAAATTTATATGTCATATTGAATTACCCACTGTGACTAATTACTGGTCTTTTGAAAATGAATGTAGACTGAGCACTACTGAAGAGCTTTACCTTAAAAGCGTAGGTGCAACCTGTCCTGGCACTCTTCAGCTAATTGCAAACCTCTTTCAAGACTGTCTAGCAATATATATGTATTTACCAAGTAATAATTATCAATTTATACGGTTCAATAAAGAAAGTCTGGGCTACAAGTGCTGAATCCCGATCTGTGTATTTTGCACACAATATACCACTGGCAGAATCAGAGACTTACACAGATGATGTGCATAGGTGCAGGCTATCAGCTAATTTACTAGCATGTAGAGATCTGCAGAACAAATATGATGCCGCTTTGCCATGATAAGCTCAACTAATTCAGCTTAGTTGATGGCAAAGGGAAACCATGAAAGAAAATGTGGTACATCATTGCTTCTTGGAATCACGAGAACCTGTGTCTGCAAAACCTCTTGTGTTTCCATTTATTTGTTCACTGTCATGACAAAAAGAGAAATGGTGTCCAAATGCATGCACACAAGTCTAATCACACACACACACACACACACACACACACACACACACACACACACACACACACACACACACACACACACACACACACACACACACACAGATATTTTTACATTGCTAAATTTGACAAATTAATTTGACAAATTACACACTTAATTTTATAGTCGCTATCAATTTAAATTACATAGCAGCGAACATTCTGTTCTGCATTTGGCAAATTGACACATTTTACCTTTTTATTTTTTGATGCTTCATTTACTATTAATTGTAAAAAACATTTCTTCAGTGCTGTCTCTTCCTGACACCAGTGAAGGAAGAGGCTTACCTCTTGTATAACTGTGAAAAATATGAACTAAATCCCAATGCTTTCAAAGCAACAGTAAAGTCAGCAAAGAAAAATTTTATTCTAACTTCCAAGTAGTTTAAGCCAGACTTCCCAGTTGAGGAAATACAAGCTGGATTATACCTGAGCAACACTGCAATGTTCCCAAAACAGCAGATTTAGGATTGAAAATGGCTACATCCGGACTTCCACCATGTTTTTATGGGGTGCTACTCATGCCGGGTAAGATGTTCCCTGCAGTTACAGTGCTAATTTTTAAGTCTTTATTTGCACACATCTGTGTCTCAAATAGCATATATTTTAGTGTATTGAGGCTGATTGATCCCAAGACCCATTGATCTGTGTTGGTTAAGTATTCTCTCACACATTGTCCTGAATGATTTCTTACCTCCTACTCTAGGAACCTGCTTTTATTCCTCACTCTTTTTGTACACTTTCAGCAACCAGCCCTGTTCACATGTGTATGTACTGCATTTTGCAAAGCAACAGGTGAAAAGGTCACTCCTCAAAAAGCAAGTTTTCACTGCCGGGGACTGGCTATCCCACCCACACAGCACAAATAGTTTGTTGTTTCACATTCTCAAACAGAAGTATGGCACATGATAACAATATATACACATGATCACCCTGACCTCTGCCAATCTTCTCTATAAAAACAATGTGCCAGTAAGAGATAGATAACAACACAAGACATGGATCCATTCTATTTTTCCATTAGATGACTGACACAATCTCCCTTCCCTACTGCCATTACCCATAACTCACCAGCATTACTATAATTCTATCTATCTGGGTTGCTAACTTTGTAGTATAATGTCTTGATATCTATATAGATAATGTACTGGAGGTGGAGTTGTGATATCTGTAAGACATTGTGGGAGAACTAGTGTTGTGATCATGTCTATTTGAGTGATATCTCAAGAAGGAGTTTGATAGCAGTACCTTTCAGCTTCCATAAGAGACCAGCTATTGTGGCACTGATGTCACTATTGCCTGAATTGAGACATTAATGTTATTTTTCCTGATTCAGCCAGTAAGATTTTCATCTTTTCAAAACTCAAGCTTGTGTGTTTGTGGAAGGGCACAAACCCACACACACACACATGCATGCACACACACACACACACACACACACACACACACACACACACACACACACACACACACACACACACACACACACACACACACACACACACACACACACACACACACTCCTTAACTGTAAGTTTAGTCAGATAATTTCATAATTCAAATTGATTATTCTGTCCGATAACTAGCTGACTTGAAAAGCTCGGATCTACTTTTAACTCAGTGTTTCTCTTAACATGGTGCCATAAACCTGCCTGGACTCATTTGAATTTTGAATATGAATTAAATTGGATCTCTTAGATCACACTTGCTGTCAGGATTCTTTTCTACCTTTGCTGCTGCATTCAGAAGCCTTTGAAAGCTCTTGGCAGGTTTATTCCCCCTTTAAGCCTAATTGATGGTAATCCCATATCAGCAGCTATGTACTGCTACTAACAATGTCTCACCTGAAATAATGATGAGGTCCAGCAATGCGGAAAATGTAAGAAACAAACTGCAAGGTTACAGGTGTATTCATCAACAGAAAATGACTGCACTGCTGATGTTACTGTAATCATATTTAAGTGCAAGTGATAGAGATGAAAAGTTAACTATAGTTAGTGTCATCTATGTAATGTAGCAGTAGCATCAAGTGTATTGTGCTCTGCTTTGGCATGCCATTTACTGGTAGGGAAAAGTGTGGAAGATTGATAAATGCTAACCATGTATTATCAATTTAAATAAACTTCTGTCAACTAAAAACTGAATTACAACAGAGTGATTATACAATCAAAAACAGCTGGGTGGCTGGGAGGATAAAAAGTCAAAATGATAAGATCAAGTTTTAATTACACAAATGGGCAATATTGGAACGTTATGATTCGACTTTGAAATTACTACAAGATCAAAGAAAACACCAATGACAAGCACAAAAAAAGTCGACAGAAGAATGGAGCCATGGTTTAAACAGAGATTCTTCAACTCCACCAGCAGCTTAAATCTAATAAGCCTTCCTGGTGCCATCTCTGAGCTGGAACAAAGTTTCTTTAGTTTTTACACCTCAGGATTTGACTCTGGAATAAGTTACACTAAATAATTATAATGACAATGAAGATGAAAGAGAGAGAGAGCAAGAGAGTGAGAGAGTTACAGAGAGAGGGAAACAGAGAGAGAGAGAGAGATACACTATCTTTCAGAGTATTTATTTTGCTTTCCTGTGCAGAAATCGTGAAAGCAGCAATAGGAAAGCACCATAGGTCCAGTCTGCGCTGGATCATCTTGCTCTGTACGGGGATGCTAATAAGTCCTGCTTCTGTCTACTCTGGGGCCATCAGCTTGATGGGACGAGGCTTTAGCAGAGTTACAGAGACCAGACCTTATCACCCGCAATTTACTTCCCAGAGATGGATCCCGCTACCACAGTGGGCCATGAGGGAAATGCGCTCTCTGTCAGCAGACCTTTCAGAACATTAGACTTCAGATGGACCTGACGAAGGGGACACTATGACAGACCTCCTTCTAAATCCATTACAGGATGGACTGTAGCTCTGGAGGTACAGTACATTCAGCTAACTGGGAAGGCTGAAACTTGTGCAACATGACGCTTCTAAAGAAGGGAAAGAAAAAGAAAGGAAGAAAAAGCCCTGAGGCACACCTTTTTATGAATGATGTTTCATGAGCCCCATAATGGGTGGAGCTACAATGAGCTGTCCATCACTGATTTTTTTTTTAACTAAACCAAATATACGGCATCTCACAGACAGAACAGAAAGTCAACAATTGGCTGATATCAGCGTTTCAGTGATAGATCAGTGAAGCTCTGTCTGTTTTCACCTTTTTGACACCTCATTCTCCCATTCCTAGAGAAGTCAAAAATGGGTGGAGCAGTGATGTATCAGAGCAGAAAGGGGCGCCTCTTCTCTTTAGCCATTGCCACATGTTCCTGTTGCCCTCTTCATGATGTTGGATGGCCCTGAACTCACCTAAAATACATTTATACCTGAGGGCTTTTGGTTCTCCTAACCCCACAAAAATTGTTTATGAAAGACAAAAAAAGTGTTTATATCATAAGCCCATGTGGCTGTGCCTTTTGTTAATCTTGTTCTGGTGTCTCTGTGTTTTGGTTTTTACTCCAAAGGAAGCAGTAATTTGACAAAAATTGGTTGTGGTGTAACCTGGCAAAGTGGCCAGGATAGGTGTAATCAAAATCAAACAAACCTGTTTTTTTTAATAACATTTGGGACAAACCTGGAAGAATATCAGCTGGTGCCTGCTGCAGAGGTTTCTGCCAGAATGTAGCAGAATGCGAATGAGCATGCCCACTACACTCGATGATGTCACTCACCCTCAGACCTCCCCAGAGCTAAAAACAAGAGTACACTTCCATCCACTGGCTAGGGATCTAGGACTCAGGCTCGGTGAGCTAATTGGATCTGTTGGTGTGGCCTAGGGATAATAAGGACAACAGTACAAACCCACAGCATATTCACCTACATTACTGTCAAAGACCTTACGGCCACAACAAGAGCCTCCACAACACTCTATTTTAGAGGCTCTCTCTCTGCACATGGTAAATGGTATGTTGTTTAAGTTAAACAGGGTTTGTTAAGTTTCATGCAGTTTGTACCACTGAGTGTACTAATGGATTTAAATAAAATAAAGGCCTTTTGCATAGATTAGATAAAACATGCCCTAACTTTGGAGATGGTTTTTTTTGTCAATAATAATAGTAAAAACAACAACAACAACAGCAATAATAATAATAATAATAATAATAAATGCAAGAGGCAATGATTGACAATGGATTTCTGCAATAAAATGAAGTAAAACAATTAAAAGTAATAAGTCTGTGCTACTTTATGATCTTTGCTGCTCCACAGGTTTCTGGTCAAAGACTTTTGTAGACCATCTCTGATTTCATACCTAGATTCCTGCTGACATGTAGATGTTATCTGTGAGAGTTTACTAATTGTAAGCTAAGCTTTTTTATCCTCATACATAATGTATCCATATCTTGGGGCTCATCCTTCTTTAATTTACTCCCCACATGTGATCAATTCACTACAAGGAGAAGAAAGGCAAACACGCCCTGCATGCCTTTACAGCTCGAAGCAGATGTAACCTCAGAGCGTTTCAGTGTTCTCCCATTCATTTTTAAGTGCAAGGAAATTGTGTTTCTTCAGAAACAAGCAAACACCACTTACTTTCAAATTCCTTGCACACATTTACTGCAGATCAAAGCCAAACAGTACCATAAAATGAAAATAACCGTATGCAACAGCAATAATCTATTACAGCCACACGTGTGGATGGCTATATTAAAGAACATTCTTTCAATCAAGAAAACACATTATGCTGGCAACTAGATGAGCAAAAATATATTTACAAAAATGTAAACCAGAATCATATGTAACATATATTTTGTAAATATACATCAAGAGCACCGTAACTCTGCTTCCCTTGGAATAAGTTGCAGGGAAGGTATGAAAGACCTTTCAACACAAAATCGAGGGGATCTGTCTCTCCTTCCAATCATCTTGCAGAGGTATTCAGCTGAATCTGAAACTCCAGTAAGGATATAATCTTCTTTCAACTTTCAACAAATAATCCATTTTTTATCTCATAAAAATAAGATGGAGTTGGTGGGAAGGAACATCCCTGCTTGTGTGTGTTTATCTAACATGGAACTGGTTGGAACAGAGAAGATAACTTCAGGTCACAGGAGCTGATTGAGAGGCAGAAGAGAACAGAAACACAAACATATAAAGGAAACACAGCTGAGGATTCAGGTAAGTGTTACTATCTGCTCTGAAAACAATATGGATTCAGAGGCAGCAGACCAAACTGTGATAAGAGACAACAGATGAGTAATATATGCACAGATGGAAATATACATATGTGGGTGTACTTCAATCACAGCCATCAACCTAACTTGCTATAAGTTTCCTAAGTATGACCATAAATAATTGTATTAAATAGTATAAAAGCAGAATCTGAGCTCTGTGAATGTTGAACAGTATGTCTGTGTAAAAAAACTGCATTTCAAATAATTTCCAACAGGGATGGCAATTTAAAGTGATAGAGGTCACCTTTGTTTATTCAGGTTGCTCTCTCTGTTGTTGAATTGAACCCATATTTTTGGTTTGATATTTCAGGTATAAATCTGAGTGAACAAATGCAAACAAACAATTCTCCTACATTACATAATTTTCCTTCAAACATTTCCATTCGTTGTGAGTTCATCAAACAGTTCTTCCACAATGATTGGGCTCTCTCTGTGTTAATGTAACAGTGAAAGGGATTCCCAGTCATTTATGTTGAATCCCAACAATTACAAGAAGGTGATACTGTTGAAAATATCCTAATAAAACAAATAGTGTTTATTGCAATTTAATTCTCTTTCATCGATTATGTAGATGCACATGGCAGAACAAAAATAGACAAATGGAGGGATATACACCACTACAACCACAATGAAGAAAATGACAAGGAAAGAACAAAAAATGTTAGGTATTATGTGGGGAACTTTAAATTCCAGACAGAAACACATCCATTGAGGATGAGGCCGATGGCAAAGAGCACAGTGTCTAGCGAGCTGGTCAGAGCAGCAGGTTCTGCACTGTGCGTCTAGGCTGTTGATATGTCCAAAACCAGATCATCCCAAAAATAAGAATAAGATAAAACCAGACTGACTTAAGATGAATAACATGCTCCAAGGAAATTATTTTCTGGAATCTGTCGAGGGTTCCAGTAAGAGTTGTCGTTTATGTAGATATATGTGAATTTGGGTGTTGCTCTCAAAAAGGAGCCACCCTGGGCACTTGGACACACTCACACAAAATACGTGGGAGAGCACTTCTACAAAAAACGTCCATAAAGACATACCAACAGGGCACAGCCACAACATTACCCATGAGGGCCGCAGCTGCATCCTGAGAGCATCTGCATCACACACGTTCATCTTGAAGCAGGGAGGAGTCAAATGAGTCCTCAAAGTGAAAACATTTATGAGCAGTAGGGTGACATTCCAATGCAAATTCACAAGATTCTGCATCCTGATGGGTATCTTTGGCAATTACAAAAGTGCTGTGAACAAAGGAGGCAAGGCTATACGAATCAAAAGCAGGCAGAGATTCGACAAAAGGGCATGAGTTGGTAGTGTCTTGTTTAGGGGACTTAAAGACTGAAGCTTGAAGGCACAATAAATAGAAATACTCGGGAGAAAATAGTACTGAAGATCCATTGGAAGGCCCATCAGACTGAATGGATAATATCTACTGATACCATGTAAAGTTTTTCCCCATATACAAATCCAGAACAGCTGAGTAGAGCCAGCATCCCCTGGTGGTTTATGACAGAGCCTCGTTCATTTTACATGACTGCAGGTCAGAGGTGCGTATTGGAGCAGTCTAACCAGGCACGGTGTCATGCAGTGGGGGATTCTGTGCCATGCATCCAGATGTTTGAATGGCACCGCACAGTCAGAACAGATCCTCCCAGTGGGCGAGACAGCTATATGTTCAGCCCATGGCTTGGACTCCACCACCGCTGTGTCAGCAGAGCATTGCTGGAGGAGGATTGATCCAAAGGGAGCTCTAGACATCAAAGTCACTTCAGCCCTGAGGTGGGATAGCATGGCCTAAATAGGGATATTTGGGCCTGGGCGGTCGGCATGATCTCCGCCCTCTCAGGAACTCTTCCTTTTGAAGGTGAAAGATTATCTGGGCCAGGATGGGGGGAAAATCAAAATCTCTGTCAAGGGGGCTGGCCTGTCAGCATGAATTCATTTCAGTTCATGCTGAGATGTTGGTTGATTTACTCTGTGACTTGAAAGTAAGGATGCTACCCACAAAAGCTGAACTAACACTAAGCCTACAGCATCATTGGCATGCTCAAATGGAATTTAGAGTCCACAAGAACTCCATTACATTGTGATCAGCACACACACTGAACTGTAGCACACTATAAATATAATTTCAGCATAGCCCAACAGCATATTTGTTTTACACTAAATCAGCAAAAGTGAAAATTGCAATGTTGATAACAGGATACATATGCAATATATTACATGTACTCCAACCAATTCAGTTAAAAACAATGGTTTTGAAAGGCCTAGATGAAATGATATTCAATGTAGCGAACACTAAAATGCAATTACAATTCTTGAGTCATGAGGGGAAAGGTATTGAGGGGTTGAGAATGATAGGGAAGGTGTAACTTACTACTTAAGTCAAATGGAACTGCTTGCAATGCAAAGTGCAGACACCAACTCAGATTGAAACCTACTGGAAAGTATGGGCTCACAATATTGAGTGGAATAGTTCTTATTTAGGCAAATGCAGATTTATGGTTAAAATGATTTCCATAGGTTCATACCTTCTCCTCATTTCTAAACAGGATCATTATATTCAGAATTATTGTACAAAGCCTTTTATGTACCAGCTTTAAGTGCAATGCTTGTCTATGAACCACATGAGCCTTTGTACATTTCTATTTCATTAAGTGCTAAGGCAATAAAGAGACCTCTAACAACAAACAGATGGCATTCCACAGTGAGTAATTATATTTGTTTGAAGTCTGAAGGCAAAGATTTAAACATTGATGCTTTGAAAAGGCAATTCAAGAATCTCAAAATGTTATATTTTTTTCAACTCATTCTTTCTTGGCTCAAAACGGACTAATTTTCATTTAGCCTCCTCCAAAATATTAAAACTTGGGCACTGTTTTTTAAACATATTAACACCTGATTAATTCTGATTTGGCACACGTTTCTAACACTCAGGGGTAGGTTTACAGAACAAATTAGGAAGACCTGCAAAACAGATTGCATGCTTTTTTTTGTTCATGCTAATTCCTTCATGTTTTCGGGGCATTTAGCAATAGTAATTATGCAAATAGCGTTAGCCGCAAACTGTTCATTTAAATATTGCATTTTCATCCAGTGCCTCCTTTTTGAAATGTGCAGTGAATGTGAGGACTGCATGCACAGACATGGAAACGGATGGCCCAAATCCAACATGCACCTCCACTCAGGAGGAAAAAAAACCTCTTCTGGAGATCAATGTCCATGAAGGAGGGGAAAGGGTGAAGAAAAAAGAGGCTAAATTAAACTACATGCAGTAAAGAGATAAATGCGATTAGGCAAAGCAAACAAATAATGGTCTGACTCAGTGTGCATACAAACATTGCACTTTAGCCTCTCTGCTTGGATCTGCAGAGCATAGTCCTATAAGAGACGGAATAATGCTCACTTTGAAACGCCTGGAGCTCAAGACTTGAGTCAATTTCCAGCTGGTCAGAATGTTTTCACCATGGTTTTGCCCTCGATCTTGTCTGACAGCCTCGGTCTGCAGAAAGGGCTGCCAATTGGCAGTTAATGTGGAATATGAGCATTATTCTCAAGTTGTTCCTTCTCTCAAGAAGTACTGAAACAGAAGTGGAACTTTACTTGTCACTGCTGTTGTGTGACAAATATACCTGATGTGTGCATTTGCAAAACAAACTACAATTTTTTGGCACTAATGTTTAGGAAAACAGAGCATTGCAAAACCATCACTTAAAAAAAAATGATTTCACACTCAGAACAAAAACAGCAACAGAAAGTTTCACACTGAGCTACACTGACTGATTTAAAACAAACAGGCATAATGATTAGTTGTACATGATTCCTCTGAATTGAATTAATAATCCTTTTCCAGTCACAGGCTGCTTGACATAATTAATTGGGCTAAAGGCAAAGAGCAGCAGTGCCAAGTGAATTCACTCTCAGCGCTGTTTGAATAGGATCCTAACAAACAACGAAAGATAAAAATCGCCTGTGCTTGTCAAAATGTGGCTTTGTCCTTTGCTTTCTGTGGGAGCCACAAGTGGCACAAGGTTCCTACTCTTCTTTAATTCTGTGATTTTGCAGATGTTTTGAACACTATTCATATTGTTTACTTATTTTATTATGCTGTAATAATAATAATAATTATAATAAAGCACCAATGCTTATATTGTCATGTCATGTGCTGGTCCACCAATCTTGGGGGTTTACGCTTCCCTTGCCATGTATGTAAAAGCAGGGTAAGTGGGATGCCAAATCACATACACCCAACTGAAACCCCAGGTGAGTGAAAACATCAGTTCTATCCCCAGTCTAATTTTCCAGCCGTACCTAATTGACGTTTGCATTTCACGGATTGTAAGCACCAATGGCTTACAATGTAAGCTCATATCGTCTCACTGCCCTCAGAAGGCAGGAATTCCAGGTTTACGATACATTACAAGAGGAGCTTGATTGGCTAAAAAGAAAAAAAAACAAAAAAGGGAGATTATCAAACATGAAGTGAGTGATCCATTTGTTCATACTTACCTACTTTTTAATCATAATAGGAAGGCTCCTTTTCAACATTTTGATGTATTGCTAGTCACAATCAAGTTAAAACCATGACACGGGATGTATTTGAATATTCTGCAGTCCTAAAGTAATCTAAAGTTTTAATAGGTTTTTAATTGTCTGTTACTTCCGTTATGCACTGGAACAAAATTATGGCAGCACAATATAGAATTATGGAGTTGTAGCCACACTGTAATTCTTGCGCAGCCAATTAAGCTGTGATTAGTTCAGAATTTGAGCTTCTGTTATAATAGGTCTGCAGTGAATCAACTGTTTAAGCCACTGCTCTGCCTTATGCAATTAAAGAATGGATGTCTAATCGGCTCTTAGGTTAATTATGTCATGAGCTCTTTGAGGGTGTTTGCAGCATATAGGCTTTACTTTATGGTTTAGTTAAAAGGCTTTCCAAAGTTTGAAACTTAACTTAGAAAATTTTACTGCAAGATATTCACTACAGTTTGCTGTGCATAATGACATAATGTAGCCTTCCGTCAAAACATTAGAACTGTCTAATTAAGAATAATCAACAGCCAACAATTAATTGAGAATAATTGAAACCAGCTAGCATAGGGTTCCCATTGGACCAAGTTTGATAGGCAGTGCATTATGGAATTCATACAGCCTCATTTCCTCATTACTACCTGCTTCCTCTGTTTTAAGCTTTGTTTTGTAACATTATGGTAAATCACTGGTCCAAAATTACATGTAGGCCCCAGTGAGATTTGAACTTGCGTGACCCCTGGTTTACAAGACCAGTGCTCTAACCCCTGAGCTATGGAGTCAACCACAAACATGGGTGTAGCTTGGTAGGTTAAACCTCTTCATATGTCTTCTGACAACATCAACAAATAATGCAATGAAACAATGGGATCAGCCTGCCCTTAGGCAATGACACTGGAAGCCATATTCAACTGTGGCAAGAACTGGCCTGGTAGCTTTTCAGTCCTGTTGCAGCAGAGTGAAGAGACCTGTGACCCTGACCCTGACCCTGATCCAGACCCCAACCCTAACACTAAACCCTTAACCTAAACCCTCCAGGGACGATCCAGGGAAATATTGATATTATGCGTAAGCTCCATGGGGACTGGTTACTTAGGACATTCTATTTTGAGGCACCACTGGGAACTTCATTGTTACCAGGTACCATAAGAGCAACAGGCCCCAAGACCAGTGGTCTAAGCTCTGAGCAATGGACCCATACAAACAGATGATGATGGCATGGACAAAAAAAAAGAGAAGCGGGATAATATTGAGCCATAGATAGTATTTGGCCTACATAAAAATTAGGAATGACCCTACTGACAGTGTGCACTATTCTATTGGTGATTCTCCTGACTGGCAGTTCGTCTTGCCTGCGGTCCCCAGTCTAAATCAATAAAGTGTAAAAACCTGATTAAAGGGGAGGGATGAAAACCACAACACCATATTTGCCCACCCTGTTCTGGTATATTGATCCACTTTGCTTGCAGCCCCTCCATCTACACAGGGCTTCAGGCAGACAGAGGGGAGGTTCTCAATTACAGTGAAAACATACTTATCTTAGGGGCTGGTCCAGGTAAAGGACTGACCCCAAAAATTTGCAAGGCCCCAGCGAGATTTGAACTCGCGACCCCTGGTTTACAAGACCAGTGCTCTAACCCCTGAGCTATGGAGCCAGCTACAAAGGCTGGAGTAAGCTTAGTTGCTTTAGTTATTAAAATGATACGTCAATGCCAGACAATGCAAACAAATCATGGGAGCGGCCTGCCCTTAGACACTGAGAGCCATGTACAACTGTGACAAGAACTAGCCTGGTAGCTTTTGAGTCCTGTTCCTGCAGGGCCCCACCCTGAGTAAATACATCAGCGTACATGATAATATGCTTTCTCTTACTCTATTGAAGCAACCCAGTATCATTGGAGTAGCAGTGCAGCAGAGCCTTCTTCAGAGAACCAGGGCTGCAAATGCTGTATAATAGTGCTGCTCTGAGACATAACCAAGCAACTTACAAGTAGAAGGGTCCAGGTCTAAGAACTGATCCATTTCCCATATGGCATTTGGGTGCCCAATGAGCTATATCCTGAGAAACACCATGACAGCCATAGACTGAGCACACAAACTCCAGACATTGTGGAAGACCATGATGAGATGGACTGTACCAGCAGGCAGCTGGTAGACTCAGTCAGCTACGTGTATCATGTGAGAAAACTCACTCCTCACTTACCGAGACCTGATGCTGATGTCTCATAAATCAACACTGAAAAGTTCAGACTGATGTCAACCAGCAAGTCCCTGAAGGGTTCCTCCATGCATCAGCACCATGGGATCCAGGGAAACATCGAGATTGCACATAAGCTACATGAGGACTGGCTACTCAGGACATTGTATTTTGAAGCACCACTGGGAACTTCATTGTTACCAGGTCCTATTAAGAGCAACAGACCCCAACACCAATGGTCTAAACAATGGAGTCATACAAACAAGGGGCTTGATGGCATGGACGAAGAGTCGACATGAGAAAGCAGAGGTTATTTTGAAACATAGGTAACATTTTGTTACATCACTATTAACAACGACACTGCTGGTCTAAATTACTTGACCAACCCTGTCTAACGGTAGCCTTCAGCTTTACTTGTGACCCTACTATCTTGGCTCCATCTTGGGACTTCAGGCAGACAGAGATCTCAGTTTCAGTGAGAACATACTTATGTTAGGGCATAGCACAGTACAGAATGATTTTATACTGTGCTGGCCCCAAAAGGTGGCAAGGCCCCAGCGAGATTTGAACTCGCGACCCCTGGTTTACAAGACCAGTGCTCTAACCCCTGAGCTATGGAGCCAGTGGCACATGTCTTGCTAGCTGAGTTGCTTAACAAGATGAGCTTACAACACAGTCTAAAAATGGGAGTTTGCCTTTAGGCGAAGACCCTGAAAGACACATACAACTGCAGCAAGAACTGGCCTGGTGGCTTTTCAGTCCTGTTATAGCTAGGCCCTAGAGAAGCAAAGTGAGGAGACCTTGGAGCCTAACCCTAACCCCAACCCTAGCCTCCTCCATTGGCTAAGTGATTGGCTAATCTTAACTATCTGCAATCCTACACATTTGTGACAGTCTGACCACTACAGTTGTGGAAGGGTTCTGGAACATTTTGGAGTACAAACCAAGAAGAAAATGTATCTTTGTCCCAACAATTCAGGGGTAAGCTGCATAATGAATGTAGTCAGCCTGTTGCATTTGTGTGTGTATGTGTGTGTGTGTGTGCACACTTCATCATTGATATTCTTGATCTATTCTCCAATAGTGATCCTGATGAAACATGTAAAATTCATGTAATGTTCCATCAGGAATTATGCATCAAAATCAATTCTAAATGCTGTGGTAAACAGACAATTTATTTAAATATGGAAACATTCAAACATCCATATTAATAACACGTTACTTGGGAACAGAAACAAGAAACACATAATGACAGACTGAAAGCCTGGCTGCATACCCACACGTCCAACCCAGTAAGCCTCGTCATTCTGCAGTCTTCTGAAGTCAGCTGTTCCCAGACACACACACGCACATACACATACACACACACACACACAGATATATGCCTTCTTAGGAGTACTTTCCTGAAAAGATAACAGAATAGCCAGTTCCCTTATCAAGTGGTGTGAAAAACATAACAGAAATAATGCAATCCAATTTACAAGATTCAGCAACTAATCATGTTTGCTGAAAAGAAAATCCTTTTCATCTCAATTACTTCCCTCTGAGGACAGACACAGCTTCATTATGTTCTAGGAAGGAAAATTAATCTTCAATTTCCATCTTCATCAATGCAGATGCCGGGCATCAATAAAAATAATCCAAACCAATGTGCGATCCTGTTTCGATCAATCATGAAATCATACTGATCAATGTTACATTTAAGCCTTCTTTAAAACTAGCATGCATTCAATACTAGCATACAATCAAACACAATATTTTTGGAAAGTTAAATGAAAGGATAATCCAACATTTTAGCACGTAAGCCCTTTTGTCAGCTTACTCAGAGGAGTTGTGTTTCTGTATTCTTGAGAGGAGCTATCTGCAGACTTCCTGTTATTGCGCTAACACATTTAGCATTGGGTCTGAAGATTATCTCCATACTGCATGCAAGGAATGAAAACAACACTGGCAGGTTGCTCTACTATGGGTAAATCCAACCTACTGCAATTCCAGTTTTAGCTGTGCGGATAACATGGCCTGACTGGTGACTCATTTTCAAGCCTGTGATGATGTTAGTAGTGATCAACTGTTCTCTCTTTCAAGCTACAAAGAGGACCAAGGAGGACAAGATATGAGTTACTTAAAAGAGAGTTTGAACAGCTGTTATAGGCAGGAAGTGTTCAAAGAGTGAAAGAGGATTTGAACATTAATTAGGACCTCAAAGATATAGTCTAAAACAACTGAAAATAAAATATGGAGAAGATTTTAGGACAAAAAGGAATCACTGGCACATGGAAAGTGGTTTTAAAGTGGTTTTGGTGAAAATCTTGCCAAAAAGCAAGTAATAAATGACAATTTAATGACATTTAAAACAAAATTAAGTGATTTGTTTGAAAAAAGAGAAATACATGAATTGGACACAATTTATGGAAAAGAGAACACTGTAGAAAGTATAATATATACTATTGTCTGTATTACTAAGAACCACTGTTTTGTTTCTAAATGCAAGAGGGATTGGAAACAGGTTGCATTCCATTACATACCATTACCTACCATTACATACCATCACATACCATGCACAATATGGTACCTAAGTACTTAAATATTAAGACCTTCCTGGCCTGATATGTTTGACTAAATTAGTCATGCTATCAGGTTAAGGGGTGGAGCAGAGTTTGTTGAGCAAAGAGCTTTTAGCCCAATGGTGCTTTGGGGTATGAATGGGAACTTCTTAATACTTGTTTTTCATTGGGGTTATGGAGCTTAAGCAGCAGAAAATCAAACAGCTGTAGAATCATTGAATGGTTGTGTGATTTTACCTGGATGAAACAATGCCTTGAAAAAGGATTTTAAAAAAAAGCTAGAGGGTAACTGTTTGACTGAGAGGTTCTCGGAGAGACCAGGGTGATCAATATAACCAACAAGCCTTGGCAGTAGACAAGAGGCCAAAGAAGCAAATGAACATAGTCTGGTTAATTGGCAAGAAGTGCAAGTAGCGATGCAGGAGGGGAGTGGAGATTGTCAATAAAATAAAGTGTCAAGTCTAGAAAAACCAAGATGCATTCATGGAATTCACAAAAATCACACACACACACACACACACACACACACACACACACACACACACACACACACACACACACACACACACACACACACACACACACACACACACACACACGCACGCAAACGACACCACATAATTATCCAGCACACACAAAAAGTGTCTCTCTGTCTCTTTTACTTTGACTCACTTGCTCTCTCTCTCTCTCTCTCTCTCTCTCACACACACACACACACACACACTATTTGCATATTCCTTGTTTTAGTTTGTCTTCTGCCAAAGCTGTTGGATAAATCCAATGTGACTTACATTTCACAATCGGGGATACATTCCTTTAGCACAACTCTCAAGGACACTAACTATCCTTTAACAAAACTCACCCAAAAAGCAGGTGCCAAAAGCAATCACACCTATTTCTACTAACCGTAACTCCACACTGCCACTCCTTAGTGTATACACAAGCAAGCCCTCTACCAGATTGTGTATTTTATTTGGCCCAATTTTATAGAATAGCAGCCATACACTGAACATTTTCAGTCAGATTCACTCTTGTCAACCTCCTACTAGTAAGACTTTCTGCTCGTGTTCTTCTTCTGTCCTTCTGTGTTAGCTCCACCACAACCAATGACCAATTTAAAGAGTGCATGCTGTAACTAGTATCTGACACTAGCAAAACCAATTCTCCATGAAGAAGCAAAAACTGCTATAAGAAATTTAGACTTGTCTTCTACCTTACTCAAGAACACAAAATAAATTTTTAAGGTTCTGCATGAGAACATGGCATGGAAGATTCTGGCATGAATTAGGAATTTATTTTTGGAATATTGTATTTATAGTAGTTTCATTTGATGCAGCATTTTAGTGTTTTGGAAAAACAAGCCAGACTGGCAAATTCATTGTTTCTAGTCTACAGAGAAACAATAATTAAAGTCATTAATTACATTAATAGTCTTGCATACATTGCACAGAAAGGCAGTTTTTTGCAATAAAATAATAATATATAAAATGTGCTTTTATTTAGAAAGATTATAGTCATGTCTACTGCATAATAAATACGTCACTTTGGCCTTTGGTTGTTATGGAAGTGGGTTTACAAAAATATGTTCTAAAACATTAATAATACCTATTTTTCTTATTTCTTGTTCAACAAAACTGGTTTTAGATAAATTCCGACTACAGAATGGATAAATATGCTTGAATGTTTTCGTAATTTGCTCTTCTTGTTGGAGACTTTTCCTGGACAATGTGATCGATGAGATGCAAAAGCCATTGCTTTTGTCTCCAACATAGATCAATAACAAAGTGGAAAGAGTAGGTTAATGGTGTATAGATCACTGCATCCTAACTTTTAATTACAGGGATTAATTTAATTCTTGATTAATTTTCACACTGATTACACTGGCGTCTAACTAGCTTTTGACTGTCTTTGATAAATGTTTTTCAGCTTTACACAGCCAATGGTGAGTAGCATGCTTACAATTAGTACTTGGTCAGGTCCCACCTCTTAGGGCTGATAATAATAATAATAATGGTATTATGGAAGTAATATTGGTGGAAAGCTGGAAATGGTTCTGCAGTGTCCAGGCAGATGATGAGGTTAGTAAAGGAGCTTCATGCATGACAATCTCCTGGGTCTGTGCAACAATTGTGGAGTAATTAAGCCTCAAAGTTATAATTGGATTCAACACTTTTAGGGATCTTTGCCTTCACCAAAGCAGGAGCAACATATATTCACCTTGTTTTTGTCTGGCTTTCTGAATCAATGATGCCTTCTTGTGGTAGCTGTTCCTAACTCTGCTGGCTGTCAGAGGGGGCTCTGAAACTCAGCCATCTGCCAGAGCCCAAGCCAGGTAGAAATCCGCTTTGATTACTACACGGATCACACGGGAGTGACGGTCTATGTGTGTGAGTGTGAATGGGGCGGGTGTGAGTGGAAGCTGGGCCTATGATTGCTTCAGACAGGGCTTTTCGTCTCTTCCTCCACATAAAAGTCCTCTTCTGCCTCAGACCTATCTGGTGGATAGCCGAGGCCTGTCACCACACGTTGACTGAGTCTGAGTTTTTTTTCTCAGAGATAAGCATCAACCTACAAACAGGGGGCATTCCAAACTGGGATAAAATAGAGATAAAATAATGAAAAAACAAAAATCTTGTTACTGTTATGGTACCATCAGGGCTAATTACTGCTGCAGCCAACAGTAAAACAGAAGAAATATCAACAGTCCAACTTGATTTGCCAGGAATGAGAGTGTCGATAGTCAATAATTACTCTTATCTGCTTATAAAAGAGCCCCAGACAGAGCTTCATTGGGCAGGCTGAATAGGTATTGGGTGTTCTTGGTAAGAAACTCAACTAAGAGTGTACGCTAATAGCCACCTGTCTGCATGGATTTATTAACAGCAGGGGCATTTACAACCTCATGCATAGATAGTCTGAGTATATGCTTTGGCCTTTTGACCAATGACTCTTGTGTAAAAGGATGAGATATTTCACCATCTGAACTCACATGTGAATTTTAATTACAATGCACATCAAGAAAACTATACAAATGCTTCAGAAATGGTCTGCATTTCTTAGTGTATCATAAAAAGCTAAAGCCATAATATACATTCCTGTGGCTGTATATTGCATTTATCAGGAAATGCAAAATTAGTAAAGTTGTGTGGGTATACAGTACACTATTGTATATATTTTCATTTTAGAGATTACCTTAAATACATTTCTCTGTGTGGTGAACTGAATGTACTGAAGGTACTTTGATCTCCACACAGCTCAATGGCTTGTCAGCAGCACATTTTAATTACAATAAATCCTAACCTTGCCTGTTTTTTTAATATCCTCAAATAAGAGCACGAGGTAGTTGTCCAGTTGATTCATCGCTCACTCCTTCCTCCATTCACAGGACATAGGCACTGAGCAGCACAGGACTATAAAGAGCTCTTCAATGCGCCTTCATTCATTCTGGTGCTAAAATGGGAAATAACAGATATGCATTACAGCTTGGGTGTTTTGGAAATGTTTGTTTGACTGTAAAGTAGAGGCACTTCATTGTCAAGGTCTGTCAAATTCTAGACAAATTAATACTAAAATTCTATGATTGCAATGTGTTAAAAGCCAGAGCACAGGTTAAAATGGTGGTATTTTATAAGCTATAGAGGGGGGCTAAGAGGACTGGTGAAAAGGAGACATTTTGTCAGTGTAAGCCTCAAAGTTATGACAGAGGCTAAGGGGTGGAGATAAGATCGCTCTCATTTTTATTGTCATTTCACTAGATTACGAGCCAGTGAGAACAATTTGTGGTCCTTCAGTTACTTTCCCATGATAGCTTTGGAGATGGAGGATGCTGAAAATGGGGACGGGACTACTGTGTATTGCTGCATGATTATAATAGTAACTATTCATAATGAATATGTGTCAATGGAAATGTGTCATCGTAAATAAGACTATACTTAAGACATATGAGAATGTCTGAAATGTAATCATTATCGCTTTCATTTTTTCTTCACCATTTTCCCATTTTCTTTGGAGATCTACATACTGAATGCAATTCAAAAATATCAAATCATCTAGTCTGATGGACTGTGCAAAAACAGTAATAACATACTTCAGAAACTTTTGGCAAGACTCTTTCTTAGCTTTTAAATTGTCTCAGTTTTTGACAGACATGAGAAAAAAGCATACAAAACAAACAATGGAAAATTTTTCTTTTCATTCTGTGAATATTTTTTATCCCCCTGTTTTTCCCTAGGTAATTTGAGACCTGCCCCATTACAGAATCTTCAATCAGTTTTTGAGAGCACAGACTAGCACACACATCCTCCAAACTGCTTTTATTCTGCAGTCTACCATCCGAGATGCAGTCATTGTGACTGAAGGCTGTGCTACTTAAGCAAATAGCAATTATAATGAATATATAAAAACAATTATAATGAATATAATGAATATTACTGAGGGGGAGTGATTGACAGATATGCAGCCCCTGCTATTACTCACCCAGTGGCTGTTCTCATTTACCCCGGAGACAGCGGGGTTCCGATTGTTACCTGTAACAATGAATGCGTAACACAGCTTGAGTAACAAAAATGGTTTGCTCATAACATGAACATCTTTGTGCAAGTGTTTGTTCCAAACCAGAATGAGCCCTGTGATTGAACCCAGAAACTGGTATGGAACACAATTTCATTGGACAAATAAAGTTAGCCAGCTCAGCTAACTCTCCTCACCTGATTATATTAGGTGCCACTAAAATGTGAACATATGACTTTCACTACAATAAACCCTACCTTTATTGAGGCTGGTTGAAAAAAAGCAATACATCAGCAATTATCAATCAACACGAATATACAGTATGACCTGTTTTAAGTCTTAACCACACAACCCAAAACCACAAATTTGTTCCTCACACATCTCTTCTCATGCCATTAGATTAAATTAAAAATCTGTTTCTGCGGCTGAAATTAAAATTATTTGAATATTATTTCAAGGGTTAAATTCATGGTGTGAGAAATCTAATTTTCCCCCTTGTGTTTTTCTGCTAATTTTTGCACCTATTTTTTTTAGCTAAACAAGATGTCTGGTTTTGAGTTGTTTTTTTTTTAGGTATTTACAAGTCCTGTCAAAAAATATATTCTTTCACTGAAACAATATCCCTGTCAACAGAATTAGCGGTTGCTAATCTTGGGTAAAGTTTCATCAGTCATAACTCCAGTGCATACAATTAATTTTCATCAAAACAAAAGTGTGTCATAATTATCTCAGCTTGGAGACTTTTAATTTGTGTTACTTAAATGTTGTTTGCCTTTCATTACTTTATGCATACACACAAAAACTTTCATCCAGAACCCTGCTGGATTCCATTACATCATCAAAAGCAGCAGGCCCTGTGCATGAGCAGCCAGAAAGAGGCAATATGAAGCTGCATCAGATTTCCATCAACAAAACTCTACACAACAAATACATTCATAAAACAGTTCTTACCTGTGATTAATTGTCAGAAATATGATATAAGTATTGTGCAAAGGTGATTTGTTCATTGACCCTGAGCAGATTTAATTATATATGAGCCATCATTGCTAAGGCATGTAGTTTGGCAGTGTGTTCAGTAGCTGAACTGTTGAGCTGTTTGCATGTGGTGATGTGTTGGGCTTAGCCAAAGGGCCAAAGAAATATACGTTTTGAAAAATATGCTGGTCACAATGTTCATTGGATGGTTCTTTATTGAGATATCTGTGCTTCAGATGGAAGATTACACCAGAGTCCTGACTCTCAGGTCATTAAAGATCCCATGGCACTTTTCCTAAAAGAAGAGAATTCCTGGTCAAATTCCTGTGTCAAACTGCCTTCTAACACAAACCCCCTAAACAAATTCCATACCTGACTGGCTACACAACCCCCTGCAAACCCTACCTACACTGAGTTACCTAGCCATCAGTGTAAAACAGCAGGTTAAATAAAGGTTGTACATTCCCTAATTTGTATAATTAGAGAATTATAAAAGTTAGGTTTTCTGCATGTAAAAATATAAGTAAAAAGATAAATAAAATAAAAAAAAATAAACCTCTTTAGCTTTGGGAAAAGTGATGTAATGATTCACAGATTAGTTTGGACTGGAGAAACTTGAGGATGTTGCGTATTTCTTGCATCAGCAAACTGAAGGAGCAGCATGCTGAACCTCCGGTGGGATTCAGACAGAATGATTGGGTCATTCAGATGCACTTAGGGTGCTGCTGGGTTAATAATATACCACAGGAGTGTGCTGGTAACAAGGGACTTGCAAAAAGTATAAAAAATATCCTGATAGAGGTCTTCTTGCACAGTTACATCAGTGTCCGGCAGTCTGTTCTCAGCCACGGAATAAAGACCCCTCAAATGAACCCCATGTGAAAGCACCCATTGCAAATCTTACAAAGATTTTTTTCACATTTCCATAGTTTCATATTTGTTTTATTTCTCCAATACAGTTTGTAAAAAAGCTGTTGGCAACATAGCTAATTTAATTGTCGAATTTAATTTGTCAGTATATAATATGACAGCTGTTTCATTCACCTGCCCAAAACATCATTCATTTCTACATGGAAAAATTGTTTTCTCTGTTAGGTTTAGTAAAACATAATCCAAAGACATTTAATTCTCAATTATCTGTGCTCATGTTTAGTCATCTAGTATATTTTTGAAGTTTGGATTTTCAAAAAAAAAGCAAGCTAGTTTGACATATCACCAAATAAACACTAGTAACAGGAAAAAAGGATAAACAGAAGATCATTATGGAGGATGCGTTAAAATTTAACGCTGTGGCCTAAAATGAGTCTTTGGCATGCTCTTTTTTATAATCCTGTTTATAAACTAAATGTGAATAATGTAATAATAATCATTTTGACAGCCGTTTCACACTCAAAACAAACAAACAAACCAACAAGCAAACGGAAAGGAGTGTGCATCAAAGAGAAAATTCAATGAAGTCTGACCAAAGGAGAAATAAAACCACACAAACAAAAACATTGGGTATATACTCGTGGGATGAGTTTGAGTCATTTCCAGCAGCCAGCCCACTTTCAGAGAGCTCCTCTGTATTTCAGAGCTGTTTGGGTCAGCGACACTAATTTTGTGTACAACAGGATAGACGCCGTTGACCAGATGAAAAGGAAGAGAGAACACAGAATGCCATTTCCAGTCTCTCGTTCCTTCATCGCTAACTGTAGCAAAAACAAAGACACTATATCAGAGTATCAGAGGAAGACACACTTTGGTACAGAAGCTTTGAAATAAGTGCTTCTGCAGTAGTGCTCAATGGTCTGAATAAAACAGAATATCCAAGTGCCCATGCAACCAAACTAAAATTTTGAGAGTTATTGAGCACATTGCTCTGGCTGTAGAATTAAAGTGTGGACAGATTGCAGGGTGCAGAGTTCTCCTGACTCACTGAAGTTATAAATCATTCACAATTGTGGAAAGCAGGCTGAGAGCACAGCAGTGACCACATGACCTGGAAACCTGACAGCACTACCACCAACCATGGATGTTACTCCATTTAAAATGACCACAGGAAATTAAATCAAATGTGTATTTTAACAGTCAATAAAGATCTGATTCATCTCAAGTCAAACTGTCAAACACCCCACACAGAAAAAAAAAACAAAAAACATGAGTGTTCAAATCTGAAGGCCTCAAATGGAACACAACAAACCAGCATATTCATGTGGTGAAAACACTCAGTGGTGTTTTCTGAATCTCTGTTTGCACCTCTATGTGACTGATGATGGAGCACAGACACAAGCAGACAGCTATAGACAAGGACAGTTTTTGTGCCTGCCTTGCCGTGTCAGCACACAAACACAGGGCTACAGATCTTGGAGTGCTGCTTCCCACTCTCCAAGCTGATCTTCCCCACTGCACAGCACCACCAGCCTGTATTTCAACACTCATTCTTACATTCTGCTGCATATTCCACATACCACATCTTTGCTTTTCAATTCTGTCTCTCTCTCTCTCTCTCTCTCTCTCTCTCTCTCTCTCTCTCTTTCTGAGTTCTTGTAGCTGGCTTTCCTTGTTTTGAGTTTTGCTGGAGGAGCCACTGTTCTTCAACCCCTTATTTCCCCAACATGTTTCCCCATCAGAAAGTCTGATGAAGAACTTTGTGAGTGCTGGAAGTACTCAGATTCAGCAGTGGATTCATTTTTAATAACTTTGAGTGGAGAAGTCCGGACGAGCTGGCCAGGCTTGCTTGGTGTCGATCTGTATGGACGGTTAAGTCTGTTTAGTTGTCCCTGTTAGTTGAGTGTTCCAGGTTCCTTGCACAGGGGATGGAGGTTAAGAGTCTGTCTTTGGCTGATTGTAGGTTTCCATTTCTGAACACTGATCCATTGGGTCCTTTGGCAGGGAGGATGATGATTTGTTGAGATGGGCAGGGTTGAGGGAAATTAACTTTAAGAAGTTTAGCAAAAAGGTACTTTATACAATCTGTGTAAGATTTCTGTACAGGGAGCAGATGGTGTCTCGGGTCACAAGGAGGAAGGCTCATCTGGCTGTAGATATGGAGGGGTGGCCATCATGGAAGCTGCTCTACAAAAACCCACTTCCAAACCAGGTCGGGGATTTGCACTGTATTGTTCCAGATAATACCACAGTGAACTGGTTTGATGTCAATGTGGATAAAAGATCTCCCTTTTTTTTGGTAGCAGAGACCTGTTTTCACCTGTTTGGAGATTGTCCGTGGCTAAATACCCTGTTTGCTGCTTTGGAGTGTTGGACCTCTGGCTTGGGGTTTCAGTTCTCTAAAGCGGGTTTTGTTTTTGGAGTAAAGTACTCTAAGGGGAAGAAGCAGTTGTGGAAGTTGTGCACTCTTCAATTTTTTTTTGGCCAAAACTAAGAATTTATAAGAGCCACTGGGCAAAGATGGAGCAGCAGGGGTATCAGGACTGCATTATTTATTGCATTATTTAGGGTTCTGATTATTTCTCAAATAAAGTTGAGTTTTATAAATGAGTTTGAGTTTTATAAATTAAATGGAGACCTCATGGCATTTAGGCATAAATGTTCTATCAAGGGAGTGTCAAGTGAGGTGTGTGATGGAGAACTACTGATAACATGCTAAGTATGAACTGACTGGTTTTCCCATTGCTTGTGGGTTCAGTTTTTTCCTGTTATCTCTCTCTCTCTCTCTCTCTCTCTCTCTCTCTCTCATGCCATCTCAGCAACAAGTGGAGCCGAGCACTAGGAGGTTACCATGGAGAGCATTAGCTCTCTGAGATTGGGGTGGCTCTCTGCTCTGGCTTTGAAAATCCGGTCCTCTAGTCACCATCAAGTTGAAATGCTAAATAAATCCCTTCTGCCCCACTGCAGCCAAAATATGGTGAGCTTTCCTGTGCATTCTTATCAATCAGATATAATTATCAGGGACTGACTCTCTAATGTACTGCACACAGACTGAGAGGGTACTCAGAAAACAGAGGAGTACCAAGGTTATTTAGTAAAGTGCAACTCCGGTTTTATTCTCACATAAGAACATTCATGAAATAACATCATGTAATAAACAAGAGAGCAAGAGAAACATTGATTTGCATCTTTGATAATTCTTTTCATGATTTATTTCTAGAAAAGTTAAAGTCAACAATAAACTGAGGCACAAATAGATACATTACAAAATCAGCTGCACATTATTTTGATATAGTCAAATCTGTGCACACCCGAACTTTTGACAACAAACATCCATTAGTAATTTGTCTTTGAAGTCTGTGAGTACAGGAATTTAAACCTCTTTTACATTTGTTTCCCTTTGAATTATAAATCCATGTTTCATACTTTGAACTAGTATTTTACTGCATGTTGTCAAACCTGAGGTATTTATTGGGATTAAAATGCAATTATAAAACCATCTTACATTCAGGCACATTCTCACACACTCTTTGATTGGGGATTAGTGCTATCTGCTGTGTAGAAAGCAGAAAGAGTCATGGGTAGATATGTTGATATTGAGTGCCTGTTTGAGCATAAACCAAGAGTTTGGATTAGAAGGCCAAACTAAATGAGGTTACAGACAGAGTGTACAATCTTCTAGTCACAGCCAAGTATTTTTGTTCCTTTTCAAGTAAAAGATTCTGATCACCTGCATAGTGGCAAAAGGTTTGATAAAATAATCAAATAACACATTACTCTATAACCTGTTTTTGGAATCTGCGACGCGCCGTTAACTCAAAGCATTGTCTGTGGTCCTTTTTTGATGTAGAGAAGCCAGAAGAAATGTTTTGAGTTTGATGCAATGATGAAGGAAGCTTTGCAAAAGACAGGACTATGAGACAGCAGCTGAATCTGAGGACACCTCGTCACAGAATGAATAAAGGCAGGAGGGACCAATCCCCCAGAGAAACATTCTGTCAGTAAAACAAATTGAGGGGTCTGTATGCATGACAGTATTAAGGGAAAACAAGAGAAAAATCAGAGGAAGACACTCCCATCTCCCAAGACGCTCTATCTCAATGCTCCAAACTCATGGAGAAACCACACGGCATCCATTTCGCACATGCATCATGCATAATGTGACAGCTTCATGACCCCAAGGTTTACATTCCAAACCGCTTTAAAATAAACCTTTCCCTGATGTAGATAACTTACATATTAACCTTCAATGATATGATATGAATATAATTGATACACCATTTATTAAGTATGACTTAATAGTCTTTTATCGTTCAAAAATCTAAAGTAAAATGGATGTGCAACCGTGGGTACCTCTATGACCAGCATGGCTCACTGGTTAGCAATGAGACGCGGACATCCTCACCGATGAATTCCCTCCCTCCCTGGGTGATGGTGCTGCCAGCTCAGCATCATCTGTCAGGTCTGCTGGTTCAGACTCAGTACCTGGGTGTGGTGCACATTCACACAATGAAGCTCTGCCTCAGCAGGGTTTTCCAGCCAGTGGTCCAGTTAACCTCCTAAGCTCCCCAGCCTTTTTTTGTGAATGTCTGCCTGTTTTCCCTTGTCTTAAGCTCTTTGCATGGCCTTCCTGTTAATTGTCTGTGTCAACCCCATGTATTTTCATTTAGAGAATTGCAAAATATGGTAAATTAATAGCAGATGTTTGTTTACATAATTCATGCAGTGCTGTACAACATTTAATTGATTTCTGTGAGCATAATGAGATTATAATGACATTAAACAGCCATTAGCTGTCATACAACTGGCAGTGCAACCATTGGACATTGTGTTGGTTCGACTCATTGATTTATCTTTGTTTGTCACAATTGAAGACAAAGACTGAATCCTTACACTTGTATGAAATAGAAGCTTACGACTAGATACAAAGGCGTATATCAAGCTGTTTCTTATTCTGAAACTGCAGAATGAATATAACATCACAATATAAACGAGCAAATCATTCTCAGTGTCAGACATTCCAAAAACTGCAATGTTCTGGCATTTATTTATTGTACTTTACAAGCCTGTAAAATAAAAGGTGTAATCCTCCATTTGGATTGAATTATTTGCTGTCTCAGTGAAGTGCTACTGTTCTTTCCCTTGTACTGGTGCCACTGGGAAGTTATAATTGTGATAATAATACCTCTTTAATATGCTTTGTCTTGGCTTGTGCACAGTGTGCTCTCCTTTCTTTTCACACACACTGTGAATTCACAGATTTGCACTGGTGTGCAGAATGTGTTAATGGCCAATGAGCAGGGACATCCGTGATGTTGAAAGGCTGGTAAATGTATGCTTCAAAAAAACCAAGACACCAGCACTACCACCTGCCTCCCCCAAATATTCAATCAAATGTGCTGCACAGATAGTCAATAGATAAGCCTTGGAGAGTGAACTTTTGCATATAGATGTAATATCTTTACCCTTATCTCTTTTACCTTTACCTTACTCTTGAAATATGTCCTTGAAACTTATTTTCATTTTTCTCTCCAACTTAACATTTTAAACTTTAAGTATTTCAATATTTCACTGCTATTGCTGACAATAAATTACATACTCAATAACGGTTTTACTCAGACACACTCGTACGCATGCACGCACGCATGCACACACACACTTATAAAGAGAGGATAAAGAGATCTGCCCAGACGAATGTTGTGTCAGAAGTGTTTAATCTATTAAAGAAATATCGCTGAATCTCGTTATCCATCCCTGCCACAAACACACAGGAGATATTAAAGACACACTTTAAAGTGCACTGTACAAACACAAACAATCAACCTCAAAATATGAGCATAGCATCCTCCTAAGCCTTTGAGTTACGAGGACGTCACTCATGGGAGATAAGGCTGGCCAAGTACCTCCGCCACTACAGGAACCTCTATTAATTAAATACTTTGCTGTGATTATCTACTATGATACAGCTTATCTCCAGAGCCAACAGCCTGTTTACCTAACTTGGCTCTGTTTCAAACAAGAGTAAAGCATAAACCTCACCAACAACATAATAAAAATGTCATGGCATCTGTACATAGCACTTTGTCTTCTTATATTTATAGAGTTATGAAAATTACAAATGACAGAACTGAAGAGAAACACCAGCAGTATCAAGGGAATAATGCTATAATGCTTCTATCTTACTTACAATAGAGTGTCTTTGAAAGTTCTGAATTCAGAAAAACCAAACCACATCAATTGACAGTATTCAAGGTGGAACGGTATGACATGAACACCATAATGAGTGGGGCTCAATCAACTTCAAACCTACTGAAAGGATTTGCCCTCCCCAGCAAAAAACACAATGGTTCATCCAAGTGCCAAGTATGTTGGTATGATGGCCAGTTTATCAAGTTCATTGACTTGACTGTATTAAAAAAAGATGTGAAAACAACTTACAGTAAGTCAACCATTTGTCTTTTGGCATTTACTCTGATTTCTCAAAACAGAAGATAAATTCCATCAGTGAAAATGACACAAACAACAGTTACCATAATTGAAATGAAATGAAGCATTCTTTATACAGCAGTTCTGAAAACCCAGAAAAGATAAGCATAGATTAAATTCTGAATTTTTCTCCGACAAAGAGAATTATTCTCAGGCTAATAACACTGTGACTGCCTAGCAAGACATCATGAATATTCATAATAATTAACAATTGCCTTCCAATCCAGAGTTTATCATTACCTTTGCCTGCTGAGCGAAAGAACTCCAGTCTCGATTGTATCATTATAAATCTGGATTATAAAGATATTCATTTTGCCTAAGAAGAGTCTGCCTTTTTAGAAAAGAGGTATCCAGGTAGGTGGTGGAGTAGCACGGTCCTCGGTGTTCCCTCTCAGTGAAAGATCATGCTAATTGCACCATAGCGAGGCTCATACAGCAACCCCTAGAGTTCAACTGCCATACTCTAATGTCTTTGTAGAATGTACGCTTGAATTAAGAGTAAATGTCAGCCTTTTCATATGCTAGAATAAAATAGTTATGAAGTGAATTTAATATTGATTACAGATATCTGAAAAAGTATTTGAAGAGCTCAACAATGATACAATTAATTTTAAACATTAAACTAGTATGGTAGCTTAATATTTTGGAATAATATATTGTGCATTATATTGGCAAGAGCTTATTAGCAACATATAACCAATGAAAGAGAAACCTTCCAGGCATGTGGATACTTACTTTAATAATGTAAGTAGGATAGTTTTTTAAACATACATAATTCATTGATACAGTTGATGTACACATCCATAATTTAGCAAGCAGTCAAAGTTAAGTACCCGAATCAACAGTGTAACTGCAGTGGCCTAGCTGGGAATCAAATCAGCAATCTCAGACTTACAAATCGAGGTCCATAAGCATCAGTACTTCCTGTTCTCAAGGAGGCTTACACAATTGGATAACGCAGCGGTAAGCACTGGTGCAGAAAATAAATGATTTTCACATCACTTTTGGTATTTTAATAGTACTATTATACCAGGAAATGTGTGTTATTAATAACAATGAATTGTGATTATACACTGACCAATCCTGGCGCTGCCCACATTCCCTTTAATTGAATGCTTTCATCACTACCATTAGTTTCCTGGTGTTACAGTCTGTGTCACTTTCATTTATAACTGTCCATTATTCCATTAGTACGGTATGAAAGATATTAAATGACCTTTAAATGTTTTTGCTAATGAATTCCTAATTACAGGAAAAGGTTGTTCACTGATGTTTTATTGAACATGAGTATAATTTATGCTGTTATACTATGCAAAGCCTGTTAATTTATTACATTTTATTCTGGTTAATTAAATAGAAAACTTGGAAAGCCTTTTTTAAATAAAAGAATGGGAGGCCTTTTTTAAATGTCTTGGCTGTGCTTTTGAAAGATCTTAAAATTGAATTGTTCTCACGGTAAATTCCAATACTCATAATGTTCTTTATGATGTGTTTGAAACACTGAAATCAAGCATTTCAAATAACCCAGTCTCAATTACATATCCTGTTACATCACTCCATCTTAGTTAAACTCGCTCTAGCTCCATGTCTTAAAGCTGTGGGTTCCATGTTTTACGTCATGCACAGAGTTTTAATAACGTGCGTTTTCATTGGGTAAGAAGATGTACATTGTCAATCACAGAGTTATAACGTATGTCTTCATTGGGTAATGATGGACTCCTGCCAGCTATCCCATCAGACCTTGAGATAGCAGCGTTCTGGTGTTGTAAGAACATGGTTGCACTTGTGTTGTTCACCTAAATCAAAAGTATGTTGCTTAGGAATACTATATTACTGCACTGTCCCATTTAAACTGAAAACACAATCAGAATCTTTCTTGATCTAAAAAGTTTAAACCGTAGTAATGTTAGATTTCTTTGCAGTTTAGAAACAATTTCTGTTGAGTATTAAGTTGTATTTTTTATATTAATACTTAATTACAATGAAACCTTGAAAGTTATCCTGAAGGTAATTTTTCTTTCAAAATAAATTGAAGATATAGTGACAACTCTCTGTATGACCCAAAAGCAGATTCATATTTAAAGTAGTATGTTATGTATTATTTATTAAATATCATTGCTATCATATTATAAGATATTGATATGTGGTGTATATTTAATATTTGATCATCCAAACGTACTTGAGCAACTATATGATTACTTTAATGCTCTATTTTATCACTGTACAGTTTTAAATAGTTGTATTGCACAGGTGTTGAAACAGAGGCTTATGTTTTTATTGCTCATGAGGAAAAAATGGATGCTTGTGCTGTAATGGTCACAACACACTCTCTATTTTTTTCTGGAAATCAAAATGTATATATATATATATCATACATTTTGATACATATGTGTTGATGAACTGCTGCATGTTGCAAACTCTCAGAGGAGTGTGCAGTACAGAATGTGTTTGTATCATGGGATAACACCTTCCACACTTCAAACAGCCTTCATCCTGCTCTACAACACGATGACAAACACACTGTACTGCCAGGCAGAACAATATGCCCTGCTCCATTCCCCTGAGACAGATGTGTCATTGAGAGACATCAACAGCGACATTACAAATGTGCTTAGAGCTTACCACCACAAAAAGCACACTGAGGTGACTGAAGTAAGGCGAGAGGAAGTAAATATTATGTTATCCATGATGAAAAGTAAATATTACTGCATTTCATTTCCATTTCAGTATACATCTACCTTTTCTTTTCATTTCCTGAGACTCCAGTATTGACAAAAAACTGTCTCTATTTATTTTCTTATTGTTTTCCTTTTTCAAATTGCGATTTTCCCTGACTGTGATTAAGCAGAAGAATGTGACAATCTGTTGGCGATGTCCTGCAGATCTGGCTTTGTAACATTCAGTGTCTCATCACAGGTAGTACAAAAACAAGCAGAACACAGTCAAATGTCCAACTGTCCTTCATCTAAACAGCAGGTGCGGTTTTCAGGGCTGCTTTGGCATACTTAAACCAGTAGTGGTCCTGTTTCTTTACCCAGGAAGAACAGAAGACTGTTCTCCACTGCTCGTCTTCCGCGGACTGTCAGTCTGATCCTGATCGCTGTAGGCTGGGCTGTGGTAGAAGCACACTTCTCTTTCTTTCCACAGCCCTCAGCCTCTTGCCCACAGCGTGTCTCACTGAACTATAGCCAGAAAACACCCTTGTGGTTTTTTTGTCATTGAAATATGAATGGGACCTGTCATACTACTAAAAATGATAACAAAAACAGTGGACCCTTTCTGTGTCATCAACACACTCACAAGCATACACATAATCAATCTCTGAGCTCATGGTGTCCTTTTGAAGGCCAAACTGTAGCGTTACATCGTCCAGAGAATTTGCATTAGAGTTAAGGAGTAAATATGTTAAAACAATCTCATTCTGCCTATATACATAAACAGAGCTGCACAGCTATGGAAACTAGATTCTCGCACTGATCTTTATGTATTTATGATGTTCCATAGCCAGAAAACACGTGCTGAATCACACTAATGCCAGGTCTCGAGTGATCAGAGCCTGACATTCTCTCTGCCTACAATCTGGCAGTGATTTTCACTTTAAGGAGTAAATGGGAAACACTTCGCAACCAGGCAGCCTGCCATCACGAATTACAACCCACAGGTTATTCATGCAGGGCACACACAGACATTCGCATTCATCTCACCATTAAAGTGCTACGCTAAAATTCTCCTTGTAATATTTCAACTTGAAAATGTAATTTGTCTGATGCGTTTTTTCTCTGACAATAGAAATTATAGATCCGATGTATTTTTTCCCCTTCAAAGTGATGGAAAAATTGATATTCTTGTAAGATTCAGGATTTACAGGTGTGAATGGTAAAGTGTGTGAGTTTGATGACCCCCTGGGAGTAGGAGAAATAGAGTTGGTGTTGAGTTTAGTGAATAAATTACTTCAGGTAAGCCTCCTTTACCCTTTTACAAGTACCAAGGTACATGGCTGATTCTGACAGAGGATATATGGGCTAGAGGCTAAATGAGACTGCCTGGGAAGTGCAGGCTTGCTATTCCATCATTAACAGAATAGCAAACAAGCCTTCTCACATCAATGACATGACAAGCTTGGGAAGGGGTAGCGGTTAGCCGAAATTCCTATTCATTTGGTCCTCTGAGAAACGCTGTACAATGAACTGGTACATACAAACTCACCTGAAGCCTGAGGGAGGCAAGAGAAACTGAAGATTGCCATCCAGCACTCAGCCCCTCATTCGAGCTTCCCTCCCTCCAGAGACAGTTAGGGGATTTGGAGAGCTAGCAGTCAGCATTCTGGGTAATGCATTCACCATTACAGGATGCATTTCAAGCATTGCCATCACGTAAAACCATTACGTTAATAAAACAGGGATGACATTGAATAGAAGTCACAAGCATTTATGTGTGGTTGATCACACAAGGGGAAAAAAACATTGCAGAGATTGATCCCCCCCTTCCCCTTTGTTTCTTAAACTCTTACCACAATCCCATTTCTCATTTATATAGCCTGCTGAAAGAAAAACAGACAGGGAAAAAATAAACCACAGAAAACAAAAGCAATCTTCATTTGACAGCTCTGCTGGCTCCATGTCTGTTTGGGATGTAGGCACCCCCACAATGGAACAGTGTTAATGTGGGACAATAAAACAGGACACAGGTATTTAGCCTTGGTCCTGGAGAGCTACAGGGTGTGTTGGTATTTGTTTTCATCTTAAAACCAGACCCAAGGCGTCATGCAAGGAAGGTTAACTGAGCTGTGCTAATCTGTCTATTAACTGGTGAGCACACCCTGTCACTCTCCTGGACCAGGGTTTGCGACCTCTGAAAGTGAGGCCAGTGCTGTCCAGTGGACCAAGGAGAGAGTGCAACAAGTCACATGAAACCTGGAAGGGACTAACATCACGATCAGCCTCTCTGGGACACCCAGAGCGTCTGGTTCATGAGCTGCAGGTAGAGCTGGAGTTCCACTGTCCCAGGTTCAACATGCTGCAGGTAGGGCTGGAGTTCCACTGTCCCAGGTTCAACATGCTGCAGGTAGAGCTGGAGTTCCTCTGTCCCAGGTTCAACATGCTGCAGATAGAGCTGGAGTTCCACTGTCCCAGGTTCAACATGCTGCAGGTAGAGCTTGAGGCCATCAGACAAAGTACTAATGGTGTCTGCACCTGCTGCGAAGGTGAGTCAGGAGTCTGGGCAGTTTCTCTGACCCAACAAAGGGACAGTCTAGTTCTGTTCATCCTTGAATAACACAAAATCCATTCACCAGAGGAGACCTCCCTATTCAACAACAAAACCCAGCTGGTAATGGCCCATTCCAGTTATCCTCCCTGTCATGAGGCGAACAAAAGAAAATATGATGAGAAAAACAAACTATTCAACTCGAGTAGGCTTGCCTTTTACCTACAATCTACAGACTATCCAGCGCTGCGTGAAACCTGGCTTTGAACACTCCAACGGTCTCTAAATATAAATATCCACACTAAATAAATACTTTTGACCAAGTCCATCCCTCACCACAGTTTACAGGCCACTCTTCTCCATTCCTTCTGTACTCCTCCATGGTGCTGAACCATTGTTTGAACCAGCAGTTCAACCTTGCACCATTTTAAGTTCTGAAACTCATCCTCTGTGAGATCAATGTCACATCTATTAGGTGTGGATCTTCACAGTGATGTGGAGAATAGATCTGAAACTTGATGGATATCCCTCCTAATCTAGAACAACCTCCTTGTAGATGTACCCCATAGCCATCAGAGCGTAGAGTCTATGGATCCCTTATTCAACTGACAGGTCAAGGAAGGAAATATTGGGTCAGTAGACCCTCATCTTGGCTATGTCAGTAAGTGATACACTCATTGAACTGAAGAGATATAGTGATATATACATATGTAGGTTGCACCACCTGCAAGCACTTAAATCGTTCCTTTTGGTGTGATTGCTGTGATTTATTAGACAATTTGCAGGTTGATTCAATGTATTCATATTGTCAAAAGAATCTTGAAAGGTTGAAATGTATTTCAATAAACTTGTCTAATCCCCTTGTCCAGTGAGTTTTCGTTCAAACTGATTTATCGAAAAGAAAATCCCACTATCACAAAGGTAGTGTTTTTTTTTACAAACACAAAATTAGCAGACTGTGCATAGGCTTGAATTAAATGTGACCATTGCATGAAGCTACAGTTATGATAGTACCCAATGTAAATTACCTTTACAGCTGGTATAAGAATGTTTCCCATTAACACAAAACTGCCACAATGCAGCTAAGATGTTTTTTAGCTTCCCACCCACTTTTCCTCAAACTACATTAACATAGTTTTAGATGATTTCTTGCAGACACAAAATTAGCAGCCTGAGCTGTAGTGAAAATTAAATCATTTATGTCACATTACACAAACATTCCCTCTGAAACCCACACTTTACTAGTACCAATGGCACAAAAATAGGGCCCAGACATTGTCAGGAAGTATACCTGAACACAAGCTTGAAGCAGATATAGTCATTTTAGTATTTTCATACACATTTGAAAATAAAGCTGATTCTCACTAATATTGAAGTTGGTGTTTTAGAATCTCCAAAAATGGTATTACTTTGTGACTTTTAGGCCACCATAATGCATCCATGGGTGAGGCTCTGACATTTTTCATTTGAGTAACCTGGTGAACTCACAGCCTAAAAGTTTCAAAGCTGTAAGTTGAAAGTAACAATATGTGCTTATGGCAGAAAACCTTCACCATCCAATCTGATAGTTGTCAGCTTGACTGTTTTGATGTTGCCAGACCATGGTAAGATGTTCTGACATACCACAAATTCTCTTCCCAGCCATGCCTTGGGCAGGGGCACTGGGTAATGTCAGGGCAAGGTGTTTACCCAATGTCAGTTAGATCAAATAGCTTTCCACTACAAACCCTTGGACAAGCGTTTTTAAGGTAATACTATTTTCACTAATACATGCATGCATACATACATGTAAGAGTTTATATGGTTTATTTATATATATAAGCTATACAGTGTATAAAGTCAATGCAAATGTACTCATGCGTTAATTTAGCATTTGTAGCTCAAAGTCCACCGCTCTGGCCTTAATGCCAGGGATTCTGCAGAGGAGGGAACAGTCTGCTAGCAGTATCATGCTGTAAGAATAGATACGCTTCAGTGCGTAATAGCCTTCCCATTACACTTTGGTGTTTTTAACTCGTAGTCCTCCCAGTATCATTAGCACTGCAAATATTCTTCACTGTCCATCTAACTCTGTTTGTATACCTAATCCCAACGGGCTGAGGCTGGGTGACCCCAGAGCTAAGAACAAATGTTAGGGTGAGAATGCACTAAATTTACATTTAATCAGGTCCTTTCTTTTATTTGTCTTTTTAAGGGACCATTTTTTGAAGCAATTTATTTTTCAAAGCAATCTGTGACGGTAAAAAATGTCACTGGTAAAAAATACCAGCATGATACTCCGTAATCAGCAGTGGAGGACGACCTAAAACTGTTTGATTAGAACATTTGCTCTGACTCTAGCTTAGATTGAAACAATACCACTGAAAATCCCTCAGGCAAAACCTTTAAACCTGAAATAATATTGTAGGAATATCAGTTCTGAATACTGAAAATATACACATAAATAGACTAACAAAAATATATAAATAAGGATCATTGCACTCATTCAGTGACAGAAATACAAAAGTGTAATTTCAGTCTTACACCATATTTTTACTCTAGAGCAATCTTGCCACTTTCTGCAATTGCAAAAATAATACTAGTACTCAATTGTGAATGAAAAAAGAATACATTAGATTCAGCCATTGCAAAAGCCTCAATTTAAAATCTGTTTAGAAAATATCTATGCAAATTGTGTCCACAGTGAATGAAGACTAACAGAGGGAACCCGTATATTTCATCAAATAAAATATTCCGTCAGTGCAGGGTCTTACCTTATTTTACCCTGCAGAATTACTTGTTTCATTTGTCTCATCCCCTAGGATGTATATGGTGGCCTATTTTACATCAATGTTGTGAAATTAATGCTTATAGGTGGTCATCTGCATGCAATGTTTTTGCAAATTTTGCATAATTGAATTTGCATAACTTTGGACATACACTTATTTCAAGTAAAAAGGTTTAAACATATGCATTTGTTTTGTTTGACTGGGCAATTTTGGCTTTCCAGATCCTTCACAACATGTATATGCCCTATATTGCACTGCAATGCTAGAATTCTGTTCTTGGGGCTAAATTCAGACCTGTGCTTAAGTGCATTTTCCATGTATGTCTCTAGTTTTCAAAAGGAAGAGTTGGATGGAAAATGCACTAAAGCACAGGTCTGAATTTGACCCATAATGACTAATTATACAGTATTACTTTTTCCTTGAAGCCTTTGAAGACTAATTTAGAAACAGCTTTTTGTACGATTTCCATTTGAATTGATCAGCTGTAATGATCACTCTATCACCTTACATAACCAACTTGGTGGACTAAACATCGGCCATTCATGACCTCTGACTGTAAACCTAGTGGGCGAACGAAAGACAGCCCAGCACTGTCAACACAAAATACTTTTTAAAATAAAATTTTACTAAACCTACGAAACTAAACTTATTCCTCCAGCCCAAACACAAGACTGTGGCACAGCAGTGAAAACCACATTTCTGCACTAATCTTTATGACATCTAATACCAGGAACATCTGCTGAACCATGTTAATGTCACATCTCAAGTGATCAGAGCTTGACAGTGCCTGCTGCTTTAGTAATTCAGATAGTTTCACTCACAGGAATCATGCAGAAGTAGTGCAATTTAAGCAATGACTCAGGGCAAATTAATAGTATGGGCTCATTTTGGCTCTGCTCCAGTGGGTCAGAACTTAGGAAATAAGACGAACAATGGGTACAGTGAATTAGGGCGAAAAAGAAAAGCGAAGCGAAATTAAAACCTTTGATTCTCAGCTGATAATGAGATGAGCATAATTCACATGTCATTGCTCAATGTGATATAAATGTGATAAGTTATGGTGAAAATTACACATTGATTGTGGCAGTTATTTTTGGGCTGACAATTGTATCAGAGATGACACTTTTTATATAAATATTCAGGTGCATGATTGAGAATTTAATCATTGACCTACAGTTTTACACATATTCATCAATATTATTCATAGATTCACATTTTATTAAGTGTGTATTTATTTGCACACACTTAATTTTCACATTGACATCAGTGAGACAGCCATTGACATTTGCTGCAACAGGGGGTAAATTATTTTTGGAGAAGAAGGAAAATTGAAATTTGAAAGTTTTTTGGCCAAAACGATCATACTCCCACTGAACTAAAAATGTCTGTCTTAACTGCCAGTCATTGTACAGCACCATTGTCAAACCACAGGGTTTGAAATAGCAGATAAAAATGTCAAAATGACTAATGTTGGCCTTCCTTCATTCAGTGAAACTCTTTAAACTCTTTAAACATGCCATCATGTTTGACAGTGCAGTGTAAGATGAAACCATTTGCAAGAATAATGTGAAGAGGTTGTTGAAATAATGAAGAGAAAACCTTCCCAAACATGTCAAGAGCACGGATTCTTTGGCAATTACACCTTCTACTTCTGAATTCTGAGCACTAGAGCCAGTCCGGTGTTAAAGAGAGGTCTTTTGTGTTATTTTTAATATTTAGCCTTAGAAATCACATAAGAAGTCAAGCAAAAGCTAATGTCACAGAATAAGACTGCAGAGGGAAAGAAGACTAAATGCAGAGGCCTCTACATGTTGCCTCTGATACAACCCACAGGCACCCAAACCCTTTGAACACCCCTTTCTGTGGCTCAATGAGTATGCCTTTAGTCTCGTCAAACTTGGCCTCCCGCAGCGAAGACTTGGTCTGACCATGCAGTCCACAGCAGGACTGTTGCTGTTTACATGTAATGAGTTTACCAGCCCTCTGGGCCAACATTGAGGAGCTCCCAGATTCTGTATGCAGTTGTTCCATTTCATTCATTCTGGTCATTATATCTCCGTTGACATTAACTGTTTGACATTGCCACTACCTACATCTACCTCTGAACCCCCAATTAGCATTTTTACAACCTGTCAAAAGGTTAAAGTATGATGAAGTCAATACATTGAAATTCATAAACAGCTTCACAACACAGTAGAGAAAGATTGTATGTAGCAGGAAACAATGTGTAAATGAATTTACAGTGAACACATCTGCTGGAATTACCTGTGTGTGCACAAGGCTAAAATGGTATGTTTGAAGCAGAAACATTACAGTGAGCCTTTGTATGTGATAACTTTTAACATTTTGTATAGTAAATAACATTTTCGTATGTTGCTCTTAACCTCATTTGAACTTTACCTTTTAGCCTTTACCTTTCAATGTTTTGCTATTAACCTCCAAACCGAATATTTAATTTATTCTTGTAATTTTAATAATCTATTTTAACACCCAGATTTTTCCTCCAAATGTTCCCAACCCAAACTCAGCCAAACTTGTTGACCTCACTGCGGCACCTGCTCTGCCGGCTTCGGGAGGACAGACCGAACACGCGAGTCTTCCGATTTGACAAGCTTGATGACAATCTTGCTTCTATTCACACTGCAGCTGCGCCACTACTGTCTAAGACGTTGGAGGATGACACAGTCAGTGTACCCTCAGTTCATATGAGTGGGTGCTATAGCGATGAGAGCAATGAACTTAGCTGGAATACCCCCATCATCCCCGGCGAGGCTGGGTCAATTGTTGCCTTGCCAATGCGGACCTCTGGCCATAGCAGTGGCAAACCCCCAATCTCAGGGCTCCCAGGCAGACATCTTACCCTGCGCACCACCCAGAGGCCCTTATTCTTCTCATTTCTATCATTGCATTTTTAAATTACTCCTGTTGATGTAAATCCTTTTTATTTCACCTAGGTACATGTGTCTTGAGTATAGCAAAATGTATTTAATGCTAATTGAACCTTTTATGGTGTTGGGGAACATCAAGAGAGAATCTGTTTTATGGAATGAAAAGATAGTTCATAAAAAGCTTAATATAAACTGTAATTGTCATTACAGTTAGTATTATATTATATAGCACCCTTATTTAAGCAACTTCTTTAGACTTCATGTTATAAATCTCACATTATAGCAAGAGCAAGGCCTCCATGATAGTAATTGTATTTTCTGAAGCTCTGAATTTGCATATTTTTGTGTGGAATTTGTTAGCCCATCCAGTGTGTGCTAGTTCAGGAATATTTAAGTGACTATAAATTGGAAATTCATTCAGGCCATAGATTTGCTGAATTTAACAGAGGTCTGAACATGATTGAGGTTGTTTTATTATTTTTAATGATAAATAATTGATGAGTGGTGTTGAGTGCTCACTTTAGCTGCGTTATGGATGCTGCTCAGTACCTAGCTGAATTAACGGTAATTGCTGACAGTCAACAACATGATGCAGACACTGTGGAATCCAGCAGAGTTGCTGAGATTGAAAGTAATTGAATAGTAGATCAGACCATGTTAACAAATTGTCTTAATCGGCTATTCATAGGTTCAAGATGAAAAGGCAGGCAAAGAAAAAAAGACAATTGTGGAAAAAGTCATGACCTAGTTCAAAAGCACAAGACAGGCATACATTATGGGGTAAAAAAAAGGTGAAGCTGGCGAAAGATGTGGAATGTCAGTACTTTTGTGATGGATACTTTCTTTGTAGTCAAGAAAAAAGTGATAGTTTTCTCTGCCTGAAGCTATGAGCTCATTTGTGTGTGAGGGGTGAGGAGGTTCCTGTACTTTACCTAACACCCGAGGGTCGAGCAGCACCTGGCTGACAGTCTTTGACTCTTCGGTGACTCCAATGACGATAAAAAACTGTTAATCTCATCCATATTCTGTAAAGGGAGTAAACATTTGCTCAAGTTGTCTCGTCCTGGCCTAGTCATTTCATGCCCAGTTCTTGTACACCGATACAAACAGTGTGCTTTTCCGTCTCCTCTTGATCTTCATCCTCTGTCTCTCACCTACAATTCAGAGGCAAGCACTTTGTGGTCTGAATGCATGCACACGTCAGCTGGTCTTAAACACAGGCTGTGACTGGCCATTTTGGGCTCTCTCATTGCACAGGTGCAGTATGTAAATACTACATATCTCAAGCAGGGGTCCTGCCATTATGCACTATGGCAGTGGGATTTTCTACACAATCTATAATACATTGTACCTGCCAGCTAAAATGTTTACTTTGAGGTGCATTAATACAAGACTTATGACTATTATGCATTAAAACGTATCATTTATATTGCATTGAAATAAATTCAGACACCAGCTATTTACCCTCTTTAAAATCTGTTAGATCTCTCCTGTTGCTCCAGGAACTCACATACTAAAGTGTTGATTTGAAAATGTTCTTTCTAAGAGAAATATGTGGGTAATTACCATTGCCATTAATGTGAAATGTTTAGACTCCTTGTTAAGCGTGATTTATTTACTTTTTCATTAGGTGTTTCCATCATTTTCTCTATGCTTGTAGATAATGTAGGTTCGAATTGTTAATACACTGCGTCTGGACATGGTTTTCATTTGGACTTTTTAAGACTAATTTATGTGGTAGAATCAGTCCCCAGATGAAAAGCTTATTGATCAGCTTCATTAACAAGTCCCTTCATCGCAGATGCAAGCAATTAGTTTTGCTGTAATTTGTAATACATATTACTGCACCATTTACATCAGGCTAATTGTGATTCACACAGGCGGTTCACCTTCAATCGGGTCAGACACAGATATGTGCAGCACAACCCTCACATCCTCTGGTGCTAGGACTGGATCTTTTCCATAGTTAGCATGTGTACCTGGCACCTGAGCTCAGCACCACCTCATTTGAGGCAGGACTTGTAAAGGTACCAAATCGAATGGAGCACCAGTTGTTTCAGCTGAAAGAAGAGAAGCTATGATATGTGTGTGCTTGAGATCCATTCACTTCAGAGGCCCTAGAAAACCATTAACTGGATACCAGCACAACACCAAAGTGCCAGACAAATGATGAGACACTACGTTTGCCTTGCTGATAATTATTTACATAAAAAATCTGATGTGGAAATGGAAGTTTATCAATACAACTGGCATTGTCAAGGCATTGCTATTTAATCAATGAAACCTTTAATCAATAAGATATATTCAACAGTAGGATCTAAGATAACTTCTGTTTTTCTAAAAGAACAGGTACAGAAATGATATTACATTGAGTACACCACATGGTTCCACATGTGCAGATGATCTGTGCCATTTACCATTAATGACTTATTGAGATGCAGCGGAAACCATGACTTTTATACAGGACCTGCTGTCTAAAAATAGAGACAGAGAAGGAGGGAGAGAGCGAAGGGTAAGATAGTGAGGGAAAAAGAAACTGGAATGGTGAATGGTTGAAAATGGATGCCTTTTTCTTTTGGAAGTACAAAGGATTTACTTATTTATTTATTTTTCTTTTTACAAAGATTGTTAACAGGAGTCCTGTTTTGTTCCCAGCCAAGGAGTCTAAGATGGAGATCTCCCACAGAGAGTAGGAGGGCTGCAGGCCAGGTCTGCTTGTGAATACATTTGTCCAATTTAGTCCTCTGAGAAATGTTTTAGCTGCAAAATAAACTCGAACAACATACAAAATGTGATGTGGAGTGTGTGTGTCAGTCAAGGGTATACAGAGCGAGAGCGTGAGAGAACAGTCCTACCCATGAGCACGATGCCTCACCTGACCAACCTCAGCAAATATGCAGTATGTGTAAAACAGTCCAACACATACAGCGTATGTTCGTAGAGAATTTTGTATATAAACATTTACAAGATATGTTTATATACACAAATTCTCTACGAATCACCCATTTCACTCACTATACTTTTTTTTGCTGGCAATAAAAACCCAACAATTGTGAAATATGCACATGGATCCGGCATGATTTTAAAAGCAAAACTAAGTTTATGCATGATATTGCCTCCACCACTTTGAAAATGCACTCCTCATAATTAAATTCAGTAATGCTCATTGTTTTCATGCATACAGTACGATATAATTCTAGTATAAAATGAATGATAAATACATTGTTTTTCCAATGGTTTTTGGGTAGTTGAACTCATTTCCATATCTCACACAGTGGCTACAATTTGCATGATATTCAGCAAGCACAGTCGGACATTAATTTTCTGATGTATTTATCGTTTTCAAAGCGCAGATATTAGTCAAGCAGCAATTTTTATATTTCAAAATGATGACTACCAAATCAACCCTCTTTTCTCAGATATATTTGATTCTTCATCTCTCCACAAAAGGCATCAGTTTTTGTAGGATATACCTCACTGGTATAGCTCATAGTTATTATTAGGCATTATATTTAATAAGTATTCATCTTAGAGTCACAGAAATGTGTTTGCGGCAAAGTTGCATCCTGGGTAATATGTTTTATTTGAAAGAATCCAGTGACGCACATGAATAAAACAATCAGTCAAAAATAGGCAGATTATGACATTTTACCAAATGTAGCCAACCACATTCAAGCTGAGAATTTTGCAAAAAAAAAAAAAAAAGCATGGGTAAATTTGTCAAAATGATCAACTGTCTATACTTAATACATAGCAAAAACATGAATTTTCACAGGGCTAAACGTATTCAGGGTCAATGTAAGGATTTGTGAGAATTGTATACATGTCCATATATTCCACACAAGGTATCAGAACACAGGGATGGGAATTCTTTGTTCCAGGAACATGTCAAACAGGATAACCCAATAACAAGAATTTCATTGGTGTTTCAAAACCAATGTGAGATTTTAAATACTTCTGGAAAAGTATTTCTGAGTTACTTTCAACTCCCTGTTTGAAATCCCCCAAATTGGTGGCAGCTTAGTTGCCACCAATTTAAAGTTTTCAAAATAGTTTCACAGTGTGTGTGTGTGTGTGTCGGGTGGGTGGGGGGGGAACCTTTCATTCCACAGCCAGCAACCATGTGTAAAAAACTGAACCCACTGGAAGGATAAGACTCCACTTTTATAGTGAAGGAAAAATTAAACCCCTACTATTTCAAAATTCATATTTAAAACATTATTTATTTGTTCATATTCTTTGTTATTATATTGAATAGGAATACACGTATGATGGATTGACCAGCAGTGCTTTAAAAACATAATACTTGGGTAAAATTTTTTTAAAAATATCACTATATGCTGATGTGACAATGGCCAGAAGGCTAAAACTGTGCTGAACGCAGCACTATTCCTGCATGCACACTAGCAAACAAATACTGACAATACACCAAATGTGTTTCACAAAGAGATGATGAAAAAGCTCATTTGCACCTTCAGTTACAGCTTCTGTAAATGTGTGCGTAGGCCAGCACTGAAGCATCCTCAACCTGTCCTGCTCTTTCTCACTTTCAGTCTTTTTCTCTTCCTTACCCTTGACTGACTAATGGAACAATTTGCATCAATACAGGTGTACTACAATGTCATTGTTGTACTTCTATTATTTTCTTATTGGAAATTATACATGGTTTCAGTATTGCATATTCCCTTTTCAAATCATTTCCTTTCTTGTATTCTGCACCTTCCACATACTATATTCCTCTCCAGGAAGAGTGCTCTAAGATGAATAATATACTGATCATTTTTAATTCCATAAGATGAAGAATAGATGAGAATGGGAATATTTTATCTGCCATTCTCCCACAGGCATTGGCACATGTTAATAATCATTGCTTGTATTTATTGAAATGACAGAATGATATGTGAGTCCCAGAAGGTCTGGGTCTTCTGCTTTTGTTTCAGTTTTGACGCGTTACTCGGCTGACCAGCCGCTGTTTAACTCACAGACATGCCTCAGGGCAATCAGCTCTGCTAAGTTTGATGAACTGCCCTGGATGAGGAAGCAGACACTCCTCACGTGACTGGAAATGTTCATCTAATTTCCCTTGGACTCTTATTTGAAGGTGTGAATATATTTGACATTCTGTCCAGTGACAATATGAGGTACACCTGTTTATTCAGGCTAAAGCATACAGGGGAAAACAGGCAGAGTGAACAATAAGAACTTGAATGAAATACGTAAAAGGCAATGAAAACACAACCTAATGGATATGAAACAATTGTAATTTACTCCATGATAATCTTTCCATCAATAACACTTTAAAATGACAATTTGAAAGTAATATAATATAAATTGTCCTCCCTGGAGTGTTCACTGCAGTTGCTGTCAATCAATACTTACTACTTAATATGTAAAAAAGAGTGAAGGGTAACCAATAGCAGAACCTCTGATCCTCTGCCATCCCTCGATAAAGCAAAACATTGCTTTCATCTGTCAAGGTACCATGCATGCATATTTCACATGTAGCAGCATGTCTGTTTCAGTCTGTGTTTACATATTAATGATTGTTCCCTACAGAAACACTATGGGGTACAGAAAGTGCCATTGAGAAGAATGAAAAAATGATGTTACTATTCTCTTGCTGTAAGTAACATAAATACAGGAGTGATACTTCATTTTTTCCACTTCTATCCTAGTTTTTGGCTAATTAAGGGATGAGGGTAGAAATGTTAAAGCAAAGGTTGCTGGCTTGCAGGTGGAGCAGGGAGTAAAAACACAAGTTTTTGGTGCAGCTGTGCATTATGTAACCTGGAGCTCCACAGTGCAGAGGCAACTGGTTCAGTATTACCATGCAAAATAGAGGGTTAGCCTGTTAAACTCACTAGTCTCATTTCTCTCTAGTGATCTCTTCAGGCTGACTTTGTTTCTGCAGGACAACATGTAATTGGAATTTTCTGTACTGCAGATGTGACACCAAAGGCCAGTCCCCACACACATGATGTGTGAATGCAAGGTGAGCCATGAATTAATTTACTTCATCAGCTCATCTAATAGAATGTAGAATCATAAAGCAAATTCTGCAGACCATCAGGGCACATAGAAGGTGGTTAAACCAAACATATTGAATCAACTGCAGTCATTAAAATGTAAAATAAGTCCATATTTTACAATGTAAAGGACAGCTGGTCTCTGTCACGCTAATCAGTGTTTACAACAAGAGGGTGGGAGGCTTCAGAGCACATTGGGGTTTCAACACTTTGATGCTTATTGCACATAATTGGCCTAACCACTTTAACATGTAGAAATCAATCAATCACTTAGGCAGTCAATTAGTGTGCTCTTTACAGATCGGCTCTTACTGTGAGAGCTATTCCACAGCCTTTCACAAAGTAAAAAAAAAAAAATAGCAGGAGGAATGGATTGGAGAAATGAGGGTAAAAAAGCAATTGACAATTAAAGAAGAGAGAAATTAATACAAATGTGTAATCTACCCCCTAGTGCTGAGTGAAATTAGCTCTGCCATAGTGGTAATCTACATCTCATTCTTTTTGTCACAAAATTAATCTTCATCTTTTTGAGGCACATCTTAAGAACACCTCCTCATGCAAACTTGCCTAACACTGCCAAAAAAGCAGGAAAGCTATCAGAAGAAAATAATTCAATGAAGGTCCGTTTAATCATCCTGGCATTTTATAGCTATATATTTAACCCTGTAGTGTGAAATGTTGCACATTGATCACAGTCTGAAAATTGACATCACAGAAAAAGTACGAGTACCAGTGGTTTTGAATCAGTCTGAAAGTATTTTTTAAACTTTTTTCATAAAATGAAATGTGTGTGTGTGTGAGTGCATATATGTGTGTGTGTTTGTGTGTGTTTGTGTGTGTGTGTGTGTGCGTGCTTGTGCATGCATGTGTGGGCTTGCATGTGTGTGTGTGTGTGTGTGTGTGTGTGTGTGTTTGTTTGTATTTAGACTCAGATAATTAAAATATTAAGCACATAACATGTATTACGTATTTAAACCACACTTTTAAGTGTGTTTGTTACCCAGAGAATTGTAGAGCTCTGGTAAGATTTCTTTTAAAGTGTAAGCATAGCCTTATTGTACGACCTGCTGTTGAAACACTTTGTAACATCAGGGGTTTGATTGGTAGATGAGTAAAAGCAGAGAGGGAGATAACTGCATTTTTCTGTAGCTCTGTTTCATCTCTAGAAGCCGAATACCTGTCACAGCATACAGATAGAGAAAGGGCCGACCCCAGCATACTGATGGAAGACCCTCAATACCTTATGTATTATAGCCACTGCTCAACTCGCAATGTTATCAACAATCACACAGATCTGCTTTTTTCATTACTCCAGATTAATGGTTAGCATCATTGATATGCAAAGGGTACTTTAATCAGCCTGAAATGCAGGAGCGTTACCCATTCAGCTGCGATGGAGCAGGGCTGTTTGTGTGGCTGTGTAGTGTACGGGAAGCCATGTCAAGGGTAAGAATGTCTGTTCACCTTTCCCCACCAAACGCCCTCAGCCCTAAATACATCATTTAACACTGCGTGGCAATGTTCTCCACTCCACAAATGCCTTGATTGATACAAAGGCACAATATCTTGGCTGTTAAAACCAAACAGAAAGTGAATAATCGTATCAAGCTTGTGCCTATTATTCTGGAAAAATGCAGACAACAATGGCGCAGTGAAATAAAGACAATTCTTTGTGTAACTGAAACAAAATTAGGATTTTCTTCATACATTTATGCATAACCTGTTAAATGCTAATTTTGCTTTGATTTTCCTAATAATGGGCTACATTAATGCATAATGGGATATAAAAGCCATTTTAAAGCCGAGAGCAGTCTTGGTTTATAGCATTCATGGCAATAGTTTTTCACAAGTTTGTAGACAGTAATCCTGACCATGCATTGCACTGTTGTCATTGTTTTGGCATTATTGAGGTGGCAGATTTTATTTATTGGCAATAGAAACAGGTTTACAGGAGAAGGAAGAAACAGCCATGGTGAGTATTAGTCCAACAGCATTTCTAATTAAGAGTGATTGCAGCACACTGGCAGGGTTGTTTGACTGACTTTCCTGACATAGAGCATTACCTTGTACTCTCCCTTTACTGCATGATGAACAAACACAGCTGTGAATGTAAAGTCTTACAAGAGTGCTGTTGGCCTGAAAGAACCACCGAGGAGCAAGAATGTACTAATGATACGATCCCTTATGTTTCTTTTTTAATTGTTTTTTTTTATTATTGATTCTGTTCTTGACGTAAGAAGCTTCAATGAAACTACAACTTTCACCGCTCTCTAGGGTGGCGTTAGAGATGGAATCACTGATATTGTCTTTGATATGTGACTCACGTTGCTGCCAAAAACAAATGTTCAGAACAGAAGTTATCTGGGGGTTGCAGAGCCTCTGCACTGAATCAGCTGAGTAAAAAGCAAAGGATATTGCAAGGAATTTATTTCAGAAAGCGATTTGGACTCAGTGAGAACAACAGAAATTTTGCTTTGCACTGATTTCAATATTATAGCAAACTGCATCCTGCTGAAAACATGTCAACATCCCCTGCCTGGAGAGCCGACCATCTGAGAGTCATTTAGAATATTACTATTTATTTATTTATTTATTTATTTATTTATTTATTTGAAGCAGCTGTAAAATGTCATTAGCAAATCTTCTACTTGGCCTGTACTGAGGAGAAGAGGACCACTATATCTGAGGTGCTGAACTGTGTAAAGTTGTTGGTTTTATTTATTTGTTAATTGTACAGTGTGGCTACTGCAGACAGAATGATAAGGTTGCTGGAATCAGAACAGCAGTGACCTGTTTGTGATTTCAGGCTGGTTTGAGTGGACCCGCAGTCAATGCATGATTTTTTGCCAAACCCAAGAATGATTCCTGGCTCTGTCAAGCAGTGCAATAAATCACCCATGAGCTAAAGGTCTGCAAGGTAATAGCTAAAAAGTATTGGAGGAATTTCATTTCACTCTAAACAGTCTCGTGGGCCCGTATAACAGCAAGAATATAACCAACTGCTTCCGCCCTGCAAAATGCATTATGTCGGGCAGGAAAGATCTGACAGCTCTGGTTATTGTTTTCCTTCTGGTCTAATTCATAGAGGTGACATTCATAACCCTCAAAGCCTAAATTACACATTGTACAATGCTGTATGCATACATTCAGCCAGCAGCATTACCTTCCTTCACTAAACCAATGGGCCAGCTGGCCAGCCAGCCTGCCACTGTCTGCAACGGGAGGGTGGTTGAAAGCAAAATGTTGGAGGAAACATCTACAAAGAGTTTCATTCCTTTTAAGATTTTATCTGAAACATGAAGCACAATATACATTGGCACATACTAAAAAAATAGAAGGGGATAATGAAAAAGGTCCACAGCAATTGAGATGTACCGAAACACTTTTAATCTTCAATCAGCTGAAGAAAAAAGAGCCTAAGTTCCGAGTGCCATAGAAAAGATGAATACAATATACTTCCCCATTTAAAGTACTGCACCTAAGAGCTAATCTGTAGTCCATTTATCACCATATAAATCATACAGCTGAGGACTCTTTTTGACTCACCTTGTGGTTCAATTCAAAAGCTATTACATGATTAATGAGGAGTGTGTCCAACGGGGCTCTTTCAACAGCTCAACTACAATGTTTCCATGGTATTTAAACGTGGGCAACAATTTACTGTGTGGATGTCCATGACTGAATATAAAAAAAAAAAAAAAAAAACAATCGCAAAAAACAATTATGAGGGAAATAATTAGCAAGTGTATTTAGAGAATAAGTGAGCACTCACTTTTTAGTAATTTGCTTAGCAATTTGTTCAATTTGAAATGACTGCACGTATCAAATATGATAATATTCTGCAATATGTTTTATACTGTAAGATAACTGCAATATGATTACTATATTCTACAATATATTCTATTGCCATTTACATATTCTCTGAGTAATTAGAATTTAAAACCCCACTAAAATGACGAGTGAAAGAAAACAATATGACTGAAACAACTGCTGACAGAAGATAACACGTGGTTGGTAAAGAGATGGCTTGTGAGGCTGTGTTAAGCATCGACTGATGGTCTTTACTCTGATATAGGGCAACAAGATACTTAAGCCTCTGAAAGACCAAGCCACTTGGATATGGCCTGCTGAGGGCAGGCTATAAGAAGATTCTTGGAGGCTCAGAAGGTGTTTTGCAGCTAAGACTAATTGCAAATAAGAATTATGTATGATCTGTTAAAGCAGCATCAAATTACATTAGGAGAAAAAGGTTGGGAGGTTGTGCAAGGATCTGTAATCAAATGTGCTTGCTGGTGCTGTGACTCAGTGCCATAAAATGAGCTGCCGAGGCTGGTTTTCAGAGCTAAAGAGCAATCATAAGCTCGTCTGTCTTTTGCAACAATAGCCACATAGTACAGGGGAAGTATGTGAGCAGCTAAAGTTAGCATCTGTGCAGTCACCATCTGTGTGGAAATGTCAGAGCCGGAGGAGGGGAGGGGTGGGGGGGGCCCATAGGGTCTCATACAGGATGAGATCGCTGAGTGATTCAACCCCCTTTTCCCCTGCTTCGTAATGCCCTGCCCACACTGCCTGCTCAATTGATGTCACCTCGATCACATAGTGGGAGTAACAGCAGACGTGATAAAGGAAAGAGAGAGAGCGAGAGAGAGAAACAGAGAGAGAGAGAAATAGAGAGAGAGAGAGAGAGAGAGAGAGAGAGAGAGAGAGAGAGAGAGAGAGAGAGAGAGAGAGAGAGCTAGCAGTTCTGAGAATTGATGTTATTCATGGATCACATTCCAAAAACAGTGGGGACAGTTAAGGTACGGTTCTTGACAGGGTAGAACAAACGTGTTAATTGACCCGTCAAAAGCACAATATTGATTCTCCTTGGGTGCTATTCTTTGGCATTTCTTGCAGAAACTGAATCACTAAAGATACGATTTGGTACAATGAAGTTTTTCCAGAGTTCTACCCCACCCCAGTCATACGTATCTGTACTCTTTCAGTTACACCATGCTTCCTTCTCTAAGAGCGCAGAAAAGTGCAGGTGGTAATGGAGTGCTGTCTCATGGATGGCTGCATGTGGCCACTGACAGGTAGGGTTTGTCCCACTGGTGCTTCAAAGGGCTCTGTGTCTGACCTTCACTTGCTCTAGGGCAGTAATGAGAAATGAAAATGAAAAGTTTATCTCAGCGTTCTGCTTTGCATACTGTACCGTCTGCAGCAGGAGCAGTTAGTGTGTGATATAGGCACCTGATTTTCAATTTGTGCATTTCTGCTACATTCTCAGACATATTTTCATTTGCAACAGTCATTTCACCCTTATTATAAAATAAACACCACCAAAACAGATTACATCCATTTGTATTTGCATAATTTATTTAGCTTTTTGAAGTGTATATGATTGTAAATGCATTTTTGATTTAATGGGTACAGTGGTTTAACGGAATGCCTAATGGATATTTAATTCTAGTCAAATGTAAATCTAAATAGTCATGCAAATTATGCAGTTTTAGTAACCAATGCAATATTGATAGTGATTCCGCATGCAGCTTTCACTGAGTGGTAGTGTGATGACCTCAATAAACAACTCTTGAATCTTATACAGCGTTGTCAAGCGCTATAAAATCCCACCATATAAAATCCTCCATTATGCCATGTTTATTATCACCATTTTACAATGATTTCAATAACAGACACATAAAACACACACATTCATAATTGCATACACGCACACACACATATACACCAAAAACATGCAGTATATGGACACACACACACACACACAGAAAACCAAAGCTTACACTCACATGTACACACACACACACATATTCACACACACACATACACACACTGACATTTAGCAGTTTCAGTTTTTTTTTAAAATGAACAGCTCAGCTCTGGTAATTAGATAGAGAGAGCCTCTCATACTGGACTACACTGGGTCTCATCCTTCAAATGTGACTAATTATGTCGCACTCATGCTATACTAGGGCTTTAATCTAGCACACAATGCGGGGTGTGATAATATGGTACAAAGTCAGCTTACTGGCTCCATCCTTATTTGGAGCTTGACCATCTGTTGTTGCTTTGATCACAACAATTAGCATAGTTAAGTGACACCTCTGCGGTTCTCGCCAAATCATTGACAGTGAGCGCTGACAGAGGTGATCAAGTTAACCCTTTGCAGGGATGGAAGGAATTAGCACTCACATCCTTTCTCTCTAGTGGTGGGAATGTTAAGTTGTACGTATGTCCTTTAGGGGGTTGTTTCAGGGGAGCAATGCTGACGTGCTGCAGGCACATAACCCTGTGAAACATGTAAAGACATGACAACCAGGAATTATGAAGAAAACATGAATTTGCAGGGACTTTAGGTCCCATCAATTGCACTGACATGCAAGCAATAAGGGTCTATATCGAATAATTACCATTCTGTTCTGAGAAAAGCGTAAATACATACATGAATATGGCCTTAGTTATTAAAAACTATGAACAAGCTATTCATTGCATTTGGTTTCAAAAACCAATATCAGTGTGCACACTGGATACTGTGCAGGTGAGTTACTTTATAGAAATGCTTTCTCAGGTCACACCATTAAGGTTTCATTTCCCTCAGCGAAATGGTGGAGCACACAGCAGTTGGCTGCCGCTGCCGCCTCTAAGAGAGACATTTTGCAGTAACGGGTGAGGAGATGTGAAAATTATACTGTGTGAAAAGATCAGCTTTCTGATGCCATCTGCATCCTGGCAGGCGGCAGCCAGTGATGGCTGGGTGTGTTAGCAGAGAGGTTTTCCTCAGCCACGTTCCGCACGGCTTGCAGCTCCACTCTGTCGCTATCCTTAGGGCCCTCTCTACTCAACATTCACTCCTGCACTGGCCCTCACCCAGGCCATCTCACCCCGTTACCTGCATTCACATTGCACTGACCCTCACCCTGGCCATCTCACCCTGTTACCTGCATTCACATTGCACTGACCCTCACCCTGGCCATCTCACCCTGTTACCTGGATTCACATTGCACTGACCCTCACCCTGGCCATTCCACCCTGTTACCTGGATTCACATTGCACTGACCCTCACCCTGGCCATCTCACCCTGTTACCTGGCATTCACATTGCACTGACCCTCACCCTGGCCATCTCACCCTGTTACCTGGATTCACATTGCACTGACCCTCACCCTGGCCATCTCACCCTGTTACCTGCATTCACATTGCACTGACCCTCACCCTGGCCATCTCACCCTGTTACCTGCATTCACATTGCACTGACCCTCACCCTGGCCATCTCACCCTGTTACCTGCATTCACATTGCACTGACCCTCACCCAGGCCATCTCACCCTGTTACCTGGATTCACATTGCACTGACCCTCACCCTGGCCATCTCACCCTGTTACCTGCATTCACATTGCACTGACCCTCACCCTGGCCATCTCACCCTGTTACCTGGATTCACATTGCACTGACCCTCACCCTGGCCATCTCACCCTGTTACCTGCATTCACATTGCACTGACCCTCACCCTGGCCATCTCACCCTGTTACCTGCATTCACATTGCATTGACCCTCACCCTGGCCATCTCACCCTGTTACCTGGATTCACATTGCACTGACCCTCACCCTGGCCATCTCACCCTCTTATCTGCGTTTGCAGGCTCAACAATAATTCCATTATGCACAGAATTAGTGCAAAGAATTTTATCCTCCTTCCTTGTTATATTACTGACACTATGTAGTTAAAATATTTATCTCTGGAGGTTTGTTTACTGTTTATTTGTGCATTTTGTTGTTCCACCAACCTGCAGTGGCTTCAGGTTGCATATCCAGATCAGTCTGTATGCCTTGACAAACCAGAATTGGGAAATACATTTACCTTAGATGCCAAGACAGTGACAGAAGCTGGAATGATTCAGAGCTGTCCATACAACACTGAACCAATTTGTATTTGGCAAATTTCTATTGGAATGTCTAACTTCCAAAGAACCATTTGTGGTCCTCCGCGCACTGTCCAGCACCGAGTAGATGTTGTAAATGTTTGTAAAAATATGCTTTCGATGCAGTAATTTATGGATCCTGGGGAAGCCAGGATTGATCAGGCTCATCAGGAGGAAAACCACCTAACAGCATTAGCTGCCAGTAGTGAACACTTCCATCTTTTAGATTAAATCTCATCTGCCGGTGTGGTTATGACAAACAGAGCATGTCAGAACTTTTGGAGATACTGAATATAAACATTGATGCCTCAATCATCAAATTCCCACCATTTTATTTTGAGCTGTTACCACTGCATGTCTCACCTGACTTTGAGTCCAAATCAGAGTAGCACGAAACGTTCATCACTGCATCAAACACTTGATATCTGCTGGCATTCCTACCATATTGTAGACACGATAAATAAAAACGTTTCAGCAAATGAAAGAGTCTGTTTAGTTCATGGAAATTTATTTGGGAAGTTTTGTTGTTTTATTCGTCACACAGCCATGAAACATTGACAGTGGTGATGCAAGCATTCTCGCCATGCACTGAGCTCAAAGCTGTTGCATATTGAGACACAATAACATTATTTTTAACAGTTATAACAGTGCTTCCTTAGCATTAACGCTGGCAACAAACAGTTAAAACATTTTTGGATTCATAGAAATTGGTTGCCAATGACTTATCAGAGCTAAATTGACCACCTCTTTTAGCAGCAGATCTGGCTCAAATGAAAACATGACAGCAAAAATGTCCACCTGATGCTCTATTGTCTAAGCCAGGTGCACAATCACTGCCATCACTTAATCATTGTGAAAATGGGCTCTCTCATGCAGCTGGGCGAAATATCATTAATAGATTGCAGTGTGCTTTTACATTTCTGAATCAGTTTGCTTAGGAATAATTATACAGTGATGTTTTTGTGTGAGCAGTAATGGCATGGAACCCTTGAACTGTGAGAGTTAATTGGTGCCTCAAAACTGTCTTGTAGGCTGCCTGCACTATGTTCTTCCCCTGCGCTCCTCTGCTATTCTAATCCTTCATGATGATGAGCTGTGGTGGGTAAAGCAACTGGAAGCAGCTGCATTTGTCATATTATTCAGATTCAACATTTCTGAAAATTCATTTGAAAAAAAAAAATGTGACAATCACAAGCCAGGCATTGTGTTAAAAATATGCATGTTACAAGATTTTGTACATGTGTTAATTGGAATAATAATTATCTTCATTCACCTCATATTATTTATTAACCAGATTCAACTTCTCCATGTACCATTGTAATACGTTATATGGTTATTGATTTTGTACAAGAATAGATGAATTCATTAACCCAATGAAATACTTCTTTACCTGCTATTTATGTATTCATTTTGACATTATGCTACATCTGAAGATATTCAAAGGTAAACGTGTAAAAGTAAAACTTGTTTTATCATATCAAAAACACATACTAAATCTGGAATAGAAAATATGTTCTGGCCCAGTCTTACGAATACTGCATTTTTGTTGTTACTGTAGCTGTTGAGTGTACACAGGGTTAAAGGTTCATATATTGCATCTGAAGTGCAGCTGTCGGGGAGGAACAATCTAACAGCGCCTGTGAAAGTACTGACCCCTGAGGGCCGCAGGGTGGATGGGTTGTTGAAAAGAGGGGGGTTTACTGCAGTATTCAGGTCTGTGGATTTCACTCACGTGGGTGTAGATCCTCTTATGATCTTGAAACCATGACACATACTGCCAGAGGAGGGGAACTGGTGGGGTGGAGTTTTCTGTGTGTGTGTGTGTGTGTGTGTGTGTGTGTGTGTGTGTGTGTGTGTGTGTGTGTGTGCTTTGTCTTTTTTGGCCTTTTGGTACAGTCTGATAAAAAAAGACAGTTCTATGGGGGTCATGGTGTGTATTAAGAGAGGGACCATCTTTGGGACTGTGTGGAACCATTAATGAACCATTTGATACTGTAGAACTGTTCAATAGTACCAGATGGTTCATTAGCCGTTGGATCGATTTGGTACCGAAAAGGTTCCCTGGTGATAATGAGCAAGAAAAACTCACTTCTTAAAGTGTAGTGCAGAGCCTTGGGAGTGGATAGAAAGCACAAAAAGTAGAATAATTTTGCATTGCAAAAAATCCTATGTGCTCATTAGCTCAGGTAAAGAGGTGTGAATGCGTGGGCTCTTGTGATGGGGGATGCTGTGCTATCTCGCATGAATGAACCATATTTAGAATATGTACAGAACACCTGGGCACAAAGCAGCTCTTAAAATGAATTTTGGTCTTTCACATACAAGATCATGAAAACACATTAGATTTCTTTTATATCCATTGCCAATATGGGGAAGTGATTACTTTGGTTAAACAGAGCTGAGTGAGAGTTATATCTCAGCATCACTTCACCATGTGAAGAAAATGATTCATATGCATGCACAGCATACAGTGCCCTCCACAACACATTGGCACCCCTGGTAAACATGAGCAAAACAGGCATTAAAAAAAAAATATCAATTGTTTTCTTTTGATATTTCATTCAAAATATTCAGAAAAATCTAGTCTTTATGTAAAGTAAAATGATTGAAGAACAAAACTAAATCTCATAATGAAATAAATATTCTTCTCTAAAACATGTGTGCCACAATTATTGGCACCCCTTCCCTCCCTTTGCCAAGGTAACAGCTCTGAGTCTGCACCTATCATAGGAATATAGAATAATTTTATTGAAAGATCAAAAAGGTAAACAATGAAGATTTTTTTTTACTGTCCATTTTTCTCATATTTACCAGGGGTGCCAATATATGTGGAGAGCACTTTATATTTATGATTATGATGATATTCAGAAATACCATTTTGACAGAATCATATCTATTTTGATTAGGCAAGTCTAGTCTTCTAGTGTTAGAAGTTCATTTTTGAGCTGTACTCTGATGAAAAGATTGTACAAAATGGCTGGGAGGGTCTTTTATTTTTAATTTTTATATTTTTTAAACTCGTTATGTCATTAATGTTGCATGCTAGAACAGAGATTAGATAGCTCAATCACTTTGTGTTCTCATTGTGTCAGAGCCTTCCCAGTGTAACGATTGCCTTGTTGCTTGTCTCACAATTAAATCTGTAATCATTGACAAAATAAAATAAAACACATCTTAACACTGCCTAATTACTGAGGGCAGTGCCAGCCATTACCAAACAATCCAGTGTGATTAGATTGTTTCTTGGATAGGGATATCTGTTAGTTAATTAGATTTATGTCACTGGTACTGCCCCTGGTACTGCCACACGTTGAAAGGCATGTTTGTCAACTCTAATTATCAGTCAAAGCAAGGGAACAGATGAAGACTGACAAGCCCAGTTAATATTGGGAACAACTTTACTCATTTTTAGAAAACCAAATCATTAACAATGCTAGTAATGTGGGAACAGAATTTAGACAGTATTCCACAACTTTCCATCTACAATTTAAAGGTCCACACAGTGAGAAAAAAGCATGCATAAAATAAAAAAGACAATCTGCACTGAAGATCATTTACTTGCATTCTCAGAACATGTTGTCAGTGCCGACTTGTGAGCTTGTAAGATGCAAGAACCGTTATGCTGAGCACATCATTGGAGAACATATGCAGTGCACTTCTGATTATTCATTAACCACTGACTACTGCCAGAAAGCAGTGAGGTGAGGCAAGCCCAGCATATCAATGCAAATAAGAAAAGGTGCGTTAATATTCATTTTAGTGATGGATACAACTAGACCACATAATGTTGTTTACAGTGTCATTTCTCAGACATTTCTCACACATATGTCATACATAATAAACATTAATGAGGCATATATGTATGATGCTTGATCATGATATCAGCATGATGTTTAAAGAGGTGTTATGGGATAGAAATCGCAGTCGAGAGCAAATGCAATTACTAATTTCTTATTCTCAGCCTTATTGAATTACACTGTTGACAGGCACAGCTGAACCCCGCTGTAAGGTTACTCTGAAGCTGTGGACTGTTGGTAAAAAGCACTTAGCTCATAATGCATACTCAATGATTTATTTCCTGTCATGTGACTGTGTTTATTACTTTGAGCTGAACTTTTCAAACAATTTTTTAGAAACATTTATAAATACTTTTTAAAAAAAAGATACAGAAAGCAGAGCACACTTCTCTCTCTCTCTCTCTCTCTCTCTCTCTCTCACACACACACACACACACACACACATACATATTTAAGATAGTGTAAAGTTTATCCACTGAAGTATGGTACCTTATATCATCACTCATGATATTGTTAATATTTTTGAAGCTCTTTGATTCTATTTTTCTATATTTGATGCTATACTATATATGAAACATGAATAATAATTGAACACCCCCAGTCTCGCTAAACCAGTTCTCATTCTGTTCCATTATTATTATGTATAAAATGTGACATGACATTCAATCCATCACCTCAGAAATGGTGTTGTAATTTAAATTCATTGCAAAAGTTCACACTCCAAGCAAAGTAATGGAATGTGCCAGTTAATGTACACAATTGTAGAATGGTGTAAATGCTCCAGACATACATGATGTTGAAGACAGGTGAGGGAAAAAAAGGAAATCGGCTGTTCATTCAGCCCTAGAGATAAACGAATCAGTGTCACGGTAAGATTGAACTGACATGTAGAAAGAGCATTATGGATGGTCTGGAATGAGAGATGGGAAATTAGACTTATTTAGTCAACAGGGACAAATATTTCTTCATAATGAAAAAAAAACTTTCCTCATGTGTAAAATATAGGCTATTAATATAAAATATGCTGGGGTAATAAATTGGTAAAGACATAAATAAAAAACAAAATAATTATAAAAAAGTATGGGAGAATGGAGCACATCTAGGCCATGAATAAATTGGAAAAGAATGTAATGAGAACTTGACTGATTTCATTTAGGACCTCAGCCTTCAGTTGTCCTATTTATGTTTTTTTTTTCATGACATGCTGTGTTTGTCTGTAATTACATCATCAGGACCATAACTGAAATGATCAAATAAATGCATTTTTTCGGTAAACAATCTTACAATTCCAAATGTGCTTCACTGCTGGAGGTCCATGAATTCTGCACAGATATGTCTCTGTGTGTAAACAGCCATCGTCAAAAAGAATACACGTTTGCATATTTTCCTCTATCTCCGCTTTTAGAAGTATGGAAGAAATGAAATGCAAGACAGGCTGATGACAGTTTTGCAAATGATATTGTTTTCTGTTCCGTATATGAAATTATCTGTCATATGTCATACCAATCTTTAGTAATCTAAAGATACATGCATTTAAATATTCATATAATGCACAGCAGTTTTTATGAAGATAGTTTCTGTTAAAGGTATGTCTGTTGCAAGTAACAGTTAGTAATAGTCAGGAATTGAGTATTAAAATACCTCTGTAATTTCACTGTTCTGCTAATAAGTGTTCTGTAACATTCCTGATTCATTATCACAGAGCTGAATTTGAAAATGTGAAAAGTGTTAATGTTATGATTTTTACACCATCTGAATTCCCATGCTGAGGGCTGAGGACAGTCCTGCTGGCTTGGAACCCCTCACCCAGGTGACCCCCGGAAGGTGAAAAGCAGCTACTGGTATGTACAGTGTAAACATCTGCCGAGGTTCCCACTTGAATTCCCAACCATAGTGGTATGGCAGCTGTAGTGTATTAAGGCCTAACAGATGCTAACACTTGTAGACCAGCCATTTTGAGTGAAGACAGATCAACAATATATAGGCATACACCCATGCCTGCAAAGGCACTATCAACTGCAACCTATAGCCTCATTTGTCACACAAACACCTATGCCAACACAATACCTATCTAAAATGCTTCTGGCAACAGTCTTACTGTATTGTCTGATAAATATATTGTTGTCTATTGTTTTTCATCTAACACAAGCATGGTAGAATTATAGATATTATGTTATATTCTTCTTCAAATTAAACACAGCACACATATATGAATAAAAAAAAAAACTATTCAAAATGTTTATAAATAAGGTTTCTTTAAAAGTTAACTATTCATCTGGCTGCTTATCCGAATCTGTGGAAAGATTCAAGATAAGCAGTGCTGCTGGGAAGTTTTCTGTCACTTCACTCTTCCATAAGGTAGGTGAAGGTAAATTAAAGGATAACATTTCATCTTTATTCACTGCTATCAAATACAAACATAATTGTTAGGTTGTGTGGGTGGGGGCTGTAGGAGGGTGCCATAGCAACTTGCTAGGAGACCACAAAGTCTTTAGGACAGATAAGCAGGCAATTTGCTAGTCATAGTTTAACTAGATGAACAGTTTGTCTGCCAAAATAACAGCGAATTCCCAATGATATTGATCACATGCCAGATGAAGGATATTTCATTTTTCACTTGGTGGAGTGGAGATACTCCCCCATATACTTCTGTATTCCAAAACATGCTTTCCTGCAGCACAGCTTTCTCATCACCAAATGTGCAAACTTCATACTTTTACTAAATTGTTCACTTAAACTTTTGTTTAAGCAATAATTGTACTTCATGTGTTCCTTGGAAATTAGAAACTGATATGTTTAATTCCTTTCTGTTCATAACTAAATTCAGTTTATTTCTAGTTTTATGTTCTGCTCCCCAAACAGTTTCAATTGATTTATTAAAGATACTAGTATTCATTTAATACGAAATTATTGTACAAAATGAAAACTAGGTCGTTTTAAATGATTTACTCAAATGCTTCCATAATCCCGGATATTTGATAAAAGTGTATGAACACTTTTAAATGAGAGGAGTATTCAATGGGAAATAACATAGTGACAAAAATAGGAGGTCAAGGTATCAGCCAGCTGACAATCATTATCATTAATAAAAAAAACATTTTTGGCTGGAAATAGGTGTTGTCATGTCAATTAAAATCATGTTAGTTCTTGTCAGCAGATGTATTAATCAAAACTGATGAAAGTATATGAAGAACATGAGTAATGACAGCATGTTCCATCCACATCTCCTAGGGATTATAAAAAGCTGCCAGTGGGGAAGACAGAAATATACATACTCTCTATGAAACCATTGTTTTGCAGAGTTTAATGGGCTCTTTGAAAAGGTCTGAAATAATCATGTGCAGACACTCCGATGAATTCCGTAATTACAGAATATCAAATAAGAAAACTCTCCCTGGTTATTATGAAGCAATAACCTTAGCTACTGAAAGCAGCTAATGTTACTGAACTGTGTGTTAAAGTGTTAATTGAAACTGATGGCTGCCCCAAAGCTATTTGCTATTTTCAGAATCCCCTTGCGATATTATGCCTTAGTTACCTTTTCCCACAAATGTAGCTTAAGAGTTAACAGTTACGTTCCCTCAGCCAATTGTTTGGATAGCCATTTGCTGCAAAACATATTCCTGATGTGAACAGTGCAGGATTCTCTGTGTCTGAATATCAAGCCTCCTTAAAGAGCTTTTCACATTACAAAGCAAGCTCCTGCACCCGGCTATCGCCAACAGTGCTGTTTTAAAAGGGCTCACATTTCATTATGAAAGCCCTATTAGGGACTATGAATCCACTTTAAGTATGCATTTGACAAATGGAGTGCAACTGGTGGAGTAAGTAAGCAAGTGGGGAAAGGACATTGGTTCGAAATGTGTTGGAAACCTACCCATTATGCCCTCAGAATTTAAATGTGGGCCTCCTTTTATTAAAAGATTTCAAAAGGTCATCAATGAATGTATGCAATATGTCTTATGTGGAGTTGTACAGATGACATTGTGTAATAGGCCCTTTGAAGATTAGACCCTTAGATTTGTGACTGTCTCCTAACTCTGCTACTACAGTCTTTTCATAAGTAAAGTGTGTGTGTGTGTGTGTGTGTGTGTGTGTATGTGTGTGCATGTGTGAGGGTGTTGAAATTTGGATGAAGTAAGGTAATACTGTCATTTCAATCACAGACAGGCTTATGCTACAAATAGCTTCTCTGTACTTTGACAGACATTGAATACCATGTAAAAAGGATAGCCTTGTGTTTCACAGATGCTACTTCTTAATGACCAGTGCTACCATGAATAACACATGGGCCAGGACAGTTCAAAATGAAATGAACTGGTGAAAAATTGGGGGCTGACGTACACATGCTTATCCCTGACCTTATACTGTATGTGCATGTCCCTGCTCCAGATATTCAAAGTGTGGGTTGCCAGACTTCATTTGCATGCCCCTTGGACTGCAAGACTTTTCCATCAGTCTCAGTCCACGAGCCCCCCCATACATCCCTGATGTACCTGAATGTGAAAAAGGGCCTGGGGGAAAGCAGGGTTTCCTCTGTCCCTGAGAACTGGAAAACATCTGATTCCAAGATTCATGACACCTGCGCAGAATAAGAGATGGGATCTTGGAGCTCGCTACTGCACGAGAAGAGTGTGCTTCTTCCTCCTGTCGATGTCTCCCTTTTTCACGCATGCATTAAAGGGGTTTTGCAACCGAGAGGAAAATTACATTTTAAAAGGTTTAAAACTCATGGATCAAAAATGATCAATGAACCATCATGGGGCAGGTGAAAAACTCCTCCATTTTAAATGAAACATACATTTTGACTGTAGGCAACAGAAATAAAAGACAAACAGTGGTAAAAATGGATTGATTTGGATAATGAAGACATATTTAATGTAAATATATTATGGTGAACTAATGTATGGTTGATTGTGTCTTCAGAGCGTCTACAAAAGCTTATCGATTTCCCATTATGAGGCATATTTAAAAACAGCTCTGTTGTTGGGCCTCTGAAACTCATAAACAAGCAGTGAAAAACATCCAAGTAAAGCCAAATACCCCTTTCATCCAATACGTTCCTGAACCCAATACATGTTTGAATTCAATCTGTGTGCTAACGTAATAAACACTGTACTGACGGCATAGGCTACATGATCAGGCTTGTCTCCTGTTTTAGATTCTGTTTTAGATTATTTTCCTGTTTCATATATTTTCTTTTCTTTTTCCTATGCTGCAAGATACAAGGAAAATATATGTGCTGTGTTTTTTTTTCCAGTATCGACTTCAAGTCTAATCCATTAGCAAAGCTTATTTGTGCTGTTTAAATGATAGTTGCTGTTTCCTCGTAAATATAGTAAAGCAATATCCTAATGTTCCGAGTGTGGACGCATCTACGCTGCTCTGGCTTGTTCAGATATATCCTTTGGGACACACTTTCTGTTCTGTTCAGGCTCTCTATAGGTTCCTTTCTGTAACCTAAAATCAGTAGGATAGCACATGAGTAGAAAGAATAAAAAATATTAATATTTTTATCCCTAATTTTTTCTCAACCTGAACTTTTTCACAGCTCAACTCTCATTGACCTGGCCAGACTAGGCCAGTTGTTGCCGTGCCATTGCAGACCTCTGACCACAGCTTGCGACGACTGGCTGGGGTTAGCATGGCTCATGTTTGCTTTCAGAATGAGCATCTTTACCATGTGAGCCACCCAGGGCCCCACTAAATAACAGTTTTGTCTTATCTCCATCAACTTGCTTCTTCCTTTTGTAGGGAGTTTTAATAATCTGGTTTAGATGAGAAAAACAATCCTGTTTCTTCATATTGTAAAACAATATACATCAGTGTATCAACAAGATCCATCTGGACTTTACTTTCCCTGAAAAACATCTGAAAAACTATACTATTTTAGGCAAGCATAGAAAAAAGACTAAATACAAGGCCGTAGATACGGGGAAAATAATTGCTATTAATTTACTGATTCCCAGAAGCCATTGTTCAATTTGATAATACTGAGAACACCATTAGAATTTGACAAAGTGAGTGAATTAGAATGTCTGTAGGACAGAACTACATTGGGATAGATCATGTTACCCTAAGATATATGAAGTGTTTCTCAGCTGGATATAAAGTTTTCCAGGTAACCTCATTACAGAAACACTTGTGATTTCCCCCACCAGACGTTCCCAGCAGCCTGTCAGCATGAAGTGAATTTCACTGAATGACAGATATAATTCCTCCATTTGTTATGTATTAGTAGCCATGGGGCTTTGTTTCTCCTCTTTCATTATTCTTCAGTCTGTGCAGCACTTAATATCTTTCAGTCAATCTGTAAATGTGTCTGTCTGTGAGCATTTGGCAGATTTAACTTTCATTTCCCAACTCACTAACCACCAAATGGAAATACATTAGCACAACAGCACATATACTACGGCCTACAGATTATTATTATATTTTTAATGAATTATTCTTCATCCTGACAATGGATTATCATTTTAAATATAAGGGAATTTTGTTGTATGTGCCCTCAATTTTTTTGAAGAAATGAGCGCACTTGATATTGCCCCTGGTATTGGTGTCATCAAATGGTAAAAAAAGGTATAAGCATTCCGATTTTCAAGTTTAAAATTCCATTTAATCATTCACATCATTTTCAGGATAAAGACAATTGCATAAAAATGAGGTACCTGGTGGCATTTTATGTGCAACCTTTACAGTCTTGCTTGAACTCACAGCAAGTGAACCTAAGCATGTGATCATCAGATTATACCTGTGGACCTCCAAATAAGGTCTAATAGACATAACACTGCAAGCGGGGGTTATGGGATGGCAGGGGGCGCTGAGACGTGTGAGCCAGCAGCAGAGCTCAGGGTCTCGTCAAGACGTGAGCGTGGTGGCTTAAAGTGGGTGTTGAAACAGCCGTATCACTGACACATCTTGAAAACACCTGTGTTTGTGAAGTGGGGGGGTGTGGGGGAGGGGTGTGGGAGCTGGTGTCAGAACGCGTGAACCTCTGGTAGGGGCCAGGTTGTTAATAACATACCTGTGGGCTTGTTGGGATTCAGTCAGGTTTACTGGGCTGTCTGGCCCCTGGAGCTCCTCATTAGAGAAAATAACATAGCATAAACTGCCTTTGACAGGGAAGAAAAAATGAACCTGAGTCAAAGCAAGAAATACACCTAACACACTCATATGCCTGCATGTATTTGTTGCAATACAAAATTTATTACAGAGGTACAAAATGGTTAATACGTTCTGCTATACGTTAATCCATTCTGACTGAAAGCAATTTTTCTCTTTATGGCATTGTCACAATGCTTATGTTTTTTATTAAGCAGGCAATAAAGCAGAGAACATTACAAACATTTTCTCATTTGATTTTATCTTTAGAAAATTGTATTAATCTAGACACAGTTTAAAAGAAAACCCTGCACGGTGATACCACCACAATCTTTTGGGTTATTGGTTGATTATCTTCAGTGTATGGTGAATATGAATGAAAAAGAAGAACATTTATTTGCTCTGAGATGATGTGTACTGGATTTACACATTGTACATACTTTATTTATACACACTGCACTGAACATAAGGTCTGCTTATCACCCAGAATGGCTGTATATCCCAGAAAGGGCAAATTTATCACATGCTAAAATATGCTAAAAGATGCTGGTATGATAATATTTCCTTCATGTTTCTTCATCAGATTACTGGAGAAGGTCTAACTGCAACAGTACATCACAATCACATGGAAACTGTGAACAGCAACATGACCAAAATATTGCACCATTCATTAGTTCTGTTATTTTGTCAGACAGCACCCAGGAATACCAGTGTCTACCTCTGAGGACCTGCAGGGCTTAAGCAATGCAGGTACACCACCTGAGTATTTGAAAGGCTCGACACTGTGTGTTATTATTATTATTATTTATATTTTTTCCCCTCACATCGTCACATATCTGTTTGCAAATATATATTGTAAACTGGGCCAGAATGGGCACAGAATCAATACTCTCTAAAACTTTACTTTTGTTGCTGCCTGAAAGAAACAATTGCATATATTGTGTTGTTCATTTCAACTGACTGTTGTGTCCCTCCTTTGTATACTCTAATATTTCATCACCCAAAGAAGGCCAATGGATCAGAAATTACATTCACACCCTGTATGCCAAGCAATCTGAGCGGCCTTAAAATCCATATTATGTCCAACACTTTCTGACATTGTTGCTGTAAGAATCAGAATTGAAAACTCTGTTAAACATTACCCAGAGTGCAATGGAACATGGGAGTCTCAAAGAATGATAAAGCAATCTCATCGTAAAAATCACACTGTAAGAATCATTTTCTTCACCAAATAGTTTTTCCCCATTCCCTATTTTGCTAAAAAAGGAATCAAGGTCAACATATCCCTCATGGGAAATGTAGTGAAAATGTATCCACAGTATGGATTTGTCCATGAGTAATGTGATAATATGGTGGGACATACCCGTGACACAGTCAGTAGGAAATGACTGCAATACAGTGCATGTGGTATGTGGCAGGTATTTGCTTTAACCCACCATGACTTGACTGACTGACCAAACACTGAGTGTAGCAACCTCAAACTGTGAAGAACATAAGAGTGTAAGGTGACTTTTGTTTTATAATTTTCTGTCATTTGCAAAAAGTTTTTTTTTCTGTATTATTATTTTGTCTTTGGTGTGTGTCTCTCAGTCTCTCCTGTATAATGTAAGCCAAACGAAATTGTGAAGTATACAGAAGAGTGACTGCATCAAAGTGACTCCTTGGGGATTTGGTTCAGGTTTCATGACTGTCCCCAGGATATCTGTAACCAGCAAAGTTTAATGCAGTACTGGTTTAAGGTTCATAACAATGAAACCAAGCTGCTGAATATTACTCTGCATTGCCTTTATTCCCATAATGACATTGTGAAAATGGGTAGAATATGATAATTCTTGAGTTTGTTTCGATGAATCTGGGTTTTAATCTCAGAGTTTTTGAACATTTTGATTTATTCGCGCAGACATATTTAACAAAGGAAATTCAGTATGAGCTTGTTAGACTGACTAGCCTCCAGTGAGCTCCTGTCATACATTTCTCCCTCACTGCCAAACTGACTGCCAGGCATGGTGATGGGTTCAGTACCACAGTGAACTCAGCGCTGGTTACAAATAATGTGCCTTTCTCTCTGAACACATCCGCTAACACTCCATAGCCTGGGAAGAACTCAGCAGAGTCGCAGGCTCCATTTCTCCAATAAAAAGGGTTAAGATGCCTCTCCTCTACAGTTCATATAAAACTCAACGCAGTTTCCTTTCACTGCCCATCTGCTGCACAGCCATTTATTTACTATCTGCAGTATAAGTCTTTTCATCCATGTTCACATCTGCTTATCCTTGTACAGTTTATGTTATAATTGATTTTGTAGGCTAAATTATAAAACACTGTATGATAAATTATTACAGTAAATTAATTATGAGGAACTATGTCCCTCATCTGTTCCTTGTTCTTCTCATGCTGTTTTTTTTATTTATGTGTGCTGGTCTTTTCTATCTAAGGCTTCCATAGCAAAAACATTGATGCATTTATATTTTTTGAAGATATTATTAACACCAAGAAATATTTATTCATATAGGGCTGAATTCAGACCTGCGCTAAAGTGCATTTTCCATGTAAGTCTCCCAATCCCACAATGATAATGCAGAAACAGCACTTAAGCACAGGTGTGAATGAAGCCCATAATGATTGTGTACCTCTATGGAAAGACATATGACCAACCCCTATGAGCCACATGATCAAATAGTTAAAAATATATTTTTAATATTTTATTGAGTTAAAATAGTCTTTTCGGCCAGTTTTGGTTAAATAGTGTAAAAATGACAAAACATAATGTTCCACTTCAAAGCCCGCACACAAATGCCAAAGGACTCTTGCAAAATGACATTCTAATCCAGATTCACAAAACGGGTTCTACAGAGAGGGGTGCATTTGAGCTGCCATGAAAACACAAGGCCCCAAGTGGCATTGGTACAACTCTGGGATTCATCGGCAATGGTTTTAAGGACCTCCTTCAGGCACCCCAAGATGCTTGAAGGACAAAGCAAAACCTGGTGCAGAAAACACAAGTTTTCCCAAGGACAGACCACATTCTTTTTTCAATTTTAGAAGGGCTGAATAAGTTGGGTGATCATTAAAAGTATGGATGCCCTTGCTGGACGAAAGGGGCAGGGGCTGAAGACATTAAATGATTGTCCATTAGTATGGAAATCATTTATTGATAGAATCTCCTGTGGCCCAGCAAGACCAACAATATAAATACCCAGATACTCATTTCCATGCATATTGCCACCAAATTAGCCATGCTAAACCCTCTGCAGACAGAGGGTGAGATGGCTTTGATGCTGTGCATTTACCCATCTTTTTTAATGGCAATCTAAAAAGAGCAACATCTCTTTAACGTGCTCTCAACGCAGGGGTATAATTTCTGCGTCTGGCACCGAGGGCTGGTGTAGCTGTGTTGATGAGTTGAATAAATGCATTGATTTATGTGGCTGCTTTGGCAGGAATAGATACAGTGAGGGAATATTGTGTCAGGGTAGCTCTCCATCATTGTCCTGTGCTGACATAAGATGTATGGATGTGCACTAAATGAAAGTGTCTATCGGACCTTTGTGGAGACTCTGCCCACAGAGCAGGTTATAGCTACTTCAAAGAGCATTTAGTCATTGTCTGGAGGAGTCACAGATAGACATTAATTTGACAAAAATTTGGTGAAATTAATTCTTTGCATTTTATATGAAATGTCCATATTGTTTCAGAAATTGGGCATATTGGGACATATTGTTCAGTAGTTGCTTACAGGATGGCTCCTAAAGGTTTTTTATTCTGTGGAAACTGAACAGTATTGTGTCCCAGATGGGTTCAAGGTGCAAGATGACTTATTATTATGCAGTACTCATATTAATTTGTTTAAGAATATTAATTATGGAGAAGTACATATTTGTATCTGCATATTTTTAACCATAAAATACAATAGTAATTTTAGAAACAAGGTCAAATAATGTTGCTCCCCTCCTTCTAATCCTGTACAATGGACTGGAAGATAATTAGAAAGTAGAAATTGTAATGGTTATTAATTTTGTAATTATGCCTTATGAACTATCAGAGCATGTAATTGTGTTGGCTTTTAAAATATGTTCAGTCACTGTTAAAATTCATAAAGTGGTTTTGAACATTGATTACAATTTCAGCTTAATTTTTAGGGATGCTGTGTAAAAACAGAAATATAAAACTGAGATGTGATTTAATTTAACAATGTTTTCCCAAGGCGTCAAATCGCCAAGCACAATAAAGTGTAACCTGATTGAAAAATGAATAATTGCAAGATGATCACTTGGATGAATTGATGATATAGTTACATTTTTAATAATTATTTATGCAAAAGATACTTTTTAGAGGAAGTTAATATACACCATTTCAATACTGATTTACTGTATGGAAATGTCAAATATTTATTGTTTTCAACTTTTACTCATTCATTCAGAGCAGGGCGTGTGGACATATTCTTTATAAAACTCAAAGTTTTGTTGCGATTGTTTGCAAGCAAGAATGTCTAACTGGTGATAATATAACAAGATGATATTCACCTATAATGGGTGGAGTTAAAATGAGCTGTCAGTCATTACATCCTCCTCTCTATAGAAAAAAGCAAGGATTGGTTGAACTCAGGCAGCTACTGGTAGAAAATGGTAGCTATTGTTTGAAGAAAATATCAGCTATCATTCTCCTGATGACTCTTTCAATGTGAGCTGGAGCATTGCATTTACAATAAAACATTTTTAAAACTGAGAACAGCTGTCCAAATTATGTGTGATATAGAAGTGGCCAGTTAACATAATCTTCCTGTATCCCTACATATATGTATTCATATTTTCTTTGCTCTGTTAGTATCATATTATTTTGAATATTACATGATACCACATCATCTTCGTGATGCTAAGAACTGAGCTAATGTAGGAGCTGGAAAATATATTCTGAGATCTATCAATTTTAAAGCACAGAGTGCAGATTTGCACTTAAGTGCATTTTTCATGTAACTCTTCATATCGAGGACAAAGAGACTTACGTGGAAAATGCACTCAAGGGCGGTTGGATTTGGTCCAAAATAAATAATGTGCGTTTCTACTATTCATGTAACGGCAGAATGTAAACTTTTAGTTATACTATACATATTCAAACAATATAACTAAGCTCATAAATACTTTAAAATTATATTTTTTCATTATTCCAAGTAGTCCTTCCTCAGCCTGGAGTGCCTGACTATTTGTGGTACAAATGACGATTTCATACTGTGTATTCATTATACATGACTAGTTCTAGTGTCACACCACTCATACAGATTGTTCCAAATGGAAATCAAAGCACTTACCACAGAGATGGGGTGAAGATGGGGATTTACAGAACTAAGCTGATTAATAATGGAATCCTTTGCCTGCAGGTTTTCTTATCGCTGCTCAAGACAGTTGACTCTGTGCCTCGGCCACTTTCACTGTGTGCTCAGTGTTCTCACCATGCCCAGCATTCTCCCACCTGCACTAGCAAATACCAACATCATCTCTGACCTGCACACACCCACCTCAGCCCCTCAGAGAGGCATAACCACAGCACAGGTGTATGTGTATAAGTGTGTGCTTTTGTGAATGTTGCGTACATGTTCTTTACTGAAAATAAAGGAACAACTGGTAAGTGTGTCAGCGCATCAACCTGAGTTAAGAAACAGACCTGAAATGTCAAATAAAACAGATACTAGATCATAGTGGAACATAGACAGAATAGATCATTTACACACTGCACACACACTGAGCTTCCAAAAAGTAGTCTTATACACATTCTAGGATTTAAAAGTAAATGCATGACATTATGACATAAGCCAATTCTCATAAGGTCCCTTGTCTCCTGTACCAGGACCACGAATGACAGAGAGTTACAAGCATCTTCTGAAATACCTTTGGGGAAAGGGTAGCAGGGCTGTTCTTAGGAAATAGAGAATAGTGATGGGAATAGGGACACATGGTAATAATTCAAGTCTTGTCTTGAGTATTTCCCTCAGCTCACTTTCACTGGGTTTCTGAGATTACATTGGGAACAAAAAGAGCCAGCACATTTTACACAGCTGCTTGGCAATGGCAAAGTAGCATGTCGGACCCAATCACACCATAACCCTCCTTTTTCTTTTTAAAACCCAGGACTCATGAAAGAAGGTTGCAGCTGATGTTTAAATTTAAGCCGTTGACATTCCTTATACCTGTCAGTTTGATAAATTCATGGATTAATACAAATTACATAGAATGAATACTCATTCATAACATAACATTTTACATAAATGCTTGCCTGTTGAGTAGGCTATTTCTCTACAGTGGGAATTACATTTGATGACATCACACACTCAAATCCCAGCACATTTTTATGAAGAACAGTTCAGTGTTAAACCTGTGCAGTGGCACTGAATTTCTTTTATAAAATCCCCCTGCAATGCAGCCAATTCACTTCAGTATAATCTCATCCCTCTTATCCTCTTGCAGGGTTAGTTACACTTAGGTGGTTACAGGACCTCACTCTCATGTAATAACACATTTACTCGAACAAGGGTCAGTATGACAGACAGTCATTCTTACAAAACTTCAAGGGACCCATTTTAAATAAGTAAAACCCTCAAGACTGAGCGAAACTGCTGATGTGATGAGGTCAGATCTGCTGGTGTGGAGGGCCTGTCTCTCACCCTGAGGGGTGACATGTGCTCGAAGAAATGTGGATCTTTACTTTATTCTATGTATCACAGCATGGGATAAATACAATTTTAATGAAAAGCAAGCATATCCATAAACAACAAAATGAATTTATCTCAGAATAATCTTAAACACTATAATTTGAAAAGTATGGTACTGAATAACCAGCGGTTCCCCAGCTAGCAGCTTGGGTAGGTGTACATTTTAAGATGACCGGTGTGAGGCTGATAACTCTGGTCTCTGGTTGGGTAGTTTAATTATAGTTAATGAAAACAGTGATGTGCTATCACTATTGACTCTTCTGTTTCACATACTTGTGAGTATTAAGGTCCCAGATGGAACTTTTATTTTTTTTTTTAACAACTGGATAACTTTTGTATTTACTTTCTTGTTCCTCTCAGAGGAGACCTGGCGCACCAGGGGCACTCAGTCAAAACAATATGGCACTTTTCCCTTATGAAGTGAAGTAACCTAATGCTGTCATAAATCCTTTACTTAACAATAAGAACAAATCAGCTTAGCTGTTAAATTGAGTGCCCCACAGTCACTCATGCATTAAGACAATCACTCATTGGTGGGCTGAGCCTAATTTATATTCATGAGCCCTTACTACAGGACACTGCATTTTTGTTTCATTTAGCAGACACCATTACACTGGTTGACCTGCGGTGGCTGAAGGAACTGTTCACAATGAAAATTAAGGCTATTCATTGATTTCCTTACCTTTAGGAATATCCTTCCACCTAAGGACTGCAGATCTCCATGGCATTGTTTTGTTGATTTGAGTCCTCCCTCACACAGACTTCAGTGGGCCTCATTCTAGCATGAATGGAGATCTAAGGAGTTTCTATCGCAAGCTTCTGCATTAAAATCTATTTAAAATACTAACATAGTAAAGAGGAATGACTCTGTTTTCTGTACATGGCTGTACAACCGTATTCATAATGACATACCCTCTCACATAATCTGCTTTTCATTTTATCACTCATTGTACTTATACTGTGACTGTACAAGATGGTATGTTGTTAAATTAACATGGTCTACAGTTAATAATCAAAATTGACAAAACATTTGTTTTGGCTGTTCTATAAAGTTTGGCAAATGTCAAATACCTTAAAGGTTCTATGTTTTTTGTTTTATGTTGTTTGTGTAATCTATTTGTGTATACTGCTGTATTTTTTTTTTTTTACAAAATCAATACCCTTCCTCTAGCCCCAGCCAGAACCCTAACAGTTTTATTTTGTTTCAGATGGCTCTAATGCTCTCAAGTCTCTAAGTGTCTCAAGTCTCAAGGCACAGAGCTGTTGCGAATGGAGAGCTTCATGTAATATACATTTCACTTTGTATTTATGAGGTTAAAATTTTATTTTCTTATAATTTATAAATTACAGAACTGTTGCTAAAGTACTTCAGCAAAAAAAGTGAGAGACACAAACTCAAATACAACAATCACAAACAACAAACACAAATCACAGTTTTCTAAAATATTTAATTTCTATGAAACTTTGTGTGATTTATGGTAAAAGTATTAATAGCAGAAAAAAATATGAGTTTATTCAAGTCAAGTTTAATGGAACACAAATAGGAAACGGCACATCGCTAGAAATAACAGATCACATGAGGTGGAAGTATAAACAGACCTGTGTTTTAATTAAATGTTAATTTACAGGACCATTACCCTCCAGCCCATCTCCCTCTCACAGGATAATGATGGGGTTCTGTTTAATATAATTTAAAATCATCACAGAAATGGAAGACTTAAATAATCTTTTCATAAATACACACGTGCCTTCTATATATAATAAGAAAAAAAGTTAAAGTTTTCAAATGTTGAATATTCCTGATCTTTAATTTAATCATTAAATGGTCTGGATCATATGGTTAATTGAATGACATGGCCTTTATGGGTATGGCTATCAGCACAAACAAGTATGGATGTTTTAGGCCTCTCAAATTGAACACAAAGGGGAAAACAGGCTCCTTGATGCTTAAACTTAGAACACAGAGCAGAGCAGGGCTGGTGTTGTGAACACGGCCGCGTTGACCTCATTGGCTGGTGAAAGGGCAACTGTCTAGTCGTCAATGTGGGAGAGTGAGGTGGAGGAGAATCAACACGATCTTACATTGACCTCAAGGGAGGTGCCAGGACGAAACAGAGTGCCTGGTTAGGATGTAATCGATGGTGTCAGAGCCTCTCACATATCCAGGAGGACTCTGTGTGTGCCATGAGCCCTGCTTTACCACTGACAGGTGAGTCGTTAATGGGTCTTCTTGGGGAAGTCTAAGTAGTGTGGCCTCGCTTCCTTGGGAACGTTGGCTATCATTCATCACTAAACCCACTGCAGGAAAGGGCAAGGCATTACAGCTACTGTGTACAAAAACATCTGCGGCAATATCCAGGTTTTATATATGCTTTTAAGAGCGCTGTTTATCACAGACCTAAACTATTCATTTAGTTTCACCATAAATTATTGTTTGGACATCTCAATAACACGTCTCGTATTCTCTCATATAATGCAATCCAATCAATCGCAAAGATGTTAGTGTGCGAGAATTCAGCTGACCAGACATCCTATAATCAGTTCTAGATGAATTAATGTTCATTTAATTTCACACAATATGAATAATTTTTCAGAAAATGTAATTGAAAAGCTGTCAGAATTAATATTTACTCCTATCAATTAACACCACTGATTTTTTACCGCTGTTATTATTATTCTAACTTCCTTTTGCATCATGTAAGAATTATTGACATTTTAAAAGTTTAGTTAGAAGTTAAGGGTGCCATCTGTTCTTATTTAGTGACAGCAAAGGAACTGAAGGAGAATACTACCTGTAACAGGTAACAAAAAAAAATCATTTCTTTAGCAGATTATGCGGCTGGAATGCTATTTTAAGTCTGAGGAGAGAATCAATGTCACAGCAGTTTAGAAGTTAGCAATGCTAAAGGACAGTTGTACTCTGTTCCCTCTGGGTCTGATTCACTGAGCTGTGCTAATGAAACTGTTTCCTCCAGTTTGGTTTGTAACAAGGTCATTGCTCATGGGGAAGAGTGAGGGTGGAACACATGACCCCAAGTTCCTCTGTGTTGTCCATTTGTATCAAAGGCGAGCTCATAGTCAGCCTCGATGTGAAGAGAGTAAAATATTATTCATGAATAGTAATGAGATGGTTCAGTGTCTTCTGAGAGAACATGATGTGCTCTCTGTAAGTGGGAAACCTTTTAATGTTGGAAATGATTTTGCTGAGATTACATATGTCGTGCCTGTAGGATTTCAGTGTTTATTTCTGAAATATACCGTATGATATAAATCGATCTGTTTTCAAGTGCACATCACTCACTGGAATTGTTGTGTGGAAATGACAAATGATTCAGCTGCTTTGAATGGCAAGAAAAGCTTAGTTAGAGTTTTACATCCTGTCCATCTCTTTGCAATTTCATTAATGAGAAATCAATAATTATCTGTCATAATTAGAGGATAACAGGAAGTAAATGAATACCTTTTTAAATAGAAATGTAAAATTTTTAGTGAAGCTCCAAAATCATTACAATCGAACCACATTTTTATTACATGAATAATGAGACAAATGAACAATGAAAATTAACCAGATGATCTCTAATGAGGGAACATTTTATTAAAATTATCCTAAGATTCCTACAGTCAGTTTTTGGTTATTTCACATATTGCTTCTGTGAGCGTTTGCTATTTGAAATACCCAGCTAGTACTTCCAAATGGAAGTATATAATCCTTAACAGAGTGCATTTTGCAAGGTTTTCCAGGGAGGACTGATCAATTTGCAGGGAATTAGAAAGCCAGGTAATAACATGGACAGGTTAATAGGATTCTGTAAACCAATATAACCGCATGACAGAGCCGAAATGGATAACACGTTCTGCAAGGGAGCGCAAGCCATTCGACCTTGAATGAGCTTACTCAGAGATGAGCTGGTTATTTGCATTGTCCCAGTGAGGTGTAAAACGGTCAATTGTTCAATTATTGATTCAGGTCCTGAATAGTAATTATCACTGCTGAGGGACGTCTTTAGTAACACCTCTGCTTGTGTGGAGTCTTTTTCATGGTGAAGGCACACATTTATTTATATATATATAAATTTGGATATATAAATAGTATAATATAGTATTGTTTTAAATATGGTAGCATGGCAAGTTTTGCTGAGCTTAAAAAGAGAGAGCAAATACCACTAGATATTCAGGTGACACATATGTGACAACCAGTGGATTTAAAATAAGCTTTTTATCTGTAATGCATAGCTTGCATGTGGTTGACATCTCCGGGGCTCTATTTTGACAGCCCAAACATGTGGTTTAATCATGAAAAAGTCCATATTATATTGAATAACCAGTGCATAATTTATTTGAAAAAAAAAAAAAAAAAAACATTTGCGTGATATCTCTGTCGGGGACGAGTCATATGTGGGAAACTGATACCACATGGGATATATATATATATATATATATATATATATATTATATATATGTTTGAAAGCACAGCATATTGAATAGTAGAAAAGCATATACAAATGCCTGTCCTTTCCTAGCCAGGGAATATTGCATCCATGCCAAAATTTCAAATGTATGCATCAGGGATGCTGTTGATCCACATGCAGGGGGATGACGTGTAACAGCGGGAAGTGTCAGGTTTGGTCTGCAGGAAGGGCAGCCGCTGAAGTTCCACATCTTTATTAATATATCACTGTGTCATCAGTGTCCCACAAGACACTGCAAGCAGGGTTCCATAGTAACCAGGCAGCGCTGCTCAGATCACACTTGCACCTCCGCAGTGGGTGGCAGAGGAGTATGGGAACTAGTGAACTAAGGTTCCATTCCCAGGTGGGACACTGTCATGTGCTTGAGCAAGTAAATGAGGAGTTACACTCAACGGGCCTCATTTCTCAGTAATTTTATGTGTAAAAAGGGTACACACTAACTAATTCCCCAAGATTTGTCAAACATGCATAGATACATCAGTTGTTCAAATCCATGTGTGTTTGGTGATAAATACCAATCGATCATAAATGAGTAGGGCATTCACAGTATTTCTGATGTGCATGAATTGACTTGAATACATTTTCATATCAGATTATAGAATATGACGTGAGAGGGGAAATGAAAACACTGATTTAACCCTATGGGGGACACACTCTCACTTAAACATAAATAGCCTATTAGCCGATTAAGGCAGCTTCTACCAAAAGCTTTGTTAAAATGAAGCTGTCCAGTCCTGTAGGAAGACACAGGGGATGGTGTGGGTAAAAAGAATTACTACTGATAGTGAGAGCTGGTAGAAAGGTTTCCCAGTAAGTCAAGCATGTGGAGTTCCGTTTACTGGATGGTAATTTGATTGGAGTGGCCATCTCACTGATGTTGTGTAACAAATGTTACAGACACTTGACACAGCTTTCTGTTTTGTTCTGTTAAATTAAAAAAAAAAGTTTTAATAAAAGCTGTTTTGTTTCTGGCTGAGCTACATTTCCATTTCCAGGCGCAGAAGTGCTAATGCCAATGAAGACGAGGAGGTTCTTGATGAACGATAATTTCCCACTGAAATAGGTGGACACGGGTGTGATGAGGAGGGCCATATTCCGGCATATTCCAGGTGGTGTAAGGCTGTTAGATGTGGCTGTTTTGTCTGATTCTAAGCCCCATTCACTAACTCATTGGAATCAAAGCTTCTGGAAGCTCATGACATGGGGAGCAACTCCAAATGCAAGGTTACCATGGCACCCCTTTTTTCTCAGGGGAGGGTTTGGGGGTGGTTGAGTTGCTCGTATTGTGAAGGTGTGTTTGTGTTTGTGCACGCGTGTGTGTGTGTGTGTGTGTGTGTGTGTGTGTGTGTGTGTGTATCTAACATAGCATCTGTGGAACTGTGTCATAGACAAGCTCTATGGTTCACAAATGTGCCTCCCTACTGCGGAGTGCAGCAGGGCACCATGAGGACTGGGTTAAGTTCTTCAACCTAGAAGCTGCATTTTGTGACTTAGATGGAGTCCATCGTGTTACCCTTGGTGGCCTTTCACTGACCAATAGCAGCTCTTCTTGTTGCCATGGCACCCCTGCCTGTGTATGGCAGCTGCTGAGAGGAAAAGAGGCAGAGGGCTGACAGCATGTGATTTGGAGGCTGGGCGCGATGACATGATGGGAGATGTTTCAGGAATGGGAAGGGACTGTGGTTCAAATCTTGCATTCTAATTTAGGCTGAACAATGGGGAAGGGTGGGAATAAGTGTATATTATTAAGAATTGGAGAAATGGAATACTTTGAACAAGCCAATAAATCCACCTATTTATTTTTCATAAGCAGCAAATTGCTAAAAATGAAAACGGGAAATGAAAAATAAATTGTTTCTGCAACTTAATGGGTGGCTGCCTTATACACCTAGTTGCAAAGTGGCTTTCTCCACGTGAAACAAGACTACATGCGCTCAGTTATTGTTGACTGGTCAATCTGTGCCAAACACAGACATCCATTTCCTGTCTAGGAAGAGCTAAATGTTTATAATTCTGTATTTTATCTAGTGACTATATATTTTCAATAAGCTTGTGCAAAAGTGTCTGGAAACAACAGACATTGATAATCCTGTGTTCTGCATTCAAATGGTATTTAACTATTTGCCTTAAATCAGCCATGGGAATCTCAATTTCAGCCCCAAGTGCTACATTATTTCCCATATGTGAGGTACGATTTCAAATTAAAGGTTTGTTTTTTAAAAATTCCAGTTACAAAAATCTCATCACTGTTAATAGTGGTTGGTTGTTTGACTTGAGTTGGCTGTTATCAGCTGACAGAGACAACTCACAGGCTTACAAGATGTATACCTTTTTTAAATCACTAGCAACATCTCCAACTGAAATAAAACCTCCTATAATACTCTGACAAACTAATTATTTGGCTTCATTAAAAAAAACACAATTGTGATTCAGTTAATAAATAGAGCACCTTTCGCTGAGTGTATCTCACAGATGGGAGAGCTTTAGTATGAGTGAAGGTGGTGTCATAACAGAGTCTCCTGTGGTTCCATCAGTATGACACTGTTTTTATTGGGTAGTGGAAAGCCCCACAGCTGTGTCTTAAAGGTGGTCTACCTGGAGACGATGGAGGCAGCAGCGTTTCATATGTGCGCGAGTTTGAGAGCTAACACTTGCTACAGACAGGAGCCTTGATAGCTGAATGCACACCTGCAGATGGTGTACCTTTTAACTTAATTAAGGTCAGCTCAGCGCTTCTGAAAACTATGGCATACAAAAAAAAACCTTTTAAAATATTTTGGTGTTTCAGACCTTGAACATAATAAGCATCTGGAAAACCCTTTCTGGGCGAACTGGTGAATTATCCATGCGAATGTTTCTGTTCGTGAATATGAGGTTTATCTCACTTTCCATTCATGCATTGACAATATAATATTTGTTTAAGTTTGGTTTATGTTTATTTAATGCACATTTAGGGCACATTTGAAAGTAACTCCAGACTAGAAAGGATTTGTGGAAATTTTGACCAATTAGAATAAGAGTGGCTCATCTAGAAATGAGTACACTTCTGAGGGGAGAGAGGGATAAACTGACAGAGCCCATGACTTTTCTCAATACCCAAAATGATAAATTGACAATAATAAATAATTTTAAATATGATAGAAGATGAGGTAAATCTTTGCAGAATGCTGTCCAGCAATTGTTTTCAGCACTGTATGTGGGAAGCTGAAAATCAGTGCTTTAATGTTGTTTTCCTTGCTTTTACAGTAACCATAAAAACACAGCCATAGGTCTCCATTTTAATGAAGTGGGTTGTATTGCTATGTGTTTTATTTAGCTAATTGATGACTCATGCACAGCAAAATGCACGGTGTTAATTTAACACTAATAGTGTCCATATGAGTCCAGTTGTTCTCATATGTACACTGTTTGTGTTAAATTAAGACCAGACATTTTGCTATGTATCTACACATAAGTTCTGTATTTTCCAGTTCATGCATAAACATTAAGACATAGAAACCTTCAACATACATAAATAATATAAGTAACATAACAAAACTTTTAGTGCTTGTTTCATCAATTTGTGCATACACATATTTATTCAATTAGAAAAGGTTCCCAGCAACTGTTACTATATATAGATTTATCTGAAAACAATGACAAGAGAAATTAACATTTACTTATTTTTGCTTTGGATTCACTTTTAAGATTTGAAAGAATGTCACAGCGCAGAAATGACTGCGGGGCAGGACTATTTATGATGCAGGCTGTATATTCAAGGACAGGGGCACTGTCCATTATGTTCATGCTGTTTGTTTTCTTTGGACAAAACTTCACATTAAGGGAAAAACGCTGACATTTGCAGGACAAGGTGACAGCAATTTATTCAAACTCCAGGTGACCCAATGTCAGATTTAAGACCTCAGATTTGTATCTCTAATTTAATTACAGTTTTGCTGTTAGGCAAATATGTGAGGCTAATGTTTCAGAATGACCAATACTAATCACTTTTCACTGGGTCCAGAGAAGGAATTATGTATTCCTCTTCCACCTCATTAAAAATTCAGTCTCTTTAAGATTGGACTGTAAACAAGTATACAATAAGTACTTGAGGGCCACATTGTTTCCTTTTCTGTGTTCTCCATTCGGTCAGTTTGAGATCTAATTTATGCCTTATAAACCAACTGTAATCCTGTCAGCACTAAACCAATTCAGTGACTTACACTATGCACCTTAAGGCTGAAATATTACTGAAACATAAGTAGTCATGAAGGCTCAGAGGAGTTGTACAGAGACAAGAGGATATTGGCAAAGATATCCCTTGGTCCAAATGTTTGCTGTTTTTCCATTGTTTGTTTTTGAAATCCTAACTTCACAAACTTATCTCATACCCTTTCCTTACAATGGTCAAATGTCAGCTGATTAAAAATGGTATAAGAGCATAATTGTAATATGGCTGACTATCCAAATTCAGGGGTGGCATGGTGATAGAAGGGCATGAGAGCTGGCTCCAGTCTAAGACAAGGCGCTGTTTAAATGCTGAGACAGATTAGTGACGTGCACAAACATCATCAGCAGCCATCTGTGGGCCAGAGAGGACAGTACGGACAACCAACAGAAAACACGACACAAAGCAATGGGCAGAAATACACGGGGAGGACTCCATGTGTCAGCAGAAAACTTTACTGTATAGTTTCTCCAGGAGTAAGGGTCATTTGCCTTGTGTACTATAATCGTACTGCATGTTACCAAACTGATATGTCTGAAAATCCACCCCAGCTTTAAAGAAACTATGGATATGACACATACAAGGTAACAAAAAACCGAAACTGAGCTGGGTGAAAGTAACTGAAATACAGACAAGAAGAAGAACAAGAACAAGAAGTAAGGACAAGAACAAAGCAAAAGCTTTAATATAAGACAAAGGAACACAAAGTACAATACCATATACACATAATGAAGGTTTGTTAGACAGGACAATTGGTAGACCAGAGCAGAGCCAGCAGAGAACTAGAACCCTGCGCTTTGAATTGGAAATGTACACAAATCAGGAATAAAAAGGTATGTAATAGGCCCAAAACCTACGCCAAAGTAACCTGCACCAAAGTGAGGTGTAAACCCAGGGGTTATGTTGTATTTGTCATCAGTGAGCACGTGCCTTTGCACTGCATGCTAATGCTAAATGTTAAGGATTACTGTTGACACTGATTATGCCCTGACCATAAATACTGCCAGGCTGAAACGGCATGCTGTGATGCTTTGAGTTTTCTGCTGTTATTTTCCACATCTCAGTATTCAATTAGAACTGCCTCATTAAAAACTCCACACTGAGGACAAACTGTCATGAACCCCCTCCAGAACAAAGCTGTCCACAAACAGCAGTGCATCCTTAAAGAAATATATGCAGAACATATTAATCACAAAATGCTCCATTTAATTTTCTCAAAGAACTTTGAAATTCTAAACTTTTATAGCTAAAAATTGGAAACACAGGTAATGAGCCTTACACAATAAACAGAGTCCATAATACCGTATAAACAAACCATAATTGCTATTGTCTTAAAACTTAAGAGCTATTCATTTGTTTACTTAAAAGTGCAGCAGTTATTTGTAAAAACACAACAGGCTCATTACATCTTCTTTTGCTCTGCTGATTGGCTGTCCTCTGAACACAAATAGAGAACTTTAACATTCACTTCATCAGTCACTTCACCCTATCAACACAAAGAGCTGCTTCAATGTCATACATATACATCTACATAATACAAATACTCCTTTGCTTCTTTTTTGTTGTTTTTGTAATGCATTAAATTATAAAAAATGAGCAACAATTCAATGTCAAGTTAACTGTAATATTCATTTCTCACTCTCACCAGAACAGAAAGAACAGAAAAACAAAATTCTCTGAGGGGAAATGTGTAGATAAGTTAGTAAATTGGTTCATTTGCCATTATCCACTCACAAACAAAGTCCTTTTTGTTTTTTGTTGAACTCTTTGTAACAGGTTCCTAAGAATGACACCTCTGAGGAAATGGAGCACAGCTTTCACAATGGCTGACACATAACACCGAACAAACAGCAGAAAAGCTAATCATTTTGTTATTGCAACATAATTAAAGGTATTGCACATTGCATCTGTATGGGGAAGGCAGAATTGGTGCGCAGTTTCAGAACAGATGGCCAGTAGACAGTCTCTGTTTGGCCCGCACCAAAGCAGATCTAAGAGCTGCTTTAAAATTACCCATAAAGTTTTAAAACAGCTGCTGCCTCAAACGTAGAATGAGATTTGTCAAGGATGGTTTCCCAGCCACAGTGTGAGCAGGAGCTACAGGCCATAAAATCCTCCTCCAAACCAAAAATATTTATAAAATACACCAGGAAATCCATTTGTCACTGAGGGTTTTTTCTTTCTCCTGGGTATTCACGCTGTGTATTTCTACTTTCTTTGCACTGGTTAATACAGTGGGAAATGCATAGGCTTGAATCTGGCTTAGTTAAATGGATGTATACAGGGTTCTGAGATGATCACACATGCTGTAAAACAGGAAGTGAAAATTAATCCCTCCTTTCCCTGAGTCAAAATCTAACCTACAGACATTTTTAAACATTATGTTAAAAATTGCATTGATCTAAGATATGGAAAAAAAGAACACTTATCTAATGTGGGAAGAACTTTAACACCCATTGCTGTCATAACAAAACGGTTTCTTTCTATTGTTTTAATGACAAGATGGAACTATTTAATGCCATGTATATAAATTAATTTACCAAGCACTTTCAATCTCTTTTAAAACCATAATGTGTCCTTATAGCTCTCATTTTGGCCCTGGATCTTGTGCTTTTCTCTCCTCCCTAATTGAATTTTATAACTACACACATTGGAGGCACAGAGGTCACACACACCACCCGTAAGGTCATATCTTTACATTCCTGAAACGTTTTGTTTTTGCTCTATATAATCCATAAAAGGTCAGGCATGAGGGTTGCATGTAAATTAAACCCTGTTTAATGTGCAGGCATGCTAAACCTGGGCAGGATTCAAGACTCAAATGCCCACACACACACACACACACACACACAATACAGATTGTTCTAAGATTGCAATCCCTAAATTACCATGTAATTGTTGCAAGACCACGTAAAAGGTTAGGTTAGGAATGTGTGATGGTGTCATAAGATGAGACAGAGCAGGTAGATACTAATTGGATCATTCTCATTCCATACATGTCTTAAACTGCTTGCATAATGCACATTAACAATGTATACATATACAGTCAACATGAGGTCATAAACTGTTTAATACAAAGGATAATTGTTGAAAGAAAAGGCCTCTGGCCAAACTCCTTTGATTACCAAGTTGCATTGGCATTGGTCAACCGTCTTGAGCAAATTTTAAATGCCAGAGAATGCAAATCAAATGCATGTAGAATATTTCAGTATTACAGCAGTTACAAGCATTAAAAATAAAGGTATAAAATAACCAAGATTAAATCAATCCCATACATGCATAAATTATATTCACAGCATGAACAATTTATTTTTAAAAATGCGGAGTTGATAGTAAAGGCATTTATTAACCTTTCAGATATTATTTTTTAAAATATTCCATTGATGAGTGGTCCAAATAATGCATTTTATGACTCACAACCCTTTCTGTAGTTAATACAACAGCCACCACAGAAAGGAAATTAGCCTGGACCGCAATAATGTATCACCTCATCTACCTTACCTCGAGAAAGCAATGCATGATGTATTCTGCATTTCAATTGCCCAATTAAATTTCTATGCATCATGGGTTATGTTAGACACTGCTGCTCTGCATACTCCTCACATCTTTAAAAGAACATTAGCAGTTGAGGCTGAAGCTTAATCTGGTAACACAGTACATTGCAACAACACTGTGTAATTAGTACAAGGCTACTTTGCAACTACTTTGGTAACAACAGTTTTGTAGCTACTTTGGAAACATGCTATTACACAGTAACTACAAGTTAGGTAGTAGAGTCAAGAATCAGTGGTGTTGTTTTAATTACACTGGATGCAATTTCATGCAACAAATTATGTTTTATTAAGTATACAAGTATACAGCAGCATATTTTGCACTTACACTGCATATGTAGCTAGATGCAAACCGCTCTGAATACCTATAAGAGGACCATGCTCTGTGCTCGAAGAAGGCAGACTGAACAAGCAGAGATTCAGAGTGGAACAGCAGTGCTTTATTTATAAGCTTCCAGCAGGTAGACATAGATACATGGACATAAAATCTCCTGTATAAATGTTTTAACATTTGAGACTTGATGAAAAAAAACATATGAATATTGTTTATTTGTAAGGCTCCAGTATGCAATAAAAATGGTCAGTGACACCTGTAAGTATTTTACGCAGGCCCTCGGGCATGATAATGAGCCAGAAGTATGGTAATTACTTCACTTCTACCGTTTCCTTTATCAGTAGCCCCTGTCTAAAGTATCAACAGAATCAAATTATGAGGGACCTTGCCTGTCATTGTAAATAAAGACATTCCCCTTCATATTACAGCAGGCACTGTCACAGGCTTCATGAAATATTGTACTAGTCCTCAAAGCCACTTTGTCATGATGGTCCACAGCGCAGGGGTTTCTTTAAAAGTCACCTCGTTCACAGATACAGCTGAACAAGCATGAGATGAGGAGCACCTCTGAAATCTAATTAATGGCCTCAGTTGAATACTCAATTACCCAGGAACCTTGCAACAACATTGCAGAAGAATTTCAAGTGCAGTCAATGTAAATACAGAATCTTACACAGTTCTGGGATTAAAACTTTTCAAGATCAGGAATGTTTTCCAGGGCTGTAGAATAGTAAGTTTAATGTTTGGCTCATAGTTTTATTTTCTTTGTGATAGTGTTTATAATTCAGATATACAGGCTGTAGGTTTGCAGCTGGCAGTGGATTGCAGGACCTGAGTGAATGGGAAACATCGCATGATATACACAGGTGCTGATATCAGAGGTATGCCAACTTGTTGAAACATACAGATATGATAGATATGATTATGAATTTCCACATTTTATTGACTAAAAATCATCACACAATTAATTTCAGGAGAAAAGAAATCATGTTAATCAAAGATAATTAATGCAGCTTCATCCAGCTAATCATTTGTAATTCCATTTTAATTGGATAGCCATATCACTAATTGTGACATGAACACTATGATTGAGGTATATACCTGTGAACATCTTTGAATTTCCGACAAAAGAACCAGACGAGCCATCATCATGTCAATTTTTAATTGCTAAAAATGTGTTGTCATTGTCATTGTTAAGGCAATAAGGGATTTGTATGGTTTGTGTCTTTTAGTGATACTTGAAAGACAGTTGTAAGCTATACAACTTTGATGTAGTTATCAGTCAGGTTCCTCATGCACCAAACATGGTTAAATCAGCAATTAAATAATTAACTAGGGAATCAAACCTTCTTGCTGAAATGATTACATTGATTCTAAGCTTGATTACGAATATAGAATATGTGTGTTTGCTGTGTGCTCAATGTCAACAAAATCTTTCTGAACCACACAACCTAAACCAAACCATTTGACTTCAGGCTGAACTGATAATAGCAGGTTTCAAGTAACTGCTGACGCAACACAATGTATTTAATTACATACCTTCTTGGTCTTAGTCAAATATGTTTTTATTGTAATGATTCAACAATGTCTGTACTCATCTAAGTGAAACCGAGCTGCAGCAGCTCCCACAGTGCAGAGCAAATGACACAGGGAACATTCAGGAACTTTGGGCCTCTGGAGTATTCATAGCTAATCAGATGTGTGGCATTGTGCCTGGTTCTGAACTGGACCAAACATCCTTTTTTTGGACTCTGATCAGGTCATGGTTAATTCGGGGAGGCCTCTTCTTTCCAGCAAACACTCCCACGTCTGTGCTGAGTCATGAATATTTACACAGAAGACTTAGATGAGAGCAGCCACTCTACACCCACACCACCTATTTCCATTTTTGAAAGCAGTAGCAAAAAAAAAAAAAATAAATAAATACATTTTTAAAAATACTAAAATTTCAAAGTCCATAACCATTCATATTAGGGAGAAAACAGACTTGAATTTATTGTGTGAGACATTCTAGTGGACATTCTGTTGAAAAATGTCTCCACCTTTCCCCCGCCCTCTGTGTTCAGCCCCACCCACTGTGAACATGGCCCTCAGACCCAGAGGGAAGCAGCTGCACATTTGATCATGATTAACGTGTCCCCTGATTCATGTTGAGGCCAGCCTCGGCTATTTTTCACACTGCAGATGTGGTGACACTGCTGTATATTATTATATACACCTTCTAGGAGTACCATGCATGGATGTAGGGTAGCCAAGAGGCTTCTGAAACCACTGTGATTTATCACCGGATGCTGGAGTTCTTTGACCATTAGTGAGCTGTAGGGGGAATATAGGCAGCACAAAAAGGCCCTCAGGCTGAAGGATGTCTATTGAGATCTTTCATTACTAATCAAAAATCAGTAAGGAACACATACAATTAATCTATAGTATATGAAGTGTTAAACACTGTTAAAAATACAAAAACCCGAATAATATTGTATGCATTACTGGCAGGCTCTTAACATTTGGCTAGTAATAAAAATGTGTGAAGAGAAATTAATTGAACATTATACATGTTTAATAACTGTGTATTACTGACTAAATAAGTAGTTACTGAGTCTGTAATAAGATCATAATTTGCCCTCAACTATTGAGATCAACTATTTTACTAATACAAACATATTTGTTGATAGAGGGAAACAGGTTTTTTTCTGATTTTTTTTTGCCATTTCTACTCTGCTGTTTTTTCTGGCAGCTGAAGTAAATTCACATAAAAAAACAGAATCATCAATTTTGTCAGAGGTGTAGACGCTGACTCAGCGACTGAATGACACCGAATGGAGCGCGGCCCAGATGCCCCTTCCTGGCCCCTTCCACACACGCATCAGCGCAAACTGATGTCCCATCACCCTCTCTGTTTCTGCCCCGGCTTCAGCACCCTGTCTTTATTAACACGGGGTCTCCCATGTCATCGAAACACAGGCCCTTTGAGTTGACGCAGTGCTTTCAAACCCTGTTCTGCAAGGCCTTATGGAATATTGAACATAAAATTCCTTTGGATCTTACTCTTGTAGAATCACATTACTCATTCCGTCTAAGGGTTTGAATGAATACTTTAGAGTCTCCATGGGGGGACCCTTTCTTGAGGCGTCAGGGACGGACATAAAATGTGATATAATATAATATACATAACACAATACACCCACAGAGCAGTGCATAATGATGTCTCTATATCCTGGCTGACTTGCCCACTTGCCCTGAAAACTCAAAGTAATGGCTTTGGTTTTATGTCCTCTTTGTACAGTGTTAGTTGATTTGGGCACGTACATGCAAACTACTATGCAAAAATCTGTATCAAATTATATTATGCATATTATAAAGTACATTGGCTCTAACATAAACAATGTATTGATTTGAATGGATTAATAAATCCTGTTAAATAAATACTGTTAAAAACAAAATAGGTTATCATAACAAGGTTATGCCAAAATTTGTACCTACTAATTGTGAACATTTTCTAAACACACAGTCTCATATAACTGTTCCTATAAATACTTTAGGGCTGCTTTGAAGAGTATTATAAAATATTTACACCTGTAACTTCCCATACACCTGTTTGTCTACTGAGATAATGGAATATGCTGTTGTAATTATGATGTCACAGTCACCACTACAATCCTGCAGGACAGCCAGTTCGGAGGATGCATGGAACTCTTTCCCTTTTTTAAGTCTCTTGACCAGTTGATTTTTTGTTTATTTCCATTGAATGCACCTGCAGCAAGGGTTGCCATGTAAAAATCCAGCACAACTGAGGTGATAAAGAAATGCTCTGGATCACAACTGATCTGGGACATTTCAAGTATTTTCCCAGACAGAGGATATAATTCGAGGACAATCCTGGAAAATCCCACTAAAATGTTAGATGTTGAAAGTCCAGGGATTTGTGGCCTCTCTCAGAAAGAACACTGTGTTCATGTCAGAGGAGAAATGACCCATGGTTACAGATTCCTGCCCAGCTGCTATGATTTTTTTCCTTCTTTTTCATTCACAGACTGCCTCAGTGAAGACAGCAGGTCTTTTAGTATGGGGTGAACTGAAGTCAATTGGTGTGAAATTGCTCTCATTCAAAGTGAGCAGTGTGAAACTGTGTTGTAGAGGAAATAGAATACACCAATGAGAGAGAGGAACAAAAAACTCTCAGCACATGTGATATAAGCTTTCAAAACCTTGAAAATGTGAATAAGTCATGTGTTGTCATGCGTTACATGAATGCAGATAGAATAAGCTGGTGTACGATGAATATTCATTTTACCAAAATGTTACATTGTAAAATTAATCTGTAGAAAATGGGTTTCTAAGGTGGAATTATGCTTTCCCGGTTAAACATTCATGTTCCCATGTTCAGAAGCCCAGAATACTGTACCATCCATAACCCGGGGTATCACAAGGATTTGAACACATTTGTGGCTCAGCCCTCATCCATGTTTGGCTGTATGGTTTTGATAGCTATCATACACCTACCCATTATCTCACTGCATCACGGACTTTATGGGCCAGCTGCTCACAGGGCAATATTATTGATGTGAATGGTGATTGGCTTGCCTTTGCCAAGAGGTTTGGGGCTCGTCAGAAAAATGTGAAACCTGGAAAATGTAGCAAACACTCTGCTCAAGGCTACATCTACTGATGCAGTTCTAGTATAACCAATGGGGAACACATATTCAAGTGACAATGCATTCAATTGTTTTCATTTAAATGAATGGAAGGAATAACTTAACCTGGATGCAATCCACAGCTAACATCCTTGCACACTAGTCACTTATCTAGCCAGATATATGTTAAACAATTCACGTCCTTGGAAGTGAACTTACAAGCTTGAGGTTTAAAACTCAACAATTGTTAGACACGCAGATGTTGAAATCTCAACATAAACACAAGGCTTATAAAGACATTGAAAGTATATGTGTGAACACATTGCTATATTGCATATGTGAATCATATAACTTTGTCCTAAAGTAAAAAATTAAGAAAACAAAATAATTGTGAATATGAGGGGGTGCCTCTTCAAATTTCATACCATCATCTATATTTTCACTGGAAATGGGTTTACGCATGGACTATTGCATGTGAATGAGGTGGGTGAACATTTTTGTTATGGACTTGCGTACATCTGCTCTATATGTGAAAATGTGAGATCAAGGTCCCATCAGGATACCCACAGTGTTATCACTCGTTCCTTTCCTTTGTTTACCAGTAACTGTGGATTTGTCACGGATGCATTTAATTCCCTTTCCCTCTCATCTGTGGTATGCCTGAGTTATGAATACGGAAGGCAGATTTCAGTTCTGAGGCATGACACTGCCGCATTACTCACTGAAATTAGCTTATCCAAACCATGGCCCAGTAATGTCACTTTAATAGTCCCGTAAGACACATGGAGGCAATCTTCTTATTGCCAGCAGCTATGTTCTCTGTGACCATGCCAAGAGGAAATGTGAAAAAAAAAAAATGCTTATTTAGCACAATTCGTCGTTGGCTAAATTGGGCACTAAATTGTGCCATCAGTCTTTGTTGCAGTTTTGCATGTCCGGATCAAGGATTGTGGTACACTGCTTGTTCACTGGTCTGAACAGTTATTACTGAATTCTTTATTTTTATTCATGGAGCACAAGGACTTGTGCTGTTAGAATATAGAAAAGTAAAGTGGTTGCTGGACACTATTGCCCTTATCCTGCCTGGGGTAGAGAATGAGGAAGTCAGCCAGGGGTCAACAGGTCCCCATTTCATTAGTATCTCTCAATGACACAGCAAGCACCCATTGCCTACCCGTACACATAAGCAGCCTCTTGTCCAGTATGTGCTAGCTTTCTCCTGTAACATCATGCAGTGTGCACATGCTCACAGGAGAGCACATGGAACGAGCTCACCTGAGTCAGAGTTAAGAGACGTGACATGGGCCACCACTTCACCCCTGGAAAAGCAGTGAGGAGGTGAAATATCCTGAAGGTAAGGACCGTGGTCTTTATCTCAGCAGAGTGATCACATCCCTTGTTGAGAAGGGACAGTAAAAACGGATATAAGGGAGAAAGGCATTGAAAAGGAAAAAGACAATCAAATCAAGAAACAGATGACATCAGTGATAAAGAAGTCAATGTGGATCACTACTTTTAAGATTAAAGCAATCCTCCATTTCTTAGTGTGAGTTATTGAGCATATGATTGTTTCTTTGATGTTGGGTTGAAGTGTCAGCATAAAAGTAATCTATAAAATGTTGTAATTAAACTCCCTCATCTCCTTTAACTGGGAATGACATGCTCAGTTTGGAGTATAAACTTTGCCAATCCTCTTTCTATTCACCTCCAGTATTTACACATTGCACAGACTGAAAGTCATAGGACAGAATATGTGTTATATGAATCAATCACAATCATGCCAAAATGTCTGTGAACCTAAAGGTAAGGCAAAATATCAACTTTTGATTTTTAGATGAATTGCCTCAGTAACCTTTTCAAAATCTGACTGTCTATCTCCTTTTAGTTGCCATCTCTATCACTCAAGTATCTCTTTCTATCTCTCTCTGATTCTGTCAAAAACATCAGCCGGTGAATAATTTCCCTAGTTCTCACTTTGTTGTTCTTCTGTCGAATTAATCAAGTTCATTAAATGCATGTTATGCAGCACTGCCTGCAGCCTTTGGCAATCGGTACGGCTCTCATTAGGTCCTGATCATACCCCGGTCTGTTAGCCACAACTTAGTCGTCCCATGGTGCATTGCTCATTTGCCCTAACTGGCCTCTTGTTGTAACTTGTGTTCAATCCCCTTTGCTTTCTGTTGCGTTCTTCTCTTAGCCATTTTGCTGCTCATCTACAACCTATCCAAGGCTTCACCCTGTCACTGTGTGCTGTAAGGCCATGCCCTGCTGGCTCACTTCCACCTTTCCTTTAACTCATCCAGTCCCTGTTCTATCATCCCCATCTTTATTTCCCCCTTCTTCCACAACTATTGGCCATAACTGTCTGCCAAAACCTTGTGTTGACACCCCCCACGAGAGATGCTTATTTTTTCCCACATGTTCAGGAAATGGTATTATTCAAGTCTCATTCATTGGCTTTGGGTATCTTTATCTCCCTGCTTTTATCTCCCTATTGATCTGGATTCTTTTCTCAGGCATTTAACACCATGTTTTAAAGAATGCCTTAGGACTGCTTTCCTGACTTGGAATCCATTAAAAAAGGAATTATGTTTGGTTTATATTGCAATTAAAGTAATGGCATGTTTGTTCATTGTGTGGGTATATTTAGTGATCCAATTTTCAATAGAATGCAATTATAAATAATGTGTTTATAGAAAGTAGAATAGATTTGAAATGAAAACAATAAAGAAAACTGAAACTGTAACCTCCATTCCAGAGTTCATTGTTGGAGTTGAGTGAGCTACAGTACAAAAAAAGTATAAAGTACACAATAACTCATGACAATCTCAAAACCTTTGAAAGACCTTCTTTACATCAATGTGGTAAGATGAAATACATAAAAACAAGCATCTTATACAGAAGAAAAAGGAGTGAAGAGTTTAATAAATACAGAATAATGGGCCTAGAGCCTAATTTTCAGTGGTTCAAGTATAAATGAGTATAATTTCTGCATAATTGTATTTGCATAATGTGTGCATTATTATGAGTATGAATGTGTTATTAATACATTTTAATGTTTATAAATGTGCAAGGCTTTGTTTAAATGATTCCAGTTTATTTCGGTGCACACAGCAAGGTGAATATAGGAACATAACCTCAGAAGAAACCAAGATATTTCTACAGCTGTATGCATGGAAACGCACAAATGGACCAAGCATACATTTATGCACTCCCACTCATCCACGCTCACATTTACATACATACACGTCTCAGCTCTTATCCTTTCCCAGCCTTTTTAGTAAGCAGAAAACAAGGAGACCCAGCGTCTGAAGGAGGTCAGCTCTATTTAAAGTGAAAACGTAGAGGCTCCTGGTGGCGAGATGGGAGGGAAAGAGGGCACCGTGAATCAGTGAGTCTCACAAACCATGTCCTCTGAATCAGTCTCATGGCACCATGCTCTCAATTTGCGTTCCTGGAGAATGTGTGTGTGTGTGCAATTATATGAGCTCTGATATATGCAACCTACATCTAAACCTGCTGTGTGATATGACTTCCATGATGGAGGTTACTTACTCAGGGACTGAGACTGCGTGACTCTGGATCGTGAGGGCAATGGGTGTTCTCATGCACAATGACACTCATCAATCAATCCTGAAATTCATTCACTCACAAAACCAGAGAGAAGTATATTGTAGATAATGAGAGATAAGGAAATACTAATCGTTTTTAAATAGTACATACTGTGTAATATTAATTACTGTTTCATATTCCTGACCAGTTTCCAAGGGGTTCCATCCCTGCTCATATGTTTGAGCTATGTAGTTTATCATCCTTTGTTGTGTATTGTGATGGGCAGTTCCTTTCTAAGTGTCTGGTAATCTATTTGCTTCTTTTAGAGTGTACTTGTAGGCAGATGGCTGTGGATATACATTCATTCTCCTGTGTTTTGTCATATGTTTATCCCTGAACAATTCTATGGTATTATCACACTCCATTTTTAGTTGCCATTATTGCAAGCAAAAACAAGTGTGGGATGTACACATACTTCTACATATGGCTTTTATGGTCTGTTGGTCATATAAAATGACAAATGAATCCATCATATGAAATATGATATGGAAAAGGAAGAATGTGGCATAACATTAAACAAATAGGCCCAAAAAAAACATGAAAATAAAAGTTCTCACACGTATACCAAGATTTTGTTAAGTGGTCTGAAACACTGAGTTTGTGAATCGTGTTGTGCAGAAGTGAACTAAACTAAAACTGGCCAACTGGCCTGTGTTCCCTCTGAAATCCCCCTGCAGTTTTATGAGCCTAATGGTCTCTTAGGTTAGTGAGCCTAGAAATACTTCCCTGGCATAAGTACTTACCACCAAGGGCTGGACTGAATCACACTGGCTTGACACTTGAGCGAGAATCAGCAGGATCACAGTGGCTTGGAATATAACAGATTCACAACACTGTATTGAACCAAAGATTCCTGCCGTTTGCACAGATCAAAGACAGATTGAATAAAACCATTCAGGTCATGTGTTCAAAATGATGAAAACTGCATCGCTTGCTGCCTCTAAGACAGAGGTAAAACCTCTACCAAACTTTTGGCATTATTTTAAATAAATACTTCATTTTAATACATTATTTTACATATTATTATATCAAAATGGTATGAAGATAGAAAGGAGCAGAGAAAATCTGGGTAAACTTCATAGGCAGTCATTTTGGAAAGAAATGAGTCTGAAATAATTACATTGCATACCATTGATATAAAAGAATAATTCCTCAAATGGAATCTTGGATATCCGATTACTGCATTAGCATTTCTCTAAGTATCTAAAAAACAAATATGATGAGTACTGCAAAATGTGCCTGTATTTAAACCAGTATATATGTGGACACAGCTATACAGTATACCATTAATTTTAGTCAATCTGATACTCATTCTGTAGTCTCCAAGGCTTGAATTTATTTGTGCCAGGGCCTTAGAGTACAATTGTTGTTATGATTATTTTAATATAGTCCTGAATAATCTTTGTTCTCAAAACACTCCTATAATTTCCATATACCAGATATGTATGTTTATCTTAATTCAAAAAGTTGAAATGAGGCAAGTGCACTGAAATTAAATAAACACGAGGAGCCAGGACATACTTAACTATATGCATAAGTAAGAGAATCTGCCTAATACATAATTTACCAAACAATCTGAAAACAGGACATTACACCTGGCAATGTAGCTATTTTTATAAGCCCATATAGCTAAATAATATATGACTGGATTGAAACGTGTTCCAAGACGTGTTCTTTTCTAATTTCCCTTGCACCAGTTTAGAGATTTTGATTCTTTAAACTATTCTAATCTATTCATTGCTTCTTCAGGAATGCAAACTTATTCATTATGAACATGTGATATGGGTGCAAGCTACTGCAGCCTTATTTGAGCCCGTTGGTTGGATATCCCACAGTCTTATTGAGGTGTATCTGCCCTGGGAATGCTAGAGTATAGACAGGTAGCAAAGCTGTGATCTCATGGTTAGAAGCTTCCAGAGCGCATAGGTGCATGCTCCGAAATTAATTTGCAATGCATCAGGCAGTCCTTCAAATTTCCGTTCTTTCTTTGCTCATGTACAAGATGCTGTATTTCTCTTCTTCCTGTTTCAATTTCCTATGTATCACTTGGAAACCTATTGATTTTATTGGGCATGATCCAAATTTCTGAATGTGGAGAGAAGTGATAATATGATGGGAAAATGACAATTAACTTCTGGATGATAAAGCCTGGATCTTTAAAATGACTGAGTCCTCTCGGTGGCCTGCGTGACTCACCCTCAGTGAGAAACATCCGGTGTTGGTGTTATCAGCATTTTGCATGGAGCTCTGGCACCAGCCGTGCAGCCTGAGAGGGCCTATGGAGCCCTGCGGGCAGCCCATCACCTGTGCAGTGAGCCTTCCTTCAGTGCTGTCAGCTTACCAACTGAAAACTGCATTAATGACACAATCACTGCACTATGTTTCCCATACAACTCGCTATCTTTTCCCTTCAGAAATGTATCTGTTCAAACATGTTATTTCATTCAGACATTGTTCCATTACCTTGCATGCATATTTTAATTAGATATTAACTTGCACTTCCCCCAAGCTTATAGTCAACTTTAGACCAGACCACAGCTATAGCTAAAGTTAAATCAACATATAATGGTTATTGTTATGTTATAAGCACGTTTATACCCATCAATATCTTGTAGTAAAGATCGGCTTTAAAGCAAATGCTTCATTCACTGCAAAAGGGCATGTGAGTTGCAGCTTGCTAGTCATGGATTTAAATGATGTTTGCTTCTTTGTTGTCAATATATCATCTAATGTGAAGTAGCTATAAGGTAACTCTACTTACAACAAAAAGTAACATATTACTTAGCTTGCTGCATGTCCTGAGAAACCTCCTCAAAATTATACATGTATTTACCAGATTGTTTATCTCAATTGTAAGCAAAATTAAAGGAAACACAATATGACAGAGTGAGTGACAAATCCGTTTTTTTTTTTCATACAGATACCTTACATTTAAAATGAGGTGACAAGGTGTTGAGAGATAAAGTGGGGTGATGCTCTTTGCTGCAGTTTCCCTGTCGTACTTGTGTCTCCACATCCCCTGGGTGACATCACTTTGAGGACTGGCAGGTCGGGATGCAAATGAGGAAAGAAGATGAAATTTTTCTTTCACCATGGCATCCTGATGCCAGCAAGTACCAGCTGATGGTTTCCTGTAACAGTCCATAATTTGTATTCAAGGCTATTTTATAATGAAGATGAGCTCCGTGGAGATGTCTTTGTTATATCAGGAATAGGCTGGGATAAGGTTCGCTAGGTTTTCAGATCAATGACTGCACTAAAGCTCTGACTAATCATAGTGTTGTCTCAAGTGTCCTGTGCTCTTTGTAGCATTAAAATGCCAGTCAAGTGTCTGTAAACAATGGTGAATATACACACCAGGGAAGCAGAGGCTAATGAAACGTTTCCAAGGTTGTGTGGAAACTCACTATAAGAGTAAAGATACTGAATGAAATCATGGATTTTGTACATCTGATATAAAAGACCTCAATGTTCTTGTGCTGGAGTTTGTCCTCTAGTTCACTGTTTGACAGATTTTAGCTGAAATTAATCTTTTCTCACAGCCAATAAGATCCACAGGAACATATATTGAAAATGTGTGTTAGATAAGGAGTGAGAAATTCCATTAATTAGATTTTTTTCCTATTTATTTCTTATTTATTGTTGACTTTTTCTGATCTCATTCCAACATTAACCTTTATTGATCTCTAGCACCCAGCCATCACACTGTTAACTGGCATGGTGTCTAAGGTTTGAAGGCTTACAAAGGCAATTAGTATGAATGTAACTATTTATTCCAGGTCATGTATTTATCTATGTTTTATCATTTGATGATCTGTATCACCTACTTTCCATCATTGTTAGATCTAAATAATCAGTTACATGGAATTGAAAAATGTAATAGTATTGTTTTTATTTAAAACAAGAAAAGTGTTCAATACCAAAATTAAACAACCTTACAAGTGCAAATGAAATAAACACATACAGTATATTCATTTCCAAGTGGTGTCCCCCCCATCCATTCCAAACCCCAGCTAATGATTGAGGCCTCATTCTTACTTCCCATTAGAGCATAATAGTGTGTCAAGAGCACAGAAAGGTTACAGTAATTTTCATATCAAAAGTAATTGCATTTTTAAACTGTTTATATATAAGCTAAGGCATTTACAACAAAATAAACCCCTCACTCACTTCCATACCTGATTTCAATTCTCATGCAAATATAATCTCCAGATAATTTAAATGAAACACAGAAATGAAACAAGAGATAAATGAAATAAATTAAGTAAACTAAAAATGCAACCCTCCGATACGACAGAAAAATTAATCAAATCCAGTAGGCCGACAATTTACTTATTATTTTTCCAGAGAGTCTCTATGTTATATTTCCCATTTCTATGCTAATCAGAGTGCATATAATCAGAACAGTATTAGCACAGAGCTATGTGCTCAGTAGAAGTTTTCATCCATTATTAACACTGAGGCAATTCCTCAGGGAAGTTCTCATGAGTACTTGTAACTTTATATAGGAATTTTATTAGTCTTTTACTTTTAGTGTAGAAAATTACAAAACTTAAAAAACAAAAAAATCTAAACACTGGACGATTATACATTTTAGTGTAACATTTCTTTCATACACTGACCTATAACAAATGGATAGTTCAGATGGTACCCACTGATATACTAAACTGATAAGTTGCTAGATTTTCATAGACATCAAATCTTTTTTCCTTGGTGTCGGTTCATTGGACCTGTATAATAGTTCTGATTTCATATTTAATTCCTTTTGTGAATATGAGTCCTGTCTATTTTCCCGGGATGTGATCCCGTTCACACTCTCACTAAAATGCTTTCTCAGATGAATGCTGGCATGGATTTGATGTTTGTAATTTGGGTCAAAGCTCCAATGCAATCAGCAGATGAGAACTGAATCCATTTACATTTCACTCTGACAGTAGACAGAGGTTATACAAAATAACTACACTGCATAGTGGTGGGCTTTAGTTTACTGTAAGTTATTTAATGTTGTCATGTGAAATCTGGAAATAAACTGTAAATTACAATAAAAGTAAGTTCTCTAACCCAATTTTTCATGCGTGGCAATGTATGTTCTTGCTTTTATTACAGATGTGACATAGCTATCCTGTTTGTAAAGTTGCAGGGTGAATTCACAACTTTTGGAAAAAATTTTGTGTCACATTGTTTCCTTTTCTATACTGTTTAGTGATGGCTTAACAGTGCAATCAATTGTACTACTTGATAAATCAATTGCTGCGTAACAACAAAAACCAGCATATCCTTTAGGTCTCTGGGACCAGGATTGACAAGCCTGGCCCATAATGCACTTTGCCTCGTAAGTCGCTCTGGATAAGAGCGTCTAACAAATGCCTTTAATGCAATGCAATGTAAATGATATTCTTAGGCTCCATTGAGCACTGCACACATACACAGTGACTTATTAGAGCTGATCATGGCACAACTTTACATTTAAACTATTTTGAGTTAAGTACAGAATTGTAATGGTCTTCTGTCCAGAACATTTTGTACAGGTCTTGTCAGTGTCAGAATACAGTTAGCTGCAGTGATATTTTGTGAAAAAGCACAACCAGCAAACTGCTTACTTGTCATTCTCTGTCTTTTTGCATTAATGCCACAGAAAAACCCGAAATCAGCCCTGTAACCCTCCTCTGTATGAAGATCCCTCAGTATACCCCCTTATGCTAATCTTACTTTCACTTGCACTCTATAGATCTGAGGATTTTGGACTTCAAAAGTGACAGATTTTGGAAGAGGAACAGGTTTTGTGAGAGATGGTTATCTTTGCATCTTTTTTAGTTTTGTTTCTACACATTGCCTTAAAAACATATGCCCCATTCAGAGTACACTTTCTGAGAAGGTGGGCATATTGTAACTCCAAAGTCTGTAGAAATAGCAGTAAGACAAATAGGTAGGTATACCGTACATATACATAAGCATAGGAGGGTATACCCCATAACAGCTGATGGTTTTGATTCCCCCAGTCCTTTCAAAGTTATTATACTTATTTATTTATTTAACCTTACATTTTTAAAGAAATATGTCTATTATGCTAAAAATGGGTAAAATGAGACTAATGTACTCAAGTTTGAAAGATGCATTAATCATGTACTTGAACAAGGTTCTGCAGGTTGTTCCATATGGGCACGGCCAATATCATGCAATTACGTAGACTCATGAGAGCTCTTGTTATCTGAGAAATACATTGATGGTGATTTTCTTTTTTCTGTAGTCATGGTGATGCTGGAGTATGTTAATAGCGAGGGAATCGTGCATATAGAGGGAGCTATTATAATTATTAACAACAATCATGTATACCTAATTCCATTATTGGCCAGAGTGGACATCTGGGCAAAATGTATGTTTAACATTTGGATCACAGGCAACGCTCTCATGGCCCAAAGAACAGAAATATACTCCAGGAATGATTAACTCTGGTTAGTCTTTTTTCTGTTTTTTTTTTTTTCTTCCATACATGAAGACCTATTACTCTTTACAGTCTTGTCAATGCATTTCATTGCTAAAAGAACATACACATAAAGTCATGTACAAATTAAATAATGTCTAAGAGTAATATTATTTTCTTACTTTCCATCTTTTTCTATCAGAAATGAGGACATTCAGTGTAAACGGAAACGTGTCATACACAATAACTATATATGAACATAGAAAGAACATTACAGCAGTCTTTCTGCAGGAAATGTCATGGATGTACACAGAGCAGAGAAACAAGCAATCACCCCCATGGTCTTGTGTCTGTGCTTGTGTGAGTGCTCAAAATAGTAGATAGATTTGCAGTGGATGTTCAGCCAGCACTGACAGCTCTGTCAGCAGAGGAGGTCAAAATGGAGGCCGCCGTGCACAGCTGGGTCACACTGAGACCAGGGCTGAACCGAAGCATGATGGTCAGGGAGCAGAGGGCCGAGATGTGGCGAAGAGAGTGTGTCAGCGTGAATACAAAACCCAGCGGGTCAATGCTCCACCAGGGTTCGCCTGTGATTCAGCCCCCACTGCTGAGTGTAGCTGTACCATTTAACTCTCAGATAAATGCCATGAATCCACACCCTCTGGGAAGCTGAAAACACTTTGCCACATTCAGTAATGTACTGAAAATAGCCATTCAAGAGCCTCCGTGATAAATGCACTCCAAGAGTAAGTATCGTCCACACTTTTGAGTCTAAGAGCCTTTTTTTTTCCCATCCGTTCAAACAAAACGTATGCTTTAGAAAATACTTTTCCCGCATTCCACTCTCTCCCATTGCAAGGGTCTGTATGCTAATGAGCTCCTGTAATCTCTCATGCTGTTTGAAAAGGGGGCATCACAATGGAGGCTCATCTAAAGAATGGAAACAGGCGTGCACTTGTTTTATTGTTCTGTGCGGGCCCCATTTTCCTCCAGCATACAGCACGTCCTTAAGAATAAATGTTGTTCAGCATAACAGTGTTTATGGTGTGGGAGTCAGGGGCATTCTCACGAGGTGCGGCCCTGTAAGTGTTCTTCTCCATCAGAAAGAGTATGATTCCCCCGACCCCCCATCCCAGCCCTGCAGCACTGTCCGCATCACAGCCCATGAACGAATCCCTTATAGCACGGGAATTAAAAGTTGTTTTCATTTGAAATCCAAATTGGTTGGAGAACTTCTGCATTAAAAGCACTGAAATTAAGGCCTACAGCCAAAAACATCAACGATTTGATTAGACAAACAAGCTGAATTTGTATTAGCCTCTATATGTTGGATCATGATTTGCTCTGTATTTGGCTTATCTCTCATTCATGCTTTTTTAAATATATTTATTTCTTCATTTTTTTCCAAGACCATCATAATCCAATAACACCATGGAAACGTTCCCACTAATACTGTTAGTGTAATTGATCCTGTGGAATATAACGATAATTAGACATTTGACAGACTTTCATCATGTAGTTTTTTCTACTTTATTATAACAAACAAATAGCAGTTCATCATTTAACTGTATTAAGTAATTGTATTTAATGGTTTTGCTTTACTTAATTACACACCTCTTGTACAGATTCCAGTAATCACACATTAAATTAGTATCAACAACAGCTGCCCTCCAGGGGCTTCATGCAATTTATTTATTTTCTAGGAATGAAATTATAATCAGCAAGTTTATGATGGTGGTGCTAGTGCATATGACATGAAAAGTGTTTATGCTGGAGGCCCTATTTATTCTGCTTAATATCACTGCTCTTTAGAAATTGCATTCAATTCAATGTGTATTGCTCTAAATAGCAGATTTTTATCTTCTGCCATTATGTATTCTATATAAAAGACATTTTAAATACCATAGTCTGAGTTTATTAATTACTGTGTTCTATCTTAGTGTTTAAAAGTAATGTGACAGAAACATTATTTTTTTAGAATAATTACAATGTGCAGTAGTCTCATTTGCAGATATACTTGATTTGATGTGATTTTTGCTTTGTTTTGATCCAATGCTTCTCCAGTGCTTCTCTCCCTTACTGGAGCCTGGGACATAAATCATACATGAAAACAATAAATCTACCCTAAAACATGAGCAAATTAGCAAATAAGACTTTAGTGCAACAAGATTTACAATATATTTCAGTTTGAGAAACACTAATGATCTGAGACGCATTATCTCAGATATCCGATCACTTTTTAATCACATTTTGCTGCTGTGTAACTGCTTTGTCCAACAACGATCAATATACATCATTTTGGGTGTGACAGATATACAGCTGCCATTTGTAACAGGTTTGAGAGTTCATATTCTATACTGTAGCTGTGTGAACACTACTATGATTAACCATGAATACTGGTTCTCAAGTATTTCATACACATTAATAAAAATAAACAAAACAATCATCTTAATTCATGAGAGAAAATATAAGGCTCAAGGAAACCACATTTTGAATAAATAAATTCAATAGGGCTGAATTTTATTTTTTCCCTCAGAGGTGGAAAAAAGGTCATACATTTTAATTTAGCAGAATGATTTCAAAAAAGGGTCTGTTTTTAATTCATCTTTTGATTTTCTCACTAGATTGGTAATCAAGTTTCCCCTGAATCCTCTGTTTTGCTGGAGCTCTAGCCAGTGACAGTACTTTCCCTCAGTAGGGTATTCAATGTAACTCCCATGGAAGCAGCCAAAAAACGAAACGGTAGGCCTATTTAAATCCCTCCTTTATGAAGATTTAATATTTACATCAGTTTTAAGCTTTTGTTTTTAGATGGATGCTGGATATATCTTTTTAATACTCTGATGTTATGCAGACTATTATGTCTTCTTAACAACTCGCAAATCAAAAACCAAATCAAATCAACTTGAAGATGAAAATGGGCAACGGCCGTAATCTGTGGTGAAGAGAATTCCGGAGGATTTATGATGGCAGGGACTCAGGTTGACTCTCCATAATCCAAGATTTAACTAACGTTTTGCTGTCAGATGGCATCCGTATATTTGTGACACAGTCTTCTGAAGAGGAATGCACTATCGCTGACCTTTCAGAAGATCATCTGCATGGTTTTGTTGATGTAATATTGATATAAATTCTGGTGTTTGTATGTATTGGTGGAACAGGCAGAGTTTTCCTTCAGTGTCATATTGTAATGCTTAAAAACATTCAAAATTAGTACGATGTGCTTCTATTATGGGATTGAATTAATAATCAAAAGCTGTAAACAGAACAACAGATAAAAGATAACTTGACTAAGCAGACTATTTTTTCTGTAACAATACAGCCACTGTACCCAAATATAAAGTCACAAATAAAAGATCCAAGAATGATGAGTACATGAAGGTTGGCAAACCCCTCGTCCAGCGATGCCCCTCGACTAAGCAAACACATTTACCCCTGGCAACCAGTCTTTTAGGGATGAAAAAGACACAAGAGAAGATGGAGGGTGACCATTCAGCCGTGGTAGTTCTGGTGGCTCTGATAGTGAATGTATGTTCTCTACAGGGACCGTAAATAACCCCTGCTTTGTAACGGTTGTAAATATCCTGATTATGCAGATACATTTGTATATGCGCCTCTGTGCAGGCAAATGCTGCGATAATGCATTTTATTCCTGTCTGGCATCTGGTGCGGGCAGAGGGCCTGTTACACTCTAAACTGTGAATAAATACATCAGAATAATGTCCCCATTTGCATAAACAGACGGGCTATTTCCGGGATCAGCACAAATAGATTAGCCTCAGCAATTAATATTTTTGGGAAAGAAAAAAGATTGATATGGCTTTCTGTTACCAAATAAGACCTTGGGCCAATGAAAATGGCTCTGTGGTTTCACCTTAACAAGCATAAGTCAAACCATATATACTGTTCTTGTGCTTTTACACACAGATTATTAGCTTATTACTGGAATAAAAATACTAAACTGGTATAAGTGGTTTATTTAATTTTTTATGTATTGAGTTTTCAGTAGTTTTATAATGATTAGAGCCCATTTTACACTGCCTTGAAATGAATGACTCTTTCTTCCGCTTAGATGGATCAATATAATGGTATCACCTTGCAGCACAGAGGAAAACTCTGAAATAGACATAGGGGGAGTTTAGAGAGTTTTTTTTTTTCCAAAGAACAGGAAAACACTCAGGCCAGGTAAAGTCATACAATCTGTCATCAGATATTTAGATTGTGTTGTGAGAACCTGTTGGTCTTAGTCCTGTTATTCTGAAAAGGACTGTAACCTGGATTCTAGTCTTATTATAGCCCTATTGAGAGCAAATAAATGAAATACATCAAATATAGTGATGAAATATCTGTGTTGTGTATGGTTTGCAACAGGTGATACCCTGATTCCCATACTGTCACCTGCCCTGAGTGACCCAATGCACACCTGTATAGAAACAGGTGCTCTTTGCCATGTGCAGGCGATGTGTGATGCCCAGGTCCTTTCACCGGTGTGGCTGGCATGGACCAGCAGCTCTGCCTCTTCACTGAATGACAATGAAATGAACAGAGAAGAAGAAAGACCTTTGTTTAATATCTATATATTTAATTAAAACTAAGGCAGCTTATTTAATTACCCATTTTATATTTTAGTTTTGATTGGCTAAAACCAAGTGATGTATGATCTCACCCCACTGTTTTATCAGCTCCTTATGGTTTTGTTGAGGATGTGCTTTGCACAGAAACTCTTTGCAAAATTTCTCTTTAAGCGTCTGTATAAGGATTGAGTTAGGAGAATCCCCATGCAGAGTGGAGGGAATGATTGCTGCTTGTAAGCACATACAATACTCTTAAGATCCAGTGTTACTGGGAAACCCACCCCCGATTCATTTGATTTGAATTTCCAACTTGGAAAAAAAAAAAAAATACTAGTAAAATGCAGTCTGCTGCTCAGATTAATAATATAGAAAAAGATAAGACTTCATGTGCAAATTGTTATCTTTTCAGGGCTTTGGAAAATTCTTGCCCAATTTGATTTACACAGAATTACTATGTAAGAACATAAGCCCTGGTGTTCCAGAAAACAAAAAAGAGTGTGCATGCTTTTGAATGAAATCTTAAAAATAGTAACAAAAAAGTCTGGTTATACACTATCTGATAAACCTATTGAACTAGGGACTACAACTGCATCTATAAAAATGTAATATACAAAGATGGTGCTGTACTGCCGACCAGGTCCTGGGGGTTATTTCAGTTCCTGCATGTGAGCAAAAGCAATCGGCGTCTGATTTTTAGTGAGAGATGAATTGCGCTTGGACAGAGGACAACTCTTTAGGAGCAAGAGTTGCTCATGCAGCCATCTGTGCACATACAGCAAGCTGTTTTGTTTAAGGAAAATTGACTGAAATGCTACATGAACAAAATATATTTACAGGGTTTTCAGGATAGAGTAACATCTTGACTGTACATCAGTACTGTGATGATTTATAGTTACTCATAAGAATATATATTTTTTTCATTTCTCTATGTATGTTTTTCTGTTTCACATTACCCTTGTGGTCTAAGCAAATACAATTTAAGAGATGCTGTTGTTTTCAAGAAAAACAGTCAAAACAATTAATGAGTAAACCAATCAGGATTATGATTATATTTTTAAAAAATGAAAACATGAGGTCTATGATAATAAGACCATGTAGATCTGTTTCCATGTTGTCATATTTTGTATGTGTAGGTTCATAATGAGACTAAAGGATAATATTATAGTCAATGGCCTACTGCCTAGAATTCTTTGCTGAAACCATGGTGGAACATCCAGTGCATTAATATATATTTTTACATTATTATTGAGACATGTAATTGTGGAATGTTGAAAATGAATTTAAAATGAGACAACTGAATAACAGCGTTCCATGTGCTCCAACAGCCTGTGAAAAGGCTTGAAGATGCTTTGTCTTTGCTGCTGTTGGTTTTGTACATGATTTTAGTGGATGGTGAAAATCCTTTACTTTCTTTGTAAAAATTTCCCAATTAAGGTTATTATTAGCTTCTTGTCAGACCTGTTGTAAATTTTATAGGGTAGTAAATTTTGCAAATAATACAAATGTATGTGTTTTCAATGGTGCTCACATTGAGTGAGTAAACAATGCAAGGCTATGTAGAACAACCTTTCCTTGAGCATAAATCTAGGATTGCAGGAGTAACTGATAACCTTGTTAACCTCCCATAAAGGAAGAAACTGTTAAACTTGTCTGATATATTGCTGCATTAGGCTGAATTTCTTATGGGTACGTGCCTGACGGAGCCTGCTCACACTAACCACAGTTTCAAGATTAAAATGCACCTCAATGAGTTATTAGAGGCTATATAAAGATGTTTACATGCTTTGTTTGACATGCCTTTTTCAGTCTGAAAGATTTATTGTCCTCAGGATGAACACCAGCAGAGAAATGCCCACTGTAATCAGGCAGGCTTTGGCCTCGGATCAAACAGACGACGATAAAGCCTTGTAATTGGCAGGTTCCCTCAGCAGCTGGGGGACTACGCAAGCACCTGCCCCTTTGAAATGGAACCATCAGGGTAGGACACTCAGTACTGACCTCAGTGTTGTCATAGTCACCCTTCCCATGTCAGAGTTACTGTATCAGGGACATAAAAGTGCATAGGCATGTGAAGATGGAGAGACTGGATAAGGAACACGCTTCTCTGGAGAAAGTGTTATTTTTCTTTTTTCTTTTGAGATTAAAGTAACTTGTTTTAATATGAATGCAGCATATATAATGCAATTGCACTTCAGGGCTATCACTGATTAGTCTTTTCTTTGCCTTGCAATGTGTAGCTCTTTATTCTTAGGTTTCTTTTACAGTTTAATTATTTGATTAAAATGTCCTTATCTTACATAATATATTATGTAGAAAACCATTTGTCATAGCACACACGATGCAGAAAAAGTAGTTTCTTTGAAGTCAGTTATTAAATAACAGCTTTTATGCACTTTATGTCATCAATCATCTGTAATTAGTTTTGTTGGATAATGCAGCCCAACCTAAATGAAAACTTGGCATCCACATTTTAAAGCGATTTATTTACATTTATTTTTTCCATTTTCTTGAAGTCTGTGACAGCACATGAATGTAGTCGTTGACAAAAAACATATTTTTTTTTATCACAGCTACAGTATTACACATGTTACAAAGACATATTATATTTACATTTGCTTTTGCACATCTCTGCTTTTCCAGTCAATGTATCATAATTATTACAGGAATGACCAGGTATATTCAGGGGGGTCAGGGAAGGGTTCAAGTCATCCACTGTGTTTCTGAAAGCTAATTTCATGTTCCATAAACCTGCAAAGTGGTGTGTGTTGTATAATTTGCCATCCATTTCACTCAAATGTGTCAAAGCCTGCATTTGCACCATGGAACGCGGTTCATAGAGTTCAGCTATGCAGAGCTCTGTGCTCAGACGTGTTTACAGTTGCAACGTTCCTGTTGTGTATAAAATCTTCACAGTTCTATGGCTTCATCTGGGGAATGCTCCATCCTGGAAGCAGGACTGACATAAACGGATCACCAGTTTCAGCGCAGATCTTATCTTGTAAAACAGGGCCCAGACAGTTGTAAACAGCACAATGTCAAATCAGGCACACAACAGAGGGCCCGTGGCAAAGTCCCAAAAGTGCAGCGCATAAACATGTACAGTAAGGAAGCTTTAGTTTAGTGCTTCGGTTACCCCCTAATGCGGACTGAATTTACCATTCATATAGAGGTAGGAGGGATAACAAGTCAGCATATTAAACAACTATGGAGTTAAGTGAGAATGGATGACAGCTGTCAACATTTTGACTCACGTTAATAGTGTACTCCCCATGAAAAAAAAAAATTGAAAGGAATAACTACCTATATCATGGATCCAAAAGGACACTCATATACAGACGGTCCCCGATTTATGATGGGGTTATGTTCCAATAGACCCATGGCAAGTGGAAATATTGTAAGTCAAAAATGCATTACATACACCTCATACACCTAACCTACAAAACAACATAGCCTTGCCTAGCATACCTTAAATGTGCTTAGGACACTTATATTACCCTACAGTTGGGTAAAATCATTAACACAAAGCCTATTTTATAGCAAAATAAACTGTTGAATATGTCATGTAATTTATTGAATACTGTACTGAAAGTGACACTGTCACACCATCCTATAGTCGTAAAATTGTAAAAATCGTAAGTTGGACCATCGTAACTCAGGGAACGTCTGTATACTCATTTTAAGAGACATTGATTGATTGGGGGAGATCTTCAGTTTGTTTCTGAGGTTCATAACTCGGAGAGATGGAGTCATATTTAATAATCAAATACACTACAGCAGTTTAATGTAGTTTATCATCCTCAAGGTGAATCACATGATGTGTAAATCACTAATCTCTGTTTGTGGTGGCATTGTGGCTTTAAACGGCCTGATCCAAATCCACAACAAAGTGTGTGTTCCATGAGCTTGCTCACATTGCATGAACCATTTACACTTGTCTTTTTACGGAGCTACGGAACAGGTTTTATTATATTCCAGAGGAATATAGGGGATATGGCCATTCTAGAGGAATATAGGGGATATGGCCATTCCAGAGGAATATAGGGGATATTCCAGATTCAGGAGGAACTGAAAAGTGTCTGAAAAGAGGAACTGATACCTTAAAGTGTCTTATGATTCATATTGTTGAAAGATAAAACAGGGTGAGACATTATGAGCAGAGACATCATGTGAGGTTTTCAGAAAGAACCAAAACGAGAGCTTATTCAATCACAATCCTCATCAACCTTGAGCAATAAAGCTCAAGTTTTCATTGTTTGTGGGTAAAGTCATTGCCATGATTAAGTAGCTGCTTGAGAAGGAATAACCTCACATTGTTCTGCAAATCCTAAACTAGTTAGAAGTGACCCAAATGTTCACTATTTAAAATGATTACTCTCCAATTAATATAACTGTAGTCACAAATATTCTTTTTTTGTTTTTTATTTGTGTATATTTTATGAGAAATCCATGAGAAAATTGCAAGGACTTTATCATAGTTGTACCACATGCTGTGACTTATTTTATACATTTAGTATAAAAATGCACACATTTTTACAATAGGCTCAACATCATAGAGTATGGATTTCACATTGACTCTTTCAAACATAGCCACTGACATACCACAGCCATGCCTGAGCTTGGTAACCCTGAGCTATGGCAGACAGATGGAGGATGAATGCACCACAGTCAATCCTCCAGTCTGCTGAAGCTTACATGTAAAGCAAGAGAAAGTGGAACCCTTTTAATCCCATGAGTGGCTAACAAAAGCTTCCTGCGTGTACATTTAATTCCAGAGGCTCAGTGCTCCCAATCAGCGGGATACACAGGTACATAAGGTCATAAATCAGGGGCTGGAATGGTCACTCAGCCTCTTGTTTGCGGTGTTTGTTTGGCTGATGGTACTCCAGTTCCCACAGCGTAACAGGATGTGGTTTAATTGGCTATGCCAGAGAGCCACTTTACCCATAGAATGCATCCACTCCTCTCATTAAAGAGATTCCACTTCAACCATTTGTAAAAACTATGAAGCACATTTTGTCATGCCAACGCCTAACACAAAACAATATTTCTGTGTATGTGTAGAGTTATGAACACAGTTATGTTTATGGTTGTCCTGCATTATTTCTTATATATAACAACATACAAATATACTGTCGTATGAAAAATATGAGGAATTAGGATTTTAAGTTTAACCTGCTTTTTTTAAAAATTGAATAGAACGTTTCTATCGCAATCACTGTAACTTGAAAACTTCATTGTGTGCATGTCATCTTTTCTCTTGGATAGTTGCCAGGGTGATATGTTAACAGACTGCTCAAAGTGTCAGCAACCTGCTGTAGAATTTTTCTGAAAATTTGGAGAATTTGACACTTTAGTGATTTATGACTGTCACATGAAATTTTGAATGCATTTATTTCCTGGCACTTGTTATTATAACTATGGAAATCCTAATGAAAACAACCGAGGCAGCTTGCACACAAAATTAACATCATAAACAAAGACAAACTGAAGTTTTTATAAGTTGAAAAATACATTGGAATTATTTTTAACTGTTTTCAATTTTATATAGTTGCCAGCCCCATGAATATTTTAACTATATGAATAATTGGATGCAATATATATTGTTCTTGCTTTGTAAGAATCACAGTGTTAGAATTAACAGCTTCCCTGCTTAACCTGTGCAGACTTTTCTTTACTCAGTCCCAGGCAGTATGTGTCATGATTAGTAACAAGAATGACTGTCAGAATGTGCATGTATAAGTTACCTCATTTGTGCTCGAACCAGAAAGATTTTTTTTGCAGATTTATGCAATTTCGTTCTGTTCAATTCATTTCATTTCAATTCTATCATTAACAGCTATGTTTGCGTGAGCATGCCGAGAGCTGTAAATTACAGGATAAACAAGTTTCTCAGGCCTTAAGCAATAATTAATTAGACTGCACATAACGATGTGTAGGTAAACACAGTGTCTGTGTGTGTTCTTATGTACTTTTCCAGCTAAGCACCATGTGTCACTGCACATCCACAATGAGGCGACTGACCAAGTGGGCTCTTTTTCCAGACACTCTCTCAGATAAAGAGTTCTTGTGAATTTTTTGACTAAATTTGAAACTAAATGTGTGTGTGTGTGTGTGTGTGTGTGTGTGTGTGTGTGTGTGTGTGTGTGTGTGTGTGTGTGTGTTTGTGTACGGATGTTGCTGGGAATGCAGCGACACACAGACACAGGTGATGTAAACATTCATCCATTGATGTTAATGGCAAGGAGCTCCAGGAGGTTTTCCAGACTGCAGGGGAGCTGTCTGACAAGCCCAATAAACTGCTGAATAAATCTGTCTCCCCACTGACAGTTTAAGACATAACAGTAAGAACACATGCTTAAATATGTTTAATCCACAGCGCTTATGGTAAACTTTCTTTTGCATTTTATCTCCTTTTCCCCAGCATCCTAATTAAGGTGCTGTTCTTCCACCCCACTGTTTGAGTGTCCCACAGACTCCAGTCCAGGATACGCACTCTCCCAGTCTGCATGAAGACCAGGCCTCGCCTCTTTCCACACTGCAGGAGGATGATGAAGTCAGTGCATCGGGTCAAAGCACTGGTCTTGTGGCCAGGTTGGCCAAGGGGAGCTGCTGCAGGGTGCTGAGAATGAGGAGGTGTGCTGTCTCCAGGGTGCTGAGGCTGAGGAGGTCTGCTGTCTCCAGGGTGCTGAGGCTGAGGAGGTGTGCTGTCTCCAGGGTGCTGAGGCTGAGGAGGTCTGCTGTCTCCTGGGTGCTGAGGCTGAGGAGGTGTGCTGTCTCCAGGGTGCTGAGGCTGAGGAGGTGTGCTGTCTCCAGGGTGCTGAGGCTGAGGCTGAGGTGTCTGTCTCCAGGGTGCTGAGGCTAAGGAGGGTGCTGTCTCCAGGGTGCTGAGGCTAAGGAGGTGTGCTGTCTCCAGGGTGCTGAGGCTGAGGAGGTGTGCTGTCTCCAGGGTGCTGAGGCTGAGGAGGTGTGCTGTCTCCAGGGTGCTGAGGCTAAGGAGGTGTGCTGTCTCCAGGGTGCTGAGGCTGAGGAGGTGTGCTGTCTCCAGGGTGCTGAGGCTGAGGAGGTGTGCTGTCTCCAGGGTGCTGAGGCTAAGGAGGTGTGCTGTCTCCAGGGTGCTGAGGCTGAGGAGGTGTGCTGTCTCCAGGGTGCTGAGGCTGAGGAGGTGTGCTGTCTCCAGGGTGCTGAGGCTGAGGAGGTGTGCTGTCTCCAGGGTGCTGAGGCTAAGGAGGTGTGCTGTCTCCAGGGTGCTGAGGCTGAGGAGGTGTGCTGTCTCCAGGGTGCTGAGGCTAAGGAGGTGTGCTGTCTCCAGGGTGCTGAGGCTGAGGAGGTGTGCTGTCTCCAGGGTGCTGAGGCTGAGGAGGTGTGCTGTCTCCAGGGTGCTGAGGCTGAGGAGGTGTGCTGTCTCCAGGGTGCTGAGGCTGAGGAGGTGTGCTGTCTCCACTCTCACTCAGACTCCAGTATGTGCCTCTATGAGACCCAGACCTCTCACCTGCAGGTGCTTCTACTACACAAGCCACCGGATGTCCCCTATAGCAATGTTTTGGTACATTAACATTGTTTCATTAATATACAAATAATTTCATTATGCATTTGTTTTGGCTGACCAAAAACAGTACATTTGAAATAAACATAAATATATTGAAGTAGATTGGTGTATCATTGAGACCTGCATCTTTGTGGAGGTGTTGAATTTATGGCACAAAATTTGATGTTGCCGTCTGTCTTTCTGGCTTCCACGACCTGTTTGCTTGATCTTGTGTTAAATTTCCAAATGATGAGTAAATATCCAGCTCCGAAACATTTTCCCTCCAAGTGAAATTATTAAGGAACCACCTGATACAGCGTGCATTACATCATCATATATCATTCTGGAAATGTTGTTTTTCTTTCCCTGTTGATGTCCTGAGGAAACAATAAAAAGGAAGTTGACTGAATGTTTATTTTCAGTGGCTTATTCTCTTATTTTCAAACTACATCATTTATAGTTCCTACATAAGTCTTTTTTCGGCATAGAGAGCAAAGAAAAAGTTTCACAGGAGATCATAATTTGAGTATTTACATGTTGATTCCCCTGCTGGTATTATTTCTTCCTCACCATGGAATAGTATCAAACAGTTGAGGTAGGTTCCAATGTTTTCAAACATTTGGGTAGTAACCTTTGAAAATTATACTTCAATTTTAATATTTCTGCTGCAGTTGCTTTGCCATTTTTTAATCAAATGGCTTCTCACAGAAAAAGCAATATTGGCATAGACACACCAATTTTTTCACTTTTACATTTTTTTTCAGAAGTTAAGGTTTTTAATATTCTCAGTCTTTATTTCTGAGGTGTATGAAGGTAAAGATTCAGCTTATTTGCATGGTCTAAATAACATTTTCTTTTTTTAAATTATTTTTTGAATGGCGACAGTCAGAGTCACTGCCCAGAGTCATCAAAAGTGCTCTACAAACTTTCAATGTACAGAAATAAAATAACCTTACATTAGTTTGCAGCAGTGGGAGGAGCTCATGCAATTACATGAATAAGGAATGTGATTTAGGAATAAGAAATGTACATCAACAGAAGTTACCTTTCTTTCCACTTACTACAGCAAACGTGATTTATAAGTCTAAATTATTGTTGACAGTTAATTAGCAAATTGTTTAAAAAATAGTGACTATCAGCCATAGTGCTCAAAAAAAAAGAGGAAAAGAGGAGGGAGGTACAGCCTCAAAGAAATGTGTGGGGCTGCCGAATCATTTGACACATTTTAATTTCACACTTTAGAGTTGTCATTTGGCTGTTGACGTATCTTTCTGTCTGGCTTTTGGAAGTCAAATGTGTTTCCTCATAAAAATTAGCCTGACATTTTTTTTTTTTTTTTTCAGAAAAAAAAAAAATAAAATCAGCTTTTGAGGATTTGATTATCTGTTTTTATTAAATGTGACTCTGTAGCAGAGAGGTACCATAATTAGCACTGTACCGGCCTATGCTCTTGGACAGCTCATCAATAAAGATTTCTCATTCAGATGGCTAGTGCATTATCAGTAATATGCTCCCTGGAGACAGTGTGGGAAGAAGGTGCTCTGAAGGTTAGCTTTGTCCGGTCCCAGACATTGCCTCCAGGTTTCAGGCTTGTCAGATGGGCATATCTGACATCAGCAGCTAGTGGAAAATTAATTAAGCAGCCGCCTCCGTCACAAGCCAGAGTTTGCAGCACACAGTCTATGGAAGTGAAGGGTTCCCTCACTTAGCCATTAAATAAAACATGCTCACAATTTGAGCCCTTGATCTTAACTTTAATTATCTGGCACTAAGGGAGATTATTCTCAAAGTTGGGCTTGTCATAAAGAGGTTAATGTACAGCCATCTTATCCAGAGCAAGTCATTAAAGTAAATTCAGACTGATGATGAAAAGGGGAACTTATTTGCAGGTTGTATAGTTGCATGACATATACCTTTTTACCCTGATTGAGGAGCTGTGGTTTATTTTGTGATTGAATTCTGTCCTTGTCAGGCAAAGCATTGCTGATGTGGTTCTGAAGAGGAATAACTCCACTCATGAGTCAAATGTTCCCAGAAGATCATAATATTTATCATGAAACTTGTTGAGTGTATTTGGTATCATAAACAAATTGAAATTCTGGATATGATGGAAAAATAAATAATGTCCAATTACTTACCCTCTGTCTGTAAAACTGATACTATCCAAAGGCATTGGTGGAGTGCAGGTTTAATTTCCCCACTATTAATAATTTACACTTTTAATAATGAACAAGTCAGCCATTAGGGGTCTGTATTTCCAGATTTGGGGAGAACTTCAATGGCTTACTTCAATGTTTTATGGCAGATTAACCACTAAAAGTTTGCCATGAAGGCACTTTCTCTGATTCTGCATTCTGCAGGGGTCTCAAGTTCATTTACCTAAAGTAGAAATACACGGTGCATTTAAAGAGTGGTTTAGGAGGGAAGGCCACATCACACCAATATTTTACCAAATCATGAGAATCTAAATTGGCAAATCATTGGTGTTAAAAGGTATGGGTTAATTGATAGGTTAAGCCATTTCGCCGTGGTGTGGTGTCTACTTCTCTTTGTTATGCAGATGGCTGGAATAAACCACTGTGCCCCAGTCTGAAAAACAATAGGTAAATTAAATGAGCAAACTTGAGTTGCTCATACAGGAAACATTTGGAGGTCAGGGAGGATTCCGAGACCAAATTTTCCACTTCCAAACCAACACTATAATCCAAAAAACATTTTGTAAAAAAGGAAATACAAAAAAGCTAGGAATGACAGTTGATTGAAGCTAAAATTATGGCCTTGAATGTTGGCCAGCCCATATCAGAAAATGTCCCCTCTTAGGTTGACCAGGTGCCTTGTCTTTTCAGCGGTAAAGTACTTATAAAAATAAGATTTAGCTGGCATTTCCTGCTGCTTCCCCTCTTCTTTATGACACTCAACTGAACTTTTAAGCACTCAAAATATATAGAAAAGATGGCAATGAGGTATCGGTGTGTACACTGAAGTACCTATGAAAAATTGTCCTAAAGCATTTTGAGTTTGACTCCCATCCATATCATTTACAGTTTCTGTTCATGGCAGAAGCATTGATCTACCTTGCATCATTTTTCAATCGATGAAAAAAGTCTTGAAATTTGGAAAACAAAATCTCCAGAATTTAATAAAAATATCAAGTCACATCAATGGAAAGAGTCACTCATTCAAAAAATAAATAATTGAAGGGTGAAGCATAAAAAATTGCATAAAGTGTCACCTAAATTCAGTTAGAACAGTCCAATCAGCTCCTTGTGCTAAGACACTCCCTGCCTTAGCCCCCCCCCCCCACACACACACACCCCATGCTCTTTAATCCCCACCCACATTATGAATGTATTGGTCATTTTGTGGAATACAGCTCAAAAGAACAATGTTCCCAAAACAGAGAAAGCCACAGAGTAATCAAAGACAAACACAAGTGGCCTTTTCGAACAGAAAAGGAAAAGAAATTGAGGATCGATACAACCTTGTTTATAAATGTAAAGGGAAGTTTAATAGCAGGAGGTCTTTTTAGTGCCATGTTGTTTTGTAGTTGTTTGTTGGTTTTATGTGTCAATGCAAAGCTCTTGAGGACTTCCTTAATGAGTTTGATGTAAAACATTACAGCTCTAAGTCATTTGCTGCACATAGGAAATGATTATAACCTTAAAGAAGCTGGCAAAAGATATGCAAGATATAAACAGATATAACTTAGGTTTCAGTGTCAAAGGAACATTTTTTGTTTGCTTCTTTAACATTATTTTTATTTTTTGATTGTGTTCAGTTGTTCTTTCAATTCATTTCAGGATTTGCAGATGCAATATTTGGCATCTTGAATCTGTAATGCATAATGCTCAAATATCCAAGGAAAATCTCATTTGTTACAAGCCCATAATGTAATCATTCTATTACGTTTTTGTATTTATTTATGGCAAGTTATGAAGAGCAGAGTAACAGGTTTTCCCATTCAATATTCTGCTCTCACTCTCAGCGGCCAACGCCCGGGGGGAGTTCATTCAGGGGGAGCTAATTAATACAGGGGAACGCGGCAGACAATAACACCTTCCGTGCCAACAATCTCAATACAGTTAATCTCCTGTTTTTCTTGACAAAAGTTCAACAACTCTCATGGTGCCCCTCCGAAAGTTTATTCACATTCAGTACACAAGCAGTCGATCGTTGTTTCAGGATCCTGTATAGATCTTTCCCTTTGTCTGACTTTGCAGTCTCTCTGGTGGGGAAATGTGAAGGACGTCCTCAAGTCAAGCTACGCAGAGAATTTAATTTCTTCCTTATGTTTGACCTCCCTCTTCCCCAGCCAGCAGGTCAGATTGATGTATTTGTACATATTTTAGTGTTGTAGCCATTTCATTCATTTAAGTCAATGTGCGCTTGACTTCTTAATTCACCATTATTACTGCAATCTGATTGGTGATTCTAGCTTGCTGCATCACGCTGCTGTTCTGAGGCAGGCACCAACACTCAGTCTCATCATCCCATCCTTCTCTTGCTGTTTCATTTGCTTACACAGCTGCAGGTGATTTAGCAGGAGCCAAGGGCGAAAGGCAGGCCATAAATGAATTACATCCACCGTGTCAAGCTCCATTCCAGTGCAAAAATTCACAGCAAACAGTGGGAAATAGTTACGCCACATTATTGTATGTGGTGTAATTTAATAAACTGTAAAATACATGAGGAAATAATAGATTTAAACATTATGTATTTTGTTGCTTAAAAATTACACAGATATTCTTTAAATATTTTAACTGATTGCTAGAATATTGCTATGGACTGAGATGCAAAATATGAAGGGTACCATATAAAAAATGTCTATTCCATTGTGACTAAAAGAAATAATTTATGTGGGAGCATATGACCTTGGTTTTCCTGATTTCACTATCGGATAAATATGTATGTCATATGAACAAAAATAAAAAAAATGAAAAGAGATCTGACTCTAATGATGAATCTCCAAAATAAAACTGATACTACTCAAATTTAACAATAACATTTTGCATTATAAGTAGTCAAGTATTTACAAATTGTCCATTTATAGAGGAACAATATTTCATAATACCTCCTGAGAAATTTAGTTATCTGCAGATTGTGTTCAGTGGTATTCAAATGCTTTAATGCCTAAGAGTAACCACGGAGGAAGGCTGCAGTAAAAATACATGTGTGTACCGCATAAAAGAACGACAGGTGCAAACTGAGAAACAAGAGGATTGGATTATCTATGGGCTGAACCCTGATTATTCCCCATAAGCTCACTGTGAGTCTGTGCTGCAGATTTCTGCTGGCCGCATGCACAGATAGAGATGGAAATAGCATTACCATTTATTGGTTTAGAGTTCATTAAGACTAATCTTTTGACAGGGACTGGGTAAATTCCCTTCTTAGCCTTAGGCCTGTGAACCACCAGGGCTGCACTGCACTGCAGCTAAAATGCTGTATGACACAGACAAACTGTGTGTGTGTGTGTGTGTATGTATGTATGTGTGTGTGTGAGAGAGTGTGTGTGTGTGTGTGTGTGTGTGTGTGTGTGTTTCTCTTCTCTACTTCATTTTGAAGATAATTTCTGATTTTTCTTTGTCAACCTGCAACCAAGTGATAATATCCATTTACTGATTTATGTTACACTATTAGCATGTTTAAATCTATCTATGATCTATCTCTCTACTTATCTTTTTATTTTATTTGCAATACTGAGCAAACTTGTCATTTAAATAAAAAAAATCCCAAGAAACCCAGCTAATCTATCAGATGCAGTGGTGATTAATAAGCCACGTTGGGAGCAGTGTTTGGTGAAAATATCCACAAAGCTGATCACAAAGGTGTTTGTGAATTGGCAGAGGAAAGTCACATTCCGTCACTTTGAATCTCATCCTTTTTTTGTCCAGGACATTTTTCCATTTACTCAGCACGCTTTCCGTTTATAACATCAGACAATCTGTTTCAGTGTTTATGGAACATTGAAAATAGGCCACATCAAATTCTATTGTTCATTGTACTGTCAAAGCAATGCTTGGTCCACTGGTGATGTGTCTTAAGATCTTGTCGAAGAAAAATGTCCCTTATAATATTTACACTGCATTCCTGATGAACCCTGATGACTCCGCAGATGCATTGTCTACCTGTAAATAGAGACAGGAGAGAAATGGTGATGAGAAAAGATATAATTCATATCTGTGTTGCCATGGATACAGTTGCTGATCACAGTAAAATCTTCAGTGTTAATTGAACTGCAATAAAAGTTTCTGAGTCCAGCTATAGGAAATGTATTCTTATCATTTTAAAATGCACTAGTGCCTGGGGTATTCAGCCTGCACATGCTTAAAGTGCACGTCAGTGTCTTGTTGCTGGGGAAGCTGAGTTTCAGACAACATTGGCTGCGGTCCAATCAACATGGGTCCTGATCTTTGACACATGATTGACATGCATTTTCTCTAAATGAGCAGTTTGGAAAAGTAATTATGACTGCTAGCTGCCAGGTGAGTGAGAGGATTCACATGTGGGGCAGACTCCCCCATAAGGCTGTGTGGGGTTCATGGTTGATCTAATTTCATAGGGTAGAAAAAGATTCATTTTAACCCTGAACATTGTGCAGTGCAGTGCTACATATATATTCCTCTGTTTGATGCATTTTCTGTGTTAGGTAGATGGTGTATTTCCTGGCTCACTGCTCGGCTGAATGCCCCCCTCCCCTGCTGTGTAAATGCAGTGGTGTCAAGTGTGGCCAGCTTGGCTATCAGAGTAATGGGTGCGCTGTCACAGCTGTACAGTACTTACATGTGCAAGTTCGACTCTGAGCTCAGATTGGACTGTAAAGCTTTAAAAAAAAACATAATTACTGAGTGCTTTTACTCTGGTTTGTTTGGATAACCATACATTCATAAACTGACAGTGAATTTGATTAAATCCTGGGCTTTAAATCACATTGCTCATCAGCATGTGATATTACCAAGTTTCATGTTCTCCATTGCATTCAAATAAAGGATGTGATTGGTCTTTCTTGCTGGATTATCCATGTGGGCAGACAGGAAGCAGAGTTTATTGGTTGTCCAGAGGTTATCCATTTCCAAAGGGATGTGGCCAGGTACCTGAGCTACAGATATAGCCTAAGGCTCAGGGAGGACATGAAGAGAAAACAGGATTTCATATAAGTCTTTTTTTTTTTACATGTGAAGGATGTGATGATGTGAATACTGCTATCTTTTTATACATTTTTACATACTGAATAATATTCATACCATTATAAACTGGTCAAACTTTTCCCAATTTAAAAATTCCTGTTGACATGAAAAGGGTGAGATTTAATTTCTTTGCTCGATGTAATTGTTTTTATACATTTTGTGTAGTTTGTCTGTTTGTGATGTATGGGTTGCTTTTCTTTCTCCATTTGGAGCGAATGAACTGACAGCATTGATTTATGTTTGGAAGCATTTGACAGGAGGTGTCTGTTATGTTCTCCTAGACTACGCAAAGAAGACCCCAAGATTTCTGTCCAATTCTTATTTTGTCTTTTCTTTCATGTTGCCTGGTGAGACACTCATATTTCTGTCTGTATGAGATGACTATTTTATTTAATTATAACAACTTTTTTTCTTGGAAATTGCGAGCTATGAAAACAGGTTATCTTTTCCGTTAAGGGAATTGTCAAAGCAAGTTTCGTCACCTGCTGCAGCCCACATAGATTAGAGGTTGCAGGAATGTCAATGTATAATACTATATATGCTGTGGAGAACTCATAACCTCCTCCCAGTGGATTTCAGTGATTGGAAAGAACCATAGCATATGAATTCAATTATCCTCAGCATCCCCTAGACAATAGCTGCCCTGTGAGGTGTATTGTATTGAATATGGTTCATTTTCTGGATGAAAATCATTTGAGTACATATTGTGCTCCACTGAGATATTTTGGGCCATGTTTTAAGGACACAGATGTCATTGGAAAAGCAGTTGGCAGGCTCAAAGAGTAGAGCTGATAAGAGAAGGTGTACCCAATAAATGTCCAGACTCACAGCAAAATGACTGAAATGACTGATGCAGTTCCTATCACACACACTCAGGGCAGGCCAATAAGTAATTAAGTAAATAAATAAATGAAATAAACGATTTTTTCACCACATTAACATACAGATAATTATGGTAACTATCAGGTTTGAGCTCCGTGTTGTATTTTTGCTGCATAACCAGTTTGATGGTACTATTGGCCCCATATCTGAAGAGATTTTAATGTTGTAGGTGGATGCATTTATTTCCTTGTAGCGTTTAAACCAATAAAAAAATGTTATGCTCCAAATGTCAGTGAGTCATTTTCTCTTGTGAAACAGTGATGGTTCTGGACCAATTGGGGGTGGGGGGAGGGAGTGAGCAAACCTGTTGTCTGGTGCTGTATAAATGTAAGGGGGGGCAGGTCTAATGTTTAGGGCCCCCTCTACCAAATCCCCAGAGTCTGCGTAAGGGAATGCAAATGGTCTAAGTTCCACAGCTTATTAACTCAGGAGAATAATGAAATTGACCTCGAGAGCAACCGTCTCAACGTTAAAGGTACACTTGACTCAACATGATTTTTTTTAGCTAATTCACCACCCTGAGGTTTGAAAAAAGTTCAAGAATTACCATGTCAGTGAAAGTACTAGAAAATGGTGTTTGATGGCAGTAACAGGTATTTCATTTCCAATTGTATGAGTTCCACCAAAAATTATTTCTCACATGCAACCATGTATGTATTGTGGCTGTATCTCTTGTGTTTCAAAGTTACTGGAAAAAGGAAGGGTCGTTACTCTGTGAAGTAATGGTTAATCACTCTCTGGTTCTAGTGTATGAGAATTTATTCAGACAAAATCAGGAAGTAAGTTCAACTAGAGGAGACGTTTGACTGAGAGAAGCTCTAATGCCTCATGAATCCTAACTAAATATTGACTCAGCGTTTTGGTAAGTGTGGGGTATACTGTTTTAATTTAAACAAACTAAGATGAGTTTGATGCATTCATTCCCACAGAGTCAACACTGAGTTTGAAAACACATTTTTGCCACATTATTTTGAGAAACACAATAAATGACAGAAAAGGCAAATGCTACTATTAATTAAAATGTTTTGCATACATGCACAGCCTGTGAATTAATTTATTTTTCCAATCAACACTGAGCCTTAGACTGAAGTTGTGACTGAAGTTGTCCCCGTACCACAGAACACTCAAGCTTTATGGTTGAGTAACTGTACCGATCCCGGCAAGGTCACTTACACACAATGCTCCATCTAGTGGAAACCTTTTGGGAGGAATCGTTGTCATTGTCTGTTTATTGCACCATCAAAGGGAAGGAAGCCTTTGGGATATCCAGCACTGCTGCTGATATGTTATCATTTCCCATGCACCTCCAGGCAGGTACAACACACTTAGTGGGCAGACAGATGCAACACAACTAACACAGGTCCATATACCCCTCAAATACATTTCCCTGGTCATTTCAATCTAACTCATGACGAGGTCACAACAGAAAAAGTAAAATGACTATTACCAATTTATAAAATATACGGATGTGTTTCAGATATCTAATGTGCAGCTGCATATTTTCTGTTTTACAAATCTGTGTGGAGTCTCTGACATAACCCACCCATGATAACCACATGGCAACCACCTGAAAAATTAAGCTGTTCAGATGCATGCTCAGTGGGTGTGTCTCTGGTGTCATGTGACAATGTGAGGAAAAGTTTACCTCTATTTTTCATTCATTCTGGAAATAGCTGAACTCTGAGTTTTTTTCAAACATGTAAAAAATGACTGCATCTAGTTATCTAAAGAGAATCAGAAAGTCTGGAGAAAGCTCAAAGATGCACCATTATCTGCCCAGCATTTTGTGTTTATTTTCAGTGTTATATGCATTTCTCCAGCCTAGAAAGACAAGAAAGCAGATACCATACCCCAGAGGTCATGTTCTTGTCCAGAGTGGCTCAGAAATGCTTTGCAGTAAATATCTTGTGGTCATGGAAATTGTGGATGTAGTCAATGAGCTCTGATTGAATGCTTCACTTTTCGATGTGAATGTAGTTGACTGATATGTTGATACTGATATAACATAACCCTCTCAGCTTTGAGATTCACACATTAATATGATAAGAGGGAATACTTTATACAGTAGGTTAATCTTTGTTACTTGCACATTGAAAAATTAAACGGATAAACAATGAACACTATTTAAATATACATCTGCATGTATATTTGAATACTTTGACAGAAACACTGATGATGCTTGGAGGAGAATGAAGGATATAAAGCATACCTCATCCTGGATTTCACTCGGCTCAGGTACCATTCAGGTAGTATTATGCACAGAGTGATAAAGATGGTCCAAGACATTTCATTTCAATTGAATTTCATTTTATAATGAAATGTTTAATTTCCTATTCCTGAAATAAAACAAAGTAATTTTGTAATACATTATAGAAATAATACATTATCGAAATTCAAAGAATTAGTTTCTGAGACATGATAATACAACTGTGGTCTGAGACATTTAATTCATGTTTAATCCTAAAATATTCAGATATTCAAATACCTTTTTAAAGTCTGTGGACCAACCATGAAAATCATCAGGAAATAAAACTATGAAACAATACGCATTTCTAACACAGTACTTTTTACTGAATATATTATGGTCTATATTTCTCCGTTTTCTCTCGGCAAGTCTTCTCTGCCACTCATGTCAAGAGCAGTGTGTTATTTTCAAAATGTATCCCATGGTGAAATAAGCACCTGTATCCTGAATGAGGGAAATTTTTTGATTGGCTGGTCTAGCGAATCTGAAATTGAATTCCATTTATCATAAACCCTGAGGCTATAATTCCCACACTAAAAGGCAGCAGCCGGGTGCGTACGCACTGACAGCCATGATGGCGTGACCCACTTCTTTGCAGTTAACAATGAAAGAAAATGATCCTATTTAACATGCACTGGCTCAGCCTGACACCCATGGTCACTGAAGCTGGTATGTGACACATCCTCTCTCTCAGCGCACTGCACAAACTTTTTTTCAGCATTTCTAACACGTTAAAACAATCTATTCTATCGACGTGGATGCTATCATTTAGTAATCAGTCCAATATGTATATTTTAACTAATCACAATACATATTCATGGTTTTACTCAAATGACATGAATAATTATGTTTGCAGAAGGCACCTTAGGTCTTTTAGTGTCTTCACTATTTTTTATATAATTTTTTAATATATATATATATAAATATTTTTTGTATAAAAAATATACATCATTCCTCTAAACTGTGTTCTGGCTTCTTCATGGACACAGCGATTATGTGTGAGATCCCTTTTATTACACCCTTTGTGCCGTTACAGCTTGTGAGCCGTCATGTTTCACATTTACCAAACTTCAAATTCAGAAGAATGTGTATTTTACTCATGGCTGTATGTGCTTGTTCGCTTTAATTAATTGCACAAGGAAATCTTATTTGCCATTTCCATTTTGCATTGTTAGCTGAAAGTGAAAATAGTATTTAAACCACAGTTTTGAGTTTTTTCTTCTGAATGAAAGCTTTGTACATCCATAACCCCCTCAGACCCCGAAGAAACCCTCAGACAGTATCATAACATCCTCCCAAGCTGCCAGCATTGAGAAGAAGTAGGATATAAACTGCCTGCTCACCACTGAGCATTGGAGTTTACACCCCCACTGTGCCCAGTAGGAATAGCTCCCATGGGATTCAAACCTCATCTCATTTCCAGTGCCTGCGTTCATAGCCTTTCCATGAGCCCAGCCCTCTTTGCAGACCCCCACTCCCTCCCCCCCCAGTCCCTCTCCCCTACCTCCATACCCTTGAATCCCTGGACATCGGTGGCTAACCATGCTAAATTGTGCAGCACTAATGGAAATTTCCAGTCTATCTTTTGTCGCGCCACCGGGACCAATTCTGAAGCAGGATTTGATTACTGCTGATTGCCTCTGCCTCCAAGGACGCGGGCATGGACGTGCCTGCGGACGTGCCTGTGTGCGCCACTGGCATCCCCTCTGAGCTGTGCCAGGCTCCCTTTCACACCTGCCCAACATGGAACTGTGTTGGCCTCCGTGCCCTTTGACAAGCCAAAAAAGGACTCATTTTGCCTGAACAGGGGCACAAGCTTTCCAACCCACAGTTGGCCTGCAGATTAAACAAACACATTTACATTCTGGAAATACATGTACTATAAATAAACATGACTTATTGTATTTTTTTTGGTTCCACTGTCATGAAAAATATGCATAACTGATATGTATCATTTTTATGTTTTATGCGGTATATAATGTACAGTAATTCTTGTGTTTTCCATTGAAATGAAACACCTGGACACATCTGGTGGTGAAATTGGAGAGCAGTGAAACAATATGGTACGGTTGATGATGTGAAGCACTGATGTCTACTTAGAGTTGATGAATCTATTTTCCCAGGATGTTATGCCATTTAAAATGAAACTATAAAGACACCTTTAGTAATGATGGTAAATACAACATAAAATGTTTTGCAGGCTTGATTTAATGGAGATCATCTCGACAAACTAATATTTTGGCAAGGAAGGCCTTAGCCTCTTCACAGAGCACCTGTGGCTCCTCATATGAGGGCTTGAGCTTCCTTTCATCTCAGTCCTTTTACATTCCAGTAAGGAATTATGAGTCAAGTACACTCCGGGCTCAACAAATTGTAACGTTTCATTAATTATTATTATTAAAATGAACACTGCAAAACACAAAACTCTGAGCTGTGCAAATTGTCTACAACATCTACTGAAAATTAACACGAACCAAAATAAAGTAAATTAAAATAAGAAAACCTAATTAAATCTGCACAGAGGAGTACAATGTTATATAGACAATCAGCAATGGTAATATAGCTCAGAGAGAACATGCGTGAGCTGAGGCTAGTAAAATATTATTAGTCAGCTCTAATGCAAGGTCATGGAAAACAAGGCTTCATATTCCAACAGATAGAAGCATCATTCTTTTCAATAATTGATTTGCATTATTTTTGTCATGCCAGTGCATGTACAGTGAATGTCCAGTGTAGGTAGAGATCACAGGGAACATCAAGTCGAGGGATGTCAGCTGATGAGTTCTTTCTAGAATTATTCAGGAAAGATGAGGAGCGCAGGTGGCTCAAAGGTCATTGGGCCAGGAGAGCACTTGACTCATGATGTCACTGGGAAAGCAAATGAGAGGAAAGTCCTCTGAGGCTGCCTCTGTGTCACCTCTCAGTCCGCTGAGTTAACCAAGGCTTGGGCTCAAGCCACAAGGCACAGACACAGTGCTGGTACCCGGTGAAAAGGGTGCTGCGGCTTTTTTCAGAACACGGTTTGTGTGGTTTTGGCTGCCATTTTGGCTGCATCATCCCATCGTGAACATTTCTTTCTGCTCACATATGCGACTTTTAAACAGATGAGGGAATCTTTCAGCACTCAAGAAATTAAAGACATGAAGGAAATTTTTTGTGCAGGTGCTTTGACCCTGTGTGACCCCCAGAGTGTGTGACCTCTGCTTTGTTCCTCCGGTGAATTTTGAAGTCCAGAGCAATTTGTAGTCCACATTGCATCACTTTGCAACATCAAAGAAATGAATCTGAACGAGCTTTGGAGGACCTGCTCAGAAGCACAGCAATGCACATGCAGACATTCAGTAAGCATACACACTGCGTACCCCGGCGAAACAGAACCAGCAAAGCACACAAAAATACCTTTTGGGTTCCTTATCCTATTAAGTAAGGTGGTCTGTGAATTATGGATGCATTATATTGAGTACTGAGTACTAAAAATACTATTGTGCAGTGACTCTTAACATGGTTCAGTCTGATGGATTTGTCAGTCTTTTACACTGTCCTTAATCATATGCAAATCCTTCTCAAATCATTACATTCCTTGACCGTTGCACATTCATAATTTAGTATTGTGAATATGCATACCACGACTCTATATTTTGCATGTCGAATTGCTATGCATGGTTGCATAATGAGGAATATTTCAGATCTTCCACAGATAAAGACGACCTGTAGCATACAGACTGCAGAACAGAAATGTGATCCTCTGCTTCAGAGATGACATCAAAAGAAGCCAGAGAGGTTCCCTGCTTGCGTATTAAGTGCTACATGCATGGCATAACTCATTTTACAGTTTTCCGCTAAAATAATTTCACTTTCAGTGTGTTTGCTGTTAATGCTTGACATTTGCTTTGCCATACTGAAGGTCGATTTGAAAACATTTACAAAACAAGATATT